>JAHDVE020010038.1:0-577448 GCA_022606495.2 Halesus radiatus | reverse complement strand
TAAACATCATAAAAATAGCTGCCAATAATATGAGATTAAAAATGGAAAATAATATTGACAAATCTTGAATTAGAGATATGATATCGATGAAGATGACACAAATTGAACCGAAGTTCGCATGTGCGAACTGAGCTTCAGGTTTTCCAGTTTTTCCCCTTTTTGCTGGCGCTCCTTTCTCCGTCCATTCGCCCTCCTTGAGTCCAGTCTGCTATGTCTACTTGTATACGAATCCCTTTCTTACGGCCGTTCTTCCCAACCCTACTGAGCAACGGCTGAGCCGAAATTTTCCCCCAACATTGTTCAAATGTACAAAATACGCTCTTGACTACGAATTTCAAGATAAAATTTACGATCAATTTAGGATATCGATTTGTGTGGATTAAAGTTCTCCTCAGCAGAAAACTAGTTATAAAAAGTGTCAACAGGATGAACAAACGTCACCGAAATATATCATTATTAGTTTACGATATGTTTACGCGATTCAGTTACTGAATGACAAATATGTATTTGCGTTTTCGAATGTCAAAACATGTTTATTGTATGTTTTGAATAGAATTGAAGAGAACCCAGCTTATTTTAGTAATTATAAGCTACGTTTTGTCTTGTTGTTTCATTCATCGAGAAATATCAAATGTACGAAACGAACATTGTGCTTCGCGGCATTATCAAAAGTCAAGTTAACACATTATTTTCAATATAATTTTAGCACACGCGTTTGCGAAGTATAAAATGTTAGTTTATGTTTTAGTTTTTAAAACAAATTATATGTATTCATAATAAATACAATATAATCTCATCTATGTTATGTTTACATTGAAAGTTTTTACTTTGATGTCACTCTATTGTCTTAAAAGTGGGTGGCTACTACTTTATCGTGTATGAAAGTGGGTGGATACTATTTTATAGTGGGCAGGCACCTCCATAGACAATTTAGGATGCTAATACTTAACAAAACACTTGGCTGATCGGTGACTCAAATTGATCATACGAAAAGTTGGGAAGAACGGCTGTTAATTTTGTTCGTTTTGCTTAAAACGGATTTCTCCATTCGCAATACATGATTTTACTGCACTTACCAACGCAGCAAGGACTTTTAACAAATTTTCCAATATCTTTATTAATTCTTTAGATAGCCGCGTCATCCTCCGGCACTTCTATAATGTCTTCCTAGAGCTAACGATTTTAAAACAAATAGTTTAATCGCTACGCAAATTTAATCACCCTATAGTTGTAGAAGGGCTATTTTAAGGACATAGTTCTAATTCTTAGGTGTGTAGTGCGGTACTGACCGCGCCTCTAAGGCAGTAAGTGTAGGGGCCCTCTCCTCGGGTCCAAGACGTACGATCGGCCGCCGCAGAGTAATAGCGGACGGGGGCCCTAAACTACGCAGGGCCTGAAGAGGGGCGGGGGGCGATGGAGCCCCCTGGATTAATAAAGTTTACGCTAACGAATGGCGGTATAAAGTTGTTATAAATTTGGAAGAAATCTGGGTGTCTTATGTAAGTGAGGAAGTTGGAACTGGAATTCAGGAAGAATTTTGCCATACAGTGGTACAAAAGGCAAGGGCAAAGGTGTAACCGAAAAAAATAATAATCATGATTACAATATAAACAAATAATTCGATGGGTCTGGCTATCATAAAAGTATAAGAAACAAAGGATAACAGAAGAAAAAAACAACTGAAAATATTATAGTAATATTTATGTAGATTGATTTTTGGGTAATAGGTAGGCAGTGGCATGCAGTTTATAAAGGCTAAAAAGCTGTGCCTACAAAAAAAACTTTTGATTAAAACTTCCACTGACCGTTATAGCATACTGAATAAATGAGCTTAGTAAATTCCTTGCAACCTTTTTTTTAGTATCTCACAGAATAGAGAATTTTTCAAAGTAAATCGGTTTTACCGGTAATAAATCATTTTAAACACAGTCCAAATAAAAATTGGGTGGGAGTAAATAAAATCATCGTCTCAATGTGGCCTAGGTCGAAAATGTCTTTGAACGCCGAAACAGCTTTATAATAATAAAAAATAGACTAAAATGCTTGCTGAACTTAATAACAATAAATTTGATTTATTTCAAATTTTATTTTTAAAAAATAAACGAGTTCTACCAATTAAACACCAATAACAATTAATACCTTACTAAATTGATGGAAAAAATACTTTTTTTTGGAAATTTTACATAATTTTATGCTTAATTTTCCTTGGGGTAGGCGCAACTTTTTAGCCTTTATTGACTGGACGCTATTGGTATATTAAGCAGCCTTGCCAACAGACGGAAAGTTGGTTTGCTTATTATAAATTAAATAGTGTCTCGCTAGTCAGATCTAATAAGAATCTTGGCGTCACCCTAGACTGTAAGATTTCTTTTCGTGACCACATAAATAATGTTGCTAATAAATCACTAAAACTTCTTGGCTTCATCAATAGAATTGCCTGTGACTTTAAGAATATAAATACCCTAAAAACTCTTTAATGCTCACTAGTTCGCCCTCATCTTGAATATGCCAGTGTCATTTGGTCTCTATTCTATGCTGTTCATATTTCGTCATATTGAATCTGTACATCATCGCTTCTTACGTGGAATTGCATGAATATTAGGGCGAGAAAGAGGCGATTACTCCTATGTTGAAATTGAAGAAACCATAAAAATTTCTACATTAGAAAAGCGTAGGAAAAACTTATCTTATTTGCATTTTAAAAATAATCAATTGTATTATTGACTCACCTTCTTTCTTGCACCTCATTCAGTTCAATATTCCTAGTCGTAAACTAAGAAACAATGAATTGCTTTTCCTCAATAAACACTACTAATTATGGATACCATTCTCCACTGTCCAGAATGTCGCGACATGTTAACTCAAGTCAGGGCCTTGAAATTTTTGATACCAGTCTGAATGATTTTTGTCAGGCTTTACGAAATTAAAACTCGAAGATTATCATTTAGAATGTCTAAAATCATGGACTCTACTAAAACTTTGTTAAGGCTTTGACATGAATGTTTTCTCAAATGTATATTTTTGTCCTATTTTTGTCATTGCTTCATTTTTGTATTATGTATGTGCTTTTCTTTTTCTGTATCTGTTGTTTATTTCATTTCGTGTTATGTATTGTGTAATTGGATATTAGTCCGTAAATAAAAAAAAATTATAAAAAAAATGTCTTATACCTTTTGAGCGATCCAGAGATTTTAGAAAAAAATGCCCATTATATCCCTGACAATTTTACAAGAATGCGCGTGCACAGATCTACCATTGTTTCGAGATGCAAACCTAATCTACCATTCGTAATGCCTCTCGTAAAAATAATCGTGCTCTCAAATTGACTACCGCCAGATGTCGACATTTGCCACGTAAATATTGTTCAATTCAAAATGCTAATAAGTAGATATGTAACGAGTATCTGCTGACAATGTAATGTGCATTTGTTATTAGAATAAATTTCTGTATAGCTTGACAGTAAAATGTAAACATTTAATAAAGTGGAACAATTTTTATTCGAAATTTGTTCTACTAATTCAGCTTTTTTTTCACATTCGAGTTTGAGTTTTAACGAAACAATCCAAAACAACACGAGCATATTATATTAACGTTTTTTTTAAATTTATAATTTTGATCTGTGAATTAATTTTGTTTTAAGTAACTAACCATCATACCGTTTCCCCGCAAGGGTGGGCAGAGAGGACAGACTGCCAAACAACTCGATCTTGGCATACACTTCTTGCATCATTCACGGTCATACATTCTCTTACATCTAATAAATGGGTATTTTGATACATACATTTCAGAAACACAAAAAAATGCCTTTCCACGTAATTATCTTCCTAGTAAAGCGTTAAATAAAAAAAAGTTTGAATATAAAAAAAATGTTAAAGTTTGAATATAAAACTGTCTTAGAACACAGGAAGAAGATTGGATATGGATATGGATCAGTTCCCCCAGCCCCTGTCCTCACCCGCCGCCCAACTTCACATAACTCCTATCATTTGTATTAGAGTTTTGCAATATATCGTAAGGAATAAATACAGTTAACTTTTTTTTTCCTCAATTTAACATGTATGAAAACTTAGATCAAGCCGTATTTAGTTTTGATAATTTAACTGCATCTCTTTATATGGTCTATAAATAATGTGTAATGATAGCCTGTCCAAAAAAAATGTAATAGATGTAATATAGGAATAATGTAAGAATAGGAAGTAAGATTTGTACAGCGCCCTTGAGGTGATTTTTCACAAAAACGGCGCTATAAAAATCATCCGATTATTATTATAATGTAGAATGATATTCTTTCAGGTAGGAAAACTATTTTCTGAAGACCGTTTGGTTAATGTAAAAAAAAATGCATTTGGACCATTGCACTTTTTTTTAAATTTACTGTAATTTTCCTTACAAGCCATCTTGGTGTTGTCATTTAAAACCTTTTAAACTGTCGCAGCCCCCTCAATTTGTTGATACGTTTAACTGTCAGACTTGTAGATGTACATAATTGATTTTCAAATAAATGATGAAAAACATTCCAGTTCTGTTTTAAATTCATTATAGAAGGTTATTAAAAAAAATAGTCAAGTGAAGTAGAGAAGTTGTTTTCTCCTTCGTAGACAGTAGATGTGCACGACAGGGCGAAGGAAATTAATTAATTCTCATTTAAATTGCATTTGGCAACGGTTGCATATTTCAAAACGTTTTTGCAATAATTCATTCAAATTACAATTCAACCCGTTCAGTCTTCAAAAAGATGACATCAAACTATTTGCTCGTGTTACGTTTTAACTCAGTCAACATCACAATGATCCAAACAGCTCCCATAAATGTGCAAAAAAAGGTGACAATACATTTTTGTCCAGCGGCGAGAATTGAAGCCGCAACATTTCTAGATACGGGCTCCGAAGGTTTTCCCTTTATATTTCTGTCGTATAATAATCCACCGCATTGTTGTTGACATAGAACCGAATGACGCTTTTCTTAAGGGATGATCCTGACGACTGGCGCAATGTCTACTGGGAAGGGTGGCGGGAACAAGAATCCACCTGGCACTGCTTCAGAGGGACTGCCCTTGTGTCCTGGCAACGGCTCGTCCTAAGTACTCTTACTTAATATATGTTGTTTCTCCTTTTTACTGTTTTATGTTAGTATTTCTCAGCGTCTCACCATGTTCATCTACGGACTACGGACGAGTAGAGCAGAGCCACCATACTTACTAGAGCCACTTTTGTCGACAGTAACCTCCTTCTAAGCTAATGCTATGCACGACACTTGAGGGTTTAGAATCATTAGCTTCGTTGAACCAAAAAATTAGAGTCCTTTGGTTGCCTCCCACTCCAATACCTAAATATTTACGTATGTGTGTCATTATTTTGTATCTTATGTTAGTTTTAATATTATTCTGACGAAGGAAGGGTACTTCCGAAACTTGTCGATCAATATATTAAACTGAAGTGGTTTAAAACAAACTTAAGTGTTTATATTATATATTATTTGTACTATTTACTAGCGGTTTTTTTTACCTGAGGGAGTCATTATGACAATAATTGAGAGAAAATAAATATTTTTTTCCGGTTTTCGAGGTGTTAGACGGGAGGACCAAACAGGCGACTTAATTTTATGCATTTAATATCTCCGTTTACCGGAGAAAGGAGGCGACAAAGCTAGGGACCGGGGTCCTTTGGTTTTCGTATTATTTCTATCCTTTTTTATGATAAAATCACAGATCAAATAATATATAGAGATGCAAGGGAAGGAAACAAAATAAGAGGAGCGGGGGACGAGCTAGGCGTACCGAAAATTTAAGTAAAACAGCAACAGCGCCCTTGAGGTGATTTTTCACAAAAACGGCGCCATACAAATCATCCAACTATTATTATTATAAGTAAAAAGGTTCGGCTTGTTTACAAAAACCGAATATTTTGTTAGAGTATTTAGTTTGACCCTTTTTAAAAACGTTTTGTGATTTTTGACGGCAGTCGAAGTCAGGCGAACCAAACGTGGACGGAAGTGACACAAATCTGGTGTCAAAATGGGTATCACGTGACCTTTGCCTCTAGCTGTCGAAGTCGTACTTAGGGAAAGTCTATCAATTCTGACGTCAGTGAATAGAATTAATGGCGTCGTTATTCTCGTTGTGTGGTATGCACCGAACTTGAGGACATAAGGAGAATGACTCGGGGCCTGGTTGCGGTTCTTTTAAAGGAAAAGGCATTATCCTTATTCTTAGATTTAAAGACTTTTTGCTTAATTGCGATTCCAGTTCTCTGGGATGACAGCCGTCATTCGGCGAATGTCATTATTGAAAAATATCGATATTTGCGTAGTTTTAACAAAAGAAAAACTCAACATTATCGTAAGTGTTTATTATTTGTCGCATAATAATGCTATTAAATTAACCGATTTAATTAAATTACGATGTTTGTAAAGTACTAACTAACTAACTAACCATCACGCCGTTTCCCCGCAGGGGCAGGCAGAGAGGACGGACCGCCAAACAACTCGATCTTGGCATAAACTTCTTGCTTCATTCACATTCATACATCGTCTCATACATTCTCTTCTATTATTCCGACTTCTGAGATGGCCCGACTCAAGTATTTGATTCACTTGATCGTGCCATGTCTTCCTCGGACGTCCCCGGCTTCTTCTTCCATTCACATTCGCGTCATACATTCTTCTTACACTCCTTTCTTCGTTCATTCGATCCACATGCCCAAACCATCTAAGCGTCCCTTTCTTAATCTTATGCATTACGCTTACATCAGCCTTGCATTCTTTAAGAATTTCAATATTTTTCACACGATCATACATACATACCTATGCGTCCCTTTCTTAATCTTACTCATTACGCTTACATCAGCCTTGCATTCTTTAAGAATTTCAATATTTTTCACACGATCATACATACATACCTATGCCAAAATCCAGAAATGTCAGATAAAAGTCATTTTAATTCTATAAATCATAATAAACTACAAGTGCAAAGTGAGTAATAATAAATTACACGTGTTAAGTATGTGTGATTCACTTATAATTGTTAATAATACTGTGATAATTAAATCACAAACTAATTTTAAAATGTTTCGTCATTGACATGGAATCGCAGTTTAAATGTCTTTAACTCTAAGGGTAAGGACAATGCCCTATACTTAAAAAATTGAAATCAGGCCACTGGTGCTATATCGCGCTAACTTGGAATTAATGGAATTGCGGACCTGGGGAAGGAAATGGAAAGCAAACATGTGGTTTGTAAATACATCCCTCAATATTCAGGTTTAGGAGCAATAGGAATATAACTGGAGTCATTTCAAACAACGATCTCTCATAAGGACGTTTCTGAGAGAAACTTTCACTCTGAAACGAAATAAACATACTCGTAATATTTGAAATCTATGTGAATCCTGTGAATGCTATGCCCCGAATCTCGTCTGAATGTAGCTAAAAAAATTCTTATAAATAAAATATTGAAAAGCCATGGTAATTCCATCATTGCGGCCTGCATCAGAAAAAGTAAGACGGAGTCATCTACCGCCTTTCTTAATATTAATCATTCGTATTTAACTGCAAGATGGTGGCTGAGCGGCGACAGCCAATTACAGGCCGCGGAGACAACGGCTGTCAGGCGGGAATTAAAGCGGGAAACCGGGGCTAATAAGCGCGGCAAGACGAACAGAACGCAGTTACATTAAAAAAAAAAAAAAACACAAATTAGAACTGGTCCTTTTTCGATTATGTGGAGACGACAACACAAGTGAGCTTATGACACAATTAACATAGGGTAGTATTGTGAGGCGAAAAAAATAGGAGAGGAGAAAGGTTAGGAAAACGTGCTTATTTAGGTCTATTATAGTCACAAAATAATATTTTATTTTTAATGTCAGTCTTCCAAAGCAATACTGAAGGAATATTCATTTCTGGATAATGATTAAAAGCAAACTTTTTAGATTGAAAGATGCTTTCAGTATAGCCCTGGTGATAAATAAAAAATCGTCAGTACAAAAGAGTTCGAACTGTCAAAGGTCTGGAGAATTATTTTATCCACATTTGAGGAATGTTGTGAAACCGATAGAAGTGGAGGAGAGAAGGGGAGGAGGAAGGTGGGGAGTATCAGCTTATTAAAATCTGGTCACTAAACAAAGCTAAGGCCATTTCAAGTAATATCTCATTACATAATAATGGTGGTAGAATGATGTTGATGGAAACGCATCTTCTCCTTGGGAAGGAGGTGCAAATATACTTGGTACTTATAATTTCATTTTAATTATGCGAAAAGACACAAAGCATATAAATTAACATTTATTTGTCCACAGCCAGTTATAAATGTGCAATCTCTGGATCCAGAGCCAAGGAGCTTATCGCATTGCCACGGTGATCGTGAAATTTATAAAGTAGAAGTTTGCAAACACTCAATTTTTAACGACAGTGAAGTTCGATGGAATTGGGTGAAAAAGAATGTAGGATACAAACAAAGAACGGATAGAAAAGGATAACCAAACCACTTCTCAGCCCAGTACTAACTGAAGCCACCTCGTCGAAAGGCTTGACCGTCTGACCGTCCTTACCCAAAGTCAAGTCCATTGTTCGATCCCTTCCCACACGTTTTCTTAAAAATGCTGGTCAAGTCGTATTTGTGTGGGAATAACACGAACCTTGAGGAATTCAAGCATATAACAAAATCACGTTTTTTTATTATTTTATGGTTTTAACAAAAGCTCAACAATAATTCAGAGCGCAGGACCTCAGGGTAATTACCGTGAAAATATGAGAGGAAAAACAATTTTTTCCAAAACAGCAAACAACACCGACCAGCTTCAACGAGAATCCTTTTCTTTCTTCTGGCTCAAATCGAAGAAATCGAATTCGCACTTTCTTCTGTTCCATTTTTCAAATAGTTTCAAACTAAGTATTGATGGTTAGAAAAGGTAGAAACTGTATAAATGACATTATGGTAGGAACAACACATACTATCATTTCAAAATCCAACAGTAACAGAAAAAAGTCAGTAAGCCTTTAAATTTGATTGAATCTCTGGATGCTGAGAATTCCCCGGACAGACGTCATCAATGTAGAGGCTCATGGTGAGAATGACCTTACAGGGAATTTGTGATCACAATTAAAAAGTGCAAAACTTCGAACAAAATGAGAAAAAATAATGGAACTCTGTATCATAATCGTTTATACATAGCTTGATCAACCTAACATGAATAGCTGTCAGAGGCGGCCCCGTGGCTGAAATTGGCAGCAGTGCATATCACTTTGAAAAATGCACCTACTTAATGTAATACAGGTATATCAAATTCAAAAGAAAAAGCGTGAATTGTGAAATAAATTTAATTAATAAGCAAAATTTATCTCTTATTAATATCTTATAAATATCTCTTGAATTTATTTTCATATTAATATTAATAATAAAAATAATTTATTTCTTAATTTCTAACATAAATTTGTTATTCAATGTTTTATAATAATTTTTTATCAACATTTTTGAAGAATTACTTATCTACTTTAATCAATTTTTGTTATGTTTATAATTTGTTTATTCTTGCATTATTGTGTTCTATTTTTATCATTTGTCTATACTTGACATTACTATTTTTTTGTATTCTATATATTCCTGATGACGAAAGCATTGCTTTCGGAACACGTAGATATGTGTATATTAATAAAGTGGTGAATACAAAACAATTTTTAATTAATTTATTAATAATGACGCCACAAAGTGAATACCAATCCTTTGAAGAAATTATAACAAATTCATTTGTACAAAAAACCCATTCGTTGCTCCTTCTTGGAGAAAATGACACAATTGTAAAAATCTGGTACATAGAAGAGATCATACGATTTTCGAGGCTCATCATTGACATAAGAAATATTGTACACTAGGTTACATTTGTAAAAAATATATTGCCCCATCAACGTTCGCAAAATCATCTCGAGACAAGCAAATAGTCTTTTAACTCTTTTACTGCGTTGAGACCGTTAAAATCAGTTTTAAACCCACAATACTAATTTATTCCATTTCATATTCGGTATGTACGCCTGCCAACAAACAATTCATCTCAATATTTTAAAGCATTATGTGCTAAAAGTGTTTTTTTCTAAAATATGTCAATAACCATCTGTGAAAGTGCAGCGTCATAATGTTTCGAATGTCCTTAAGTGGCAATGATGCCGTAAGTTCTAGTGGTGGGCGAAGCGGCTCGGTTTAGTGAGCCGGATCACTAAATCAGCTGTCTGTAAAGACAATCCACATGAAAACTGGATGAAAAAGTATTGTGTAAGAGCGTCTTAAGGACGTCTTTAGGAGGGCCAAAGAAGCTAGGGAGAGGGCATGGTGCGGGGGGACACGAACCGTCGTTCAATAGAGCCGGATCACCGAACCGGTACACTACAAAGAGCCGCCAAACCGAGCCGCTTCGCCCACCACTAGTAAGTTCATAGAAGCGAAACAAGAAGATAAGATAGAACAGAAGCTTTCCTTTTAATTGCTCGACTAAATCTTAATACACTATGCCATCATCAGAATGTTGGTTAATTATTTAATTTTTTACTATACATAATTCAAGTTCAGCGACTAACCTTGCCAAACGTTAAACCTGGATATGTGGCAAGCCAATCTATCTATATATAGTTAAGGAACACCTAAGGTGTTTAAATAATGACAATCATTCTGAATTTATCAATCATATTTTAGAAAACAATCATTCTTTTGATATAAATAAAGGTTTAAAAATTTTACATACAAATACAACCGATTTACAATTAGACAAATTTGAAATTTTAGAAATCAGAAGAAGCATTTATAGTGAATTAAATTTAATTAATAATCAAATATTTATTAAAAATAGATATCTCTTGAATTTATTTTCAATATTAATAAGAAAAATAATTTATTTTTTAATTTCTAATATAAATTTGTTATTCAATGATTTATACAAACTTTTTATTCATTTATCAATCTATCTAAGATACAAAACTACAATATGAATTAGATGTAGATCAAATAGTATTATTATGAAGCAATAAGAAAAAATAATTTGAGTAGAACAACACTAATCTTATACATTGAAGCACTAAATTTCACCGAGCTATAATACTCTTAAACCACTGGATAATCAGTCAAATGTATTTAACGTTGTCATATTCACATAAACTGATGATGATCTTATCCTGCAAGCAACTTTACAAATGTGTGCACTATATATAAATTTTAAACATACAATCACAAAGTTTCTCCACGGGAGAATGCTGATATGTTTGAGTTTCCCTTTGTAGCAGCTCCCATCACTTTCATACATATATTTGTATATTATTTCAATTCTTAACATGACCCAACACAATCATTCGGTTAATTGTGTTATATCACCAGATGTCCCCAACTTCATATCTACTTCCACCAGTGACGTGCAAAAAGTTTGAAACCAGGGAATGCATTAGGAAAACAGCGATTTATTTAAATTTTTCAAAATTACCCCTACGTATAAGTTTTCGCTAAAAATAGCAAAGCTATTGGCTATAGTCTGTTAGGATTATCCAAGCCACATCAAATATCAAATAACCGCTTTATTTATGCATATTACAAGCCAATTACTGGATATATAAAATTTTCACAGTTTTTCAGCTAAATAAACAGACAATATTTTGAAGTCAACATAATATTTGCATTATTTCGTTTGTAAAGTTGTCCTAATTAATAGATGCACCAACAGATGGCACCAATTTGTACATTTGTTGGCATTGCCGAAATGCACTGCTTTTTAAACACTAACATAAACAAGTTGTCTCTTGGCGCATATTGCGCACACATGTACATTTGAATGTATAGAATAGATTCAAAATTTGAATAATATATGACGTATAAGTCATTTTGTATAATTTGTTTTTGCCTTTGACATATTATCGTGAGGTCGGTGTGGTACACTGCGCCGTGTTTCACGTTTATTTTGGAAGGTGGAGATTGATTTCTTGCAATAATTTTATACACTTTAATATTATTTATAATTTTATGCAAATAAGGTAGGGTAGGCAGTGCTTATATGACTTCCACAAGACTTCCACATAAAATAATTTTGTTTATTTTCATTTTTCTTCTTTGTGATGAATGTTCCCAACTAAATTAGATTACATTTCTTACTCACTCATCGCAGATCAGATATCTTTGGTTTAAATTTGCTAATAGATGGCTTTACCATACATTTGCCTCAGGGATTTCACTTCTACTTTATTTAGTTGTTTTTCTGCTGTTCAACACCCGTCGTCTGCCGTACATCAGGATTGATATAACTTACCTCTGAATAGATTTCACCTAGTGAGGTTTATAATGTAAACTATGCAATAATTTAATTATGTAACATATTGTACTTATATTTAAACATGCCGTATTGTGCGAGACTGTAATTACTTTATTTCAATATACGTTGATTTATCTGCATTGAAATTGAAAAATACTGATATAAAAAATTAATTATTAACGTTGTTTACCGTAGCTGCATTCGACATACTGTCAACATAGTCTTCCCGCCTATCAATAAAAATAATTAAGTACCACACTCAATATTCAAATTAAAACACTACTTGTTGATAATCTTAGTGCATACATTGTAACTTAACAAATTATGCAGGCATAGTTGTCAATTTTGTTAAAACTAAACACTTTGATTCAAGAATAAATCTGGAATATTTAAACTTTTAGATGGTAAATATAGAAAATCTAAGATTAATAATGCGTTACGGGAAACTCAGAGAAATAACAGTGAATCAACTAGACAGTGCTTAACAAAATCTATTGATTTGAAACGGTCCAGCTTTACTTTGATATAATTGTATTTAGGAGATAATGAAGGCATAGACAGACATGAAAAAGCATAAATTTAGGAACATCAAAATTAAATATTGGCCATCCGCTGTTTGCTGCTGCATATTTTGTATTCCATGTCAACAACCACTTATAAAGTTTAGAAGTGACATCCTCAAATATTGTTATTTATCTGTTGGCAGGTACTATAATGATAATTGTACTACACTAAAACTATATCGGCATTGTTACTAACTTATCATTCACGAAATTTACAATTTAAACATATTTTATACCGGTTTATAACGATATTTGAATGTACATAACCTCAAAAAATACTTTTGACAGTTGTGCAAAACAACTCTGAAATAGTATCCAGAATCCACGGAAACCGTTCAAATTTAGATGAAATACATAATAGAGACACTTTAAATGACCATGTGAGCGTATAAATACCTGATATTCCACATTTTCTTCTATTTCGTAGGTCTTGATGTTCAGCGTCAAAATGCAGTTTTCGGCCGAATTCCACACAAAAAGCACATCGTCTTTACAGTCTATGATATTTTGGGTTTTGGTGATACCTTCGGGAAGACCTTTTTTAATGGCTTCGAACATTTTATGTTCGTTTAGGTTAAAAGCATTCGCGCGGGAAGTCATGATTTCACGTTGTTATGTTTATAAAACGCGTTTGACTTTGACGTACCGATCGGACTGAAGTTCGCGCAGTTGAACTTGTTGCGGCATTCGGGAATAATGTTCCAAAACTCAACGGACAGAAACATGACACAGACTCATGAACGATAAAAATATTGTAAAAATGTTAAAAATGTTTGTTTACTTATTTTAATGGATTATATTTCGTCATCTGCTGTAAAAAAAACACCGTCCTATCTAAAATTATATTCAATTTCAATTTAATTTTGTTTTATTGTCCATGATGAGATAGGCAATGAAAAATAATTATTTCGAAATTATTTGTAGATGATAATGAACGTTGAAAAATGGCGTATTCGATTATTTTAATATGTATGTCGAAAACAGATGTCAGGACACACAGAGTTTGATTCACATCTGCCGGCACCGAGGGTACAGCATACCAGACACGTAACATGGCAGGCATTATCTATAAACACATTCACGCACGGTGTAATGTAAGTCCTCACTTCTGTGCCGTGCCTGCCACTTAACTTATCTGGCACGCTCGATGCCGGTAGATATAAAAAAAACTTCATATGTATGGACTACGAGCGATTGACGAAATAGGTAAGGAAATCGATAGATAAAAAAACGGTTCTTCAGAAAAATAAATACAGCCTATTCTTTCAAGCAAACATTTTGGCTCTGAATGATAATCTCTCACCCGAGAATAATATTCCAGTTGATAAAATCTCCTATGGACAAAGAAGTTTTAAATACAATGAAATTAAACTTTTCAATTCCCTACCTAATGAGGTTAGAAATACCCAAACCAAAAGTTCCTTTTAAAGTAACATCATTGATCATCTCCAATAAACCCGTCTATCACGAGTATTTCATATTTCATAATGTGTACATATTATATTTATGTGTACTTGTGTATATATTATGTAATGCATGTGCATATTTATATATGCGTATTCTTCATAATTATCACTAATTTGTGTGTATTGCCATCATTTTGTTCTTATATAGCATAAACTTTTTGTTTATCTGAAATTCAACTGCTTCTAAATTCTTTTCAATCAATGTCTATGAATTGATTTATTTTTGAAAAAAAAAACAAAATTGTAACCTATATGTTATTTTCATAATATGTAATTATGTTCAACGAACCCTTGAATACATTATTCTATTAATATTTAACCAGTTGCCATACGAATTTAAAAATAATTGCTCCATGACGAAATAATCACTGATGTTAATGTTGATGGAAAGTGACCATGTGTATTAAAGTTAACAATCATGCTAGTCTCCTTGATATCTGCTGTATTGACACTATTTTGCAATTTCTTATGTTATCTTTTAAACAAATATGATGATCTCCTTGAGGTCTGCGGACTTCTTTAAAATGATTTAATTTCTACTATAATATTAAGAGTCTATCACTCACTGTAACAAAACTGTATTACTTTATTGTTTCTCTCAACCTGTTTGATACTTGTTGATATCTTGATATTTTTAAAAATATAAAATGTAATTGACATTGTGTAATTGAAGTCTGTATAATAATATTATATAATAAAAAAAAATAAAAACATTGTATACCCTGATGAAAAACCTAGCTGAACACCACTCTTCATAGGCGTTTCACACCTAGTGTGATGGGCAATATGTCGACACCAATAACAAGTGTTTATACATATAATTAAATAAATAAAAATGGAGTGTCTTTTGCTCCGCACCGAGGTACAAATATAATCTAAATTTAAATAATTATCTGGGGTTTGAACAAGACCTAAGAAGAGCACTGGTTTGTTACGTTAGGTAGATCATAAAAAAATCACGGTACTTAATTTAGTAAAAAATAATTTAATCTGCTCGTATAAGGTACAGTACCTACCTACTGGGCTGTCAAAACCGTAAAATTAATAACATCAAAGGCGTGAGTTAAAAAAAACTCTTTCTGATGAATAATTCGCATCTTCAAGGGATGTTAATTAATGACATATTGGTCTCCTGCCGACGTTTCATGCATAAGACATGTTTGCCTACCGACCGATGGGGTGGGAACAAGGCTCTGCAATATCACCCAGGGCCGTTACTCTTCGCACCCTTATAATAAAATCGGTATCTTTTAATTAGATTATGTAAATTTTATATCCACGATATTCCGTGGGGGTGTGGGAGGGGGAGGGTATTTCATAAATTTATTAATCATTCTAAAATATATCCCGGGATTAGGGAATTTGATAAAGTGACGATGGTATCCACTGGTGTCCCCATGTTGATATTCATCACTCAGGTTTCGGGATGTGCATAAATAATTGTCGCAATTCGTTCTTCATCCATATTGCAATTCTTGGTCAAGGGGTCTCCAATGTATGGATCGCGGACAAAATTTAATTTATGATGTTTTTTTGGATCTCACATACTGATTTCACGTACCTAATTAAGAAATTGAAAACTAACTTATATCAATTTGATAGATTGTCCGATGTATTCGTTGTAGACGGTCGTTTGACGGTCTACGTGGTTGAGTGGTTATGATCTTTGGCTAGGGATCCGGGGATTGCGGGATCAAATTCTGGCGTGCGCAAGTAAATTTTATTTGAATAAATTGTGTTATTTTCACAATTTGTTCATTTAAAATAATATGTAGTGAATTTGCGGCACATTCCAGAGTGGTAGATACTGTCAGTATCGCCCTGATGAAAAACCACCAATCATAATCGAAACGTTTGCTTGAAATGGCTTTAGCCGTGTTTGGTGACCAGATCTGAATAGCCAGATAATTCCCCACCATCCTTCTTCCCCATATCCTTCCCCTCCTCAATACTTTCAGCCTCACAACATACCTCAATTGGGGATGCCATAGTCTCCAGATGGTTGGGAGCAATTGGGACTTGTGTGGTTTCTCATAAAAAGTACCTATACATTCCGATATTCATTAAAATACTTATTTGATGAAATAATTAGTAGAATTTTTCTGGTTTCTTCGTTTTAAAATGATATTTACGTTAAGAAATATATTCCTAGTAATTTCAAAACATTAGTGTTCTAATATAAAAAAAAAATCAATCACTATTATGTTTGAATGAATGCTAAGGTTAAATGAAACGTTATACGCGCTCACATATATTTTAGATTTTAAATATTGAGATGAATTGTTTGTTGGTGGGTGGAAAATGGAATAAATTGTTATTGTAAGTTTAAAACTCAAGTCATTCAAGAAACTTATAAAAAAATATTTTAAATGTTAACTAACTAACTAACTAACCATCACGCCGTTACTCCGCAGGGGTAGGCAGAGAGGATGGACCGCCAAACCTTTTTGATTTATTTACATTCATACAACGTCTCATACATTTTCTTCTGTTATTACGACTTCTTATGTTAGTTTTACAATAATATATTATAGATCCTTGAAGGACTTGAACTTTAAACTTACAATAACAATTCATTCCATTTCATACTCCGTGTGAATGTCTGACAACAAACAATTCATTTCAATATTTAATAGGATTAGGTACAAAACTGTTTTTTTTAATAACGTTTCGTTCAGCCTCAACACACGTTTAGATGTTAAACCAATATTTAACCCCAACTCTAATGCATGCATTTTTTCCTGAACTTTTGTGTGGAGTGATTTATTTACCAGAAGTACAAATGTACTGTCTGTAAATTTTTCTTACACCACCTATGCCGATGGCAGACATTACACGTACGCTTCGGATTCAAGATCTCACCACACTTCGTTCCAATACGTCCGCCGAAAAGTACGTGTAAAGGCAGCGACCTGCAGTCGAATCTTGAAGATACTCTCAGTATCGCCCTGGTGAAAGACCACCATTCAGAATTGAAACGTTGCTTGAAATGGCTTTTAGCCGTGTTTGGTGACCAGATCTGAATAGCCAGGTATTTCCCCACATCCCTCCTCCCCTTCCCCTTTCCCTTCTCCTTCCCCTCCCCAATACCTCCAGCCTCACAACATTCCCCAATTGGGAATGCCATAGTCTCACTGGCTCCAGACGGTTGGGAGCAGTTGGGACTCTTGTGCGGTATTCATGTAAAAAAAAAAAAAAAAAACGGGATTTATTATTTTCTATGATTTTTTTTTTTTTTTTAAGATTAATACAAATATTCCCTGGTTACGAATAACCTGACAATATTTGAAAATCTCCTATTACCATCACAGTAAGCGGAAGATGTTGCATGTGTCGTAATGGAAGACTTAGCCAGCCGAGGAATTGAACTCACGACGCCTGGGTGAGACCCAAACACGATGCTAACTCAGCCACTGACCGGTCAAGAATAAAAATATCGATACACGATAAGGTTAGAAATTCCGTAAAAATGTTTCCCCTTTAGTATTGCCCTAAGGTGAAATAATACGAATCGCGTAATTTGTTTTGGTATTAATTTAAATTCCTTATGTTTTCATTTGAATGTTTTTTTTTAATAGTACTTTTTGAATTATGTGTCAATCGTCATTGGAAATATTTAACATCTGTGTTAGGGTACAAAAATAACAACATATTGTTAACGCGAATTTTGTGATGATTTGAGTTAATATTTTTTATTTGGGAAAATATTTAGTAGTAAAACAATACATTTTTATAGATTAATTTATTCCATTCCACCAACTAGCGAAGTTTCCGCTATAAAATAATAAAAAAATACATTTAAAAAATTTATATGAAAGAACGGAGAATAAAAACCCACAATATTTTGGTAGTGAAAATGAAAAGAAAAAGAACACAATAAAAATCAATAATCCAGTTTCTAAGAAACACTAAATAAAACAAATTACAAATATATGATTTTAAATCTAATAATATTAAAAAATATATATATAACACAAAGCACACAGTATTATTGTACAGTAAGAATCTAAACATAACCTTTTTGATAATCGATGAAAAATCGCTTTTAATTTTAAAAAATACCACTTTCGAATCTATAGTAAGTTGGTGGCAAATATATTGCCACCACCCAAAACTGGTATGTAGTAAAAAAAGCAAAATTGCAAGTTAAGCACATTGCCAGTGGACTGTGTAGTATAAAGGGTTAACAGTTTCTCAATAATTATTTTACCTATGAATCAACATTGCCTAATTTAATTTCCAGTTCGTCTCTGCATTCAGTACAGCAAATATTTTTCTTATAATAATGTTATAATACACCCCAATATAATGATTGAAATATCCCCTGCCAAAACAATATACCCCCAGACATACCAAAGATGCCTGTCATATTTCAGGTGGGTAATCTATAATAAGCCCGGGCAAGAAAATGTCCTTCGATTTGTCTGTCTGTTCTGCAGACAAAGGAGATGTGTTTTTGTCGCAGAAAGAAAAATGAACAGCGGCATCCGATAGAGATATTTCTCAATAACGCAACAATGCGGCATCTATGGGAGATATTGAAAATTATCTAAAGAATACTCTTGTTTACGCAGCTTATTGAGGTTCTTCGGTAGATTTTTTTTAAGAAATTCAATAATTGTTAGGAATAAAACCCGACAATTTTTGATTTTTTCCTACTCCCACCGCTTTATTAATACACACATATAAGTATTTTATATATTCCTGATGAAGAAAGCATCGCTTTCGAAACATGTTAATACGTATATATAAGTTGTGAATACAAAGTAATTTTTAATTAATTTATTAATAATGACGCCACAAAGTGAATTACTTTCGAAGAAATTATAATTTAGAAAAAAAGCATTCATTCCAACTTAATACCTATATCAAACAGACAATTTTTTATAGTAATAAAACATACATATTAAAATGTGAGCTATTTTATTTATACGTATCTATGAATTTAAAAAAAACGTAAATAAATTCAGGGATGACTCAGCAAAATTTATATAAATATACAGGGTGTAACAGCATGTACCCGAAAGACTTTAGCCATTGATTCCTGAGCATATTTGGAGTAAAAAAATGTAAAGGATATTTTTAAATTAAAAAAAAAAACTTTTTCAAATACATTTTTTTTAAATCGCTTGTCGTCACTGGTCACTCAGCCGAGTAACGGGCCAACCTCGCACCCCAACACAAACTGCCTAATATTTCTATGGTTATTTTTAATGTTTTTAGTTACAATTTTACCGGAGAGTAAAAATTCCTTTACATTTTTTACCTCATGTATGCTTAGGGATCACTGGTTAAAATCTATCGGATCCGTGCTGTTACACCCTCAACGTATTTACGCCATCGATACGATTACAGTTCACAAAGATATAAAAAAAAATTGAGTATCCAGGGTGGATATTGTCACGATGATAGCCAACATCCAGAAGGACAGGAGGTAAGAACACCAAAAGACGACAAATAACCCAATTGCATATATAAAAAATAATGTAAATAAAATGAATGCATTTAAAAAAAATATATATATATATGAATACGTCTGGAGCCAGTGACACTATGGCATTCCCAATTGGGGAATGTTATGAGGCTGAAGGTATGGGGGAAGTGAAGGAGAAGAGGAAGAGAAAGGTGGGGAAATACCTGGCTATTCAGATCTGGTTCTCAAACATGGCTAAAAGTCATTTCAAGTAACGTTTCAATTCTGAATGTTGAGAGTATCTTCCACTCTGGAACGTTCGAAAACATACTACATATTATTTTTAAACGAATTAATTGTGAAACAGCATAAATTAATTAAATAAAAATTACTTGCGCACGCCGTGATTTGAACCCGCGACCTTCGGATTCGTAGTCGAGAGCCTTATCCCACGACCATGGAGGCCGTCAAAGCATAGTCGTTAACGTATTTGATTTTGAGTTAGGCGGTTTAACAGGAATTTATGGTTGTTTTATTAATTTATGAGAACTGCCAAAGTTTAATAAACCTCTCAAAAATGTCGCAACAGTTGTCGTTATGTACCTACAACGATAAATAAGAACAACAAAATAATGTGATTTAAACGAGCTCTCTGTTCGTTTCATAATAAACACATTGTTGCAACATGCTCTATCACATATTGAGGGTCCTTCGATAAGTGGGCAGGCTATAAGATACGAGTTTTTATTTATCGCCGGAATGCTCTTGGTATGTCGGCAGTTGGCGGCGTGCCTTGCTCATGACAGAACAATAAATAATAGGGCACTCGTACACACATTCTTCCCAGTGATCGCACGGAGAACAGGTTCAGCAGAGGGGTGGGGGATGACAATATAAATACGGGGTGCTCATTATAAAAGATCTTGTTATTATAGTCCCAGTTTTTAAACGACTATCATTGGACGTTGGAAGTTGTTGATTCATAATGTTACACGAAATAGCTGACCTTAGGCTCATTATTTGTGTTTATGTTCAGTTTTATTATTCTAAAATAGGTATAAGAAAGAACCATCATCGTATGTCACCAAACTAACATAAAAGTTGAAAGAAATGTGACAATAACATAATATTAATTTTTGTATACATGCTGAAGTATTCGACGTTGCCTGGGGATATGAGTTGGTAACCACGACCTCTACCCTACCTCAAGCACTCCCACCACCACCTCCACCCCCACCTCTGCCCCTACCCCCTACACCTCCTGCCCCCCACCCCCACCCTACCCCTACTACCCCTACCCCACCCCCATACCACGCCCACTACCACTCACCACTACCACTACCCCTACCCCCACCCCTACCACCACCCCAACCTCCACCCCTACCCCCAACCCTACCCCCACACCTACCCCCACTCCTACCCCCACCCCTACCCCCACCCTCACCTCTACCCCTACTCTCACCCCTACCCCACCCCCGGCTCTACCCCTACCCCCACCCCTACTACCACCTCAACCCCCACCTCTACCCCTACCCATACCCTCACCCTTAAACCGACCCACACCCCTACCCCTACCCATACTCCTACCCCTACCCCTACCCCTACCCCTGCTCCCACCCCTACCCCTGCCCGTACCCCTACCCCTATACCTATCCCTACCCATACCCCTACCCCTATATCTATCCCTACTCATACCCCTACCCCTATGCCTATCCCTACCCATACCCCTCTCCAAACAATTACAGTAGTCCAACAATAGTCACACGAGCTCAAATAAACAAGACTTTTAATATGATATCACACAAAATAAGTTTGATTAAACACCCTGTACATCAAATAAATAAGGGTGGGAAAAGATTGCTACGAGAGGTGATAAATCATAGGAAATAAGATCGATTGGGTATAAGAGATATGTTAGAAGTGTATAAGAGATTGGCCGAAGGCATTATGGCCAGTGTATTATTTTATTTACCAGCTATTTCGTTTTGCGAGGGATGTGGCGAAAATATTTTACACACCTGCCTATACTCACATATTATACTTATGAAAATATTATAGCTACCTCTAAAATATCAGTCGATATATCATTAATTTTATAAAACCACATTATTTGCGTGGTGATACAGCTGTCACATGCAAGTATAAAAATGTTTTGCCGATGAGGACGTAATAAGCGCAAAACTGGAATTTTTGGTCACATTTCGCCGAAATATTAATACAGTTTTTCTAAAATATTTTTTTCTTATTGAAAAGGCACGATTAACTTAAAAAAAATTTATAATGTTATCATTAAGGTCTGCAAATCGGTATTTCTGTTTTAATTTTTATTTTCATTTTTGTTGTCAATATGTTAATGTTATCAAATCATATTTATTTATGCACACATTATGTACATTGGTTAAATATATTTATTATTTAATAAGTTTTTAATTTTAATTTCAAATCACCTACTCTAACTATGTATTCATTTTACCTTATGTTTGTAAATACTCCTCCCATAACCACGAGCTACTGGAGCTCAACTTATGGAGAGTAGAATAATAACAAGTAAATAAATAAAACAAAAATCATGTATATCATGTATTATGTTATAATTTTGAAATTTTTTTGTAATTAATAAAGAAAAATAAAATAAATATACTCTTATGTCTACATATAACATAATAAAAACAAATAATTATTAGCAATTTAAGTTTAAAATTAAATAATTTATTTATGATAATTACAAAAAAAAAAAAATTATAAATCTATATTGCCTCACATCTTTCAAATGTAAACCCATTATTTAAATTCGTGTAATTCTTTACCACTCTATCGCGGTGATCACGATTTCTTTTGAAATGTATAGGATATTTTAAGGCTCCAAAACTCACGATGGATGCAAGCTGAAAAGAGTAATAGTGTTGAGATAACAAACAAAAAAAAATGTCAACACCTTCACATTATTTCAAACTTGTCCATAGTGCGTTATCTTATTATATGGCTTAGATTCGTATACTGATTGAAAGGCTCTATCACCGAATACCAGGGTTGGCATGATTTTCCCCGACTTCGTAAAATACACTAGAACAAAACCTTGCTTTTTTTTAACAAAAATAGTTTTTTTCAGCAAATATACATATGAAACCAAAAATTAACAATATGTGTTATAAAGGTAATACTTTATTTCATTTTTATACAAGTATTGTGGTAATGTAGTGGTACTTATGAGTGATTTTAGGTAATCAAATGTGTAGTGGATCATTTAAAAAAAAAAAGTTCATAACATCAATGCGCAATCACAACTCTCCAGTGCATAGCACTATTCAGACACGCACACACACACACACACACATACACTATATATATATTTTTTTCATAGACCTTTTTATCTTTACCATGTATCATTCCCTAGCATTGTACTAACCCCGCCTGGTAAAATGTATTGTGTCGATCCTTGCAATAATTTTCTAAGACCTCGTAATTTGCACACCTCCAATTTAATACATATAAGTGAAACAAAATTATTTTTAATTTTATAATCGTAATATCACACCACAACGTTACCGATTGACACGGTAAATTTATTTAAATAAGAAGAGAATTTTGATAAATTGTTGTTCATATTAAATTAACTATCTTTTTCCGTAAATCCTCATTATAAGCAATATTATATATTACCCTTTGAAATGTACTCAATAAACGTTAGCATGAGGTAAAATGGTATTTAATAGATGTTTAACTACTGATAAAGTACGTAATAGGAATATGTACAGCTCATATTTTTTCTTGAAAACTACTTCATATTTAAAAAAAATAAAATCATCCACCCACAAAGAGTTTCTTCTAATACACGAAAAAGCCCGAAAAAAATCAGTTAACCCACTAGGCAAATCATTTTTGAAAAAATAAAACAAGGCTTTAGCCAACCTTGCCGACTACTCGACATATGTACATGACCTATAACCTATAGGCTACTTGACTGGCTCCCACGCCTATGACTATTAAGCGTTTATGGGTCGAGCAACTAATCTTGTTTGCTCCTGTCTCCGCGTTCCTGTTAAAATACCTGGTCTCAAGCGTAACTAATTAGATAGGCAAATAATATTAAGTCCACGATGCTTAATACTCCACTCACCAAATCACTTACAGCCATTCCCACTCATGATAGAAGCTACAGCCCTTGGATATTAGCTCAAAGTTTGCAACAACCTGCCAAATGTGAAAGAACTTATGTGAACAAACACTGCCCTCTAACTCTACCCGCCAACTATCTTTCAGTGATAATGTTTGCTTAAGCACACTACTTGGAAGTTTGCGGGTTCTGTATTATGAACAACTAATATATTATGTTTGGTAAGACAAATGATAAGACGGCCATTCGGCGATTTCAAAGATCAATAAGGCCATACATTATTCAAGAGATGGGGCTCAAAGATAATCGTGTAGATATTATGGGGGTAGATATTAGCACGTCGTGGATATTAAAGATAATGACGTTGGCTGAGTGTGGCCAAATTTGGAACGGTATTTTGATGAAACGTCATTCTTAGGTAAAATAAAGATAAATAATTACTAAAATTTAAAAAAAAAATCAGTAAAATTTCATTGTTGGATGGCCGCTATTAGTGGCGGTTTTCTCTAAAGTGCGTTAGCGCAGTGAACACCCATAAAAATGAATCCCATACGTGAGTTATGAATATCAGCACGTATGGGACTTTTTCTCACATGTCTTACGTTCATACAAAATATAGTGGCGCCAGAGCAGCAGACGTGGAAACCTTGAGAATCTACTAGCTGCTCGGGTGCGCAGCGACTATGAGACACCAAATTCATACGGAATAGTATTTTGCATGAATCGTCATATTTTTTCCGTGATTATCGTGTTTTAATTTCTTAAAATAAGTTAATTATTGAAGTTGTTATTTTTTTATTTAAAAAAAGAAAAGTTTCTTGCGTAAATTGTGATTTTAGCATTTAGAAGAACTTTTTTAATCTACATATTATTTAGCCACAGACGTTTTAGTTAATCGCCCCATTATTTCTTTTTGCTAGGTACTAATATCTGGTGAAGTGATGTGATGAAATTACATACTTTAAACGAAAAAAGGTCAAAAACATTGAACAATAACTTTTTTTATTCTATAAGAAAAGTAAAATTTTATTGGATGTATTTATTATGTATGTAAAGCAGATGGAAAGCGCATTGATGGTTTCTAACTTAAGAACAACAATTTATGGTTTCTCCTGTAAAGTTACCAAAATCGACTAATCGCTAAAAATGTTAATTACTAATTAAGATGGAGATATGGTTCTGGGGGAATTTAAAACATACCTGTATTAAAAAAAAATACACACCTTACTTCGTCATATGTAACTTTATTTAAATTCCTTATTCTTCATGTTGTCATATCCAAAGTATCCGCTAAATGTGTATGAGCTGGGGATAGTCAACCTAACCAGGGAGGGGGGGGGTTAAATTGGGGCAGTAGGGGGGTTGAGGGCGGCGGTGGTAGTGGCCATCTTGTCAGTGATACATCCCTATTGTCGTTATTAATGACAACTCATCGGATCCCTGTCTCCGCGGGTCCCCGGGGGTGGGGGGCGGAAATTGTATTTCATCAGACAAGGATGACAGACCAACAAAAAATGCAATTTTTAATAAATTTATTTTGTTATGGATGTTTGTATTAATATGTGATGCCGAATCAAATATTAATCTGAAGCGCGAAGAAGTTACAGGGTTTATCACAGTGAACGTACCCTTAATTGAAATATATTCTCACACTTTTTGTTATTATATTGCTAGTCCTTTACTTACTGATCAATTTGGAATTTCTTTTTTACATTTTGAAAGAAAAATTTATATTTAGAAGCACTATATTTCATAATGTAAATGACGTTTCAACCTGCAAATAGTTGCGTTAACCTAGATACGTATCTTTGAGACAAATCCATGCATTATTCATGACGCCAGAGTTCACATAACATTCTTAAAGGGTTGTTAATAAATGGGTCAGAAACAGATTTTTTAATTTAAAAAAAAGTCGTTCAATACATATTTTTTTCATTTAGATAATGATTTTTTACAACGCTAATAAGACAATTTGTAGTGTTTTTCTTAGTCCTCCTCACTAGGGGTTCCTGTGCTGAGGCGGACTAAGTTTTATTTAAAAACTGATTGTTTTTTAAGCTCTTACGAAGTTCTTTTCAATATGCTGGATAACTCGTCTTCATGATTTCTTTGATCCAGGTTTTGATTTGATTTTTGAAATCATTTGCCATTTCTGTTTTCTTTTGTGGCCGGTGAAAGTGAATTATATAGCTTAGTAGAGAGATCTTTATATTTCCTTTGTCCAAAAACAGTTTTAAATTTAGGAATATTAATAATGTCATTTTGGTTCGCTATTGTGTTGTGAAAATTAAGATAAATGGGTATTATTTAAAGTAACGCGATGTACCATACGTATCCAAAAACCATTTGTCACAAACTATTAGTATACTTACCTACTTAATTAGGTCGTGATAAATACACAGGAGAAAGTCAATTTTGGCAGCCCTGTTCCCCCGAAGGGCCAGCATAATAATAGATTTCGTACTCCAGGGCCGCAAATATATCAAACTGGATGCGACAGGAATATCATATCGTGTTGGCTTAAGACGCATTACCCCAGTCACAACGGAAAAACTAAAGCGGTCCGATATCACACACACATAGGTAATATTTCACAAAAGCCATAGGAAATACGTATGTCGTGGGAGACGTCATGTACTATTTTATGCTCCGAAAGCGAAAACTTCTGCTTATCAGAATACGCAAATCAATAGGGCGAGTACCTTTTGACGCATGTCACAAATAGTCGTGGAGCTGTCCACATGACCCTTGTAGGTATATAGACATATAAGCTTTGTTGTGTTTTTCTCTGAACCCTTTTCAATTATGCACAATCGTAACTAAATAATATCATTCCTTTATTGCTACAGATGATCAACGAGTAAAGTTAGCCTCTCAGAAGCTGGGAGTATTGTACAAAACCCCCAAATACTTTAATAGTACACAACTGCTGACCCTGTACAAAAAATATCATTGTCTCTGTGTAGAATCGGACGGTCCCTTTGATAGATTCGCCTCTCTTAACAAACGGATTGCAATCTTTGGAGCACAGACGTCAGGTGGGAATGCTGTCCTTGATCTACCGATATTTTAATGGAAGATGCTCTTAAGAACTAGCGTCATTAATCCCTTCGTCACCAGCACACAGTGAGAAAACACGTCAAACATTTGTACATGGTTGACATTTGTCACATGAGAACGTGTCACTTCTACGACTCGTTCTTTCTCAACATCACGGACTCAACCACAACCTGCCGGCTTCTGTGTTTCCTCTCTCCTGCAACATGGGTTTCTTCACACAGGAGGCTTTGAGGGAAATTATTTCCCTCAAAGCCTCCTGTGTGAAGTTACTGTAAAAAAAAAACTTTTACTACTATTGTTATTTCTATTATATGTTTACGTATATTTCTTATCATTTATCTTTTACTATAGTTTTTCTACAAGTAATCTCTGTAATATTTTGTTGAATGATGAATTAATAAAAAAAAAATAGATACATGAACGCAGAAAATAATAATAAAGTATTATGTAATTCATTACCCAGTGCACAGAAGACAAATACGGTAAAGTCTCCTAGGAGAGTATCGGGGGGTTTTTATTTTACGTATGCAGGAGGTGCTTCAATTTCCCGAGGGGTTTTTGATGGAGATATTGATTGGGAAATCCAGCCAGTTTTTTTTTTAGATTTGTGATGTAAAAATTAAGATCATAACTGACCAGTTGTTGGTTGAGTTATTTGAGAAAAATATGCAAAAGTAGTGCGTGGCTGAGGAACATCTGAGAATTTTCTCTATTTCAGACTGCGGTCGTATGGTTTCAGGTGTTGATGTTGTTCAGCTTCCGATAGAAGAAAAACTCATGGAAGGAGATTAACAAAGGAGATATCGCCCTTGATGTGATTATCTCGTGAAAACGGCGCTATAGAAGTAATCCAATTATTTTTATTAACAATAGTTTATGGGTGAGCAGTAGGAAACTGGTACTTAAAAAAAATGTTGTGTATATTCTAGAAGTGGTTTATTGATAATAGTTTCGGAGACAGAGCTTTTGCGGTAACCACAATAGCTCGGAACAAACCCCCTTTGCATTAGCGAACGATTGACACAGCTCGACTGAATTCAGAGCAAAATTAAAGACTCACATATTTTAATTATCGCATCCCGAATATTGGCCGTATAACGAACTAAACCAACTTGTGTTTTTGGTGACTCAGTCCGACGGATGAACTATATATCTATTTCCTTTCTTCTTGATTTTCTTCTTTAATACAACAAAATAATAATAATATGTATTTATTTACAACACAGATTATTTAACAACAAAATGTAAGAAAGCTTTGACTGCCCAACCAGGAACAATTCCCGTTTTACGACAGTCAAATTGACAAGCTTAGTTCATATTAAGTACCATTATACAAAAATAGAAGCGAAAAAAGCTAGTGTGGTAATATAATATATCTAGAAGCAAGAATAATAATTAAGTATAAGGATATGTGAAGAATAGTACAGAAAAAAAACTATTGAGCGAATGAACGAAGAAAGGAGTGTAAAAATAATGTATCACGCGAATGTGAATGGAAGAAGAAGCCGGGGATGCCCGAGGAAGACATGGCACGATCAAGTGAATCAAATACTTGAGTCGGGCCATGTCAGAAGTTGAAATAATAGAAGAGAATGTATGCGACGATGTATGAATGTGAATGATGCAAGAAGTGTATGACAAGATCGAGTTGTTTGGCGGTCCGTCCTCTGTGCCTACCCCTGCGGGGAAACGTCGTGATGGTTAGTTAGTTAGTTAGTTAGATAATTTGAGTGTAGTATAATAAATAATGAAGAATAATAGTTCAGTTCATATATTTGTTTTTCTAAGTTCTACTATGCTTTGCCACTAATAGCACGGGCAATAATCATAACAGGTAATACTGAAAAAATGTATTTAGTTGTAAGACTCTAGTTTTAAGCCATAGTTGTAAGTCATTATAATAGTAGTATAAAATATGTACTTAGTCATAACTATGTATTAGTTTTAAGTCACTAGTTATACTGCTGTCTAAATTGTAAGTCACTAGTTGTAAGTCCCAGTAGTTAGTTTGTAGCTATAAGTCTTTGTACCCGTAAGTCACTAGTTATAAGTCTTACCTGTAAGCTACTAGTAATAAATCTAAGCTGAAAGGTATTTTTTATAAGTCTAAGGTTAAATATTTTTTTTGTATAGCCCTCTTAAGGCGATTTTCCCCCGAAAGCGGCCCAATGGAAGTAATCCAATTATTATTATTGCACAATTTACAATACTAAAATTATCTAATTTACGTATCATAAACACGTAGTATAAACAGAAAATAGCAGACAACCAATATTTTAAATAAGCCTGCAAGACGAAGGAGTGTTGGGAGACCTAAACTACATATAAATTAACATTCTATTCTAAGGCTTAAGAACTAGTAAAGATACCGCAGGAGACCTGTAGGAATGGAGTCGTTTCCTTTATAAAGCCATATCATTTTAATAAGCTTAGTACACGTTTGAATGTATTCGTGCACATCGATAGTATCGCGAGCAAGCGTCAAACAGGTACGAACTAGTTTGGAACGATAATATTTGGATACTTGGTGCGTAGCGACGTTTGTCACAATTTTCGAATATTGTCGTTGTAATATGATTAAGTCGAGGTAGTTAAGTTTCTCTCAGTAAGAAAAATATTGAGATTTTTAAAATGCAGTGATAAATTAAATCCGGTCGGCTTCATAGCAGTAAAACAAATTTCTCAGACATGAATGTGCAATATCAGAAAGAGCAATGGAGCTCCACTATCCACTGACTAGGCCTGAGACATACCTGCTCTTTTGTGATATTACCTAATCTTGATATATTAGTTTGTCGGTATTAATAGATTCGCCTATCTTAACAAATGGGTTGCAATCTTTGGAGCACAGACGTCGGGTGGGAATGCTGTCCTTGTTCTACCGGTATTTTAATGGAAGATGCTCCGAGGAACTAGCGTCATTGATCCCTTCGGCACCGGTGCATAGTCGGGAAACAGGCCAAACGCGCGCCCAACATTTGCACACGGTTGACATTTGTCACATGAGAACGGGTTGCTTCTACGACTCGTTCTTGTGTTCAACAGCTCGGCTGTGGAATGATCTGCCGGCTTCTGTGTTTCCTCCATCCTATAACGTGGGTCTCTTCAAGACCCAAGTTCACTCCTTCCTATCCTCTAAAAGATCCTCCACACAGCATCCCCAAAGATGATATAGGCCTTGAGGGAAATTATTTCCTCCTTGGTCTCCTGTGTTACTGTAAAAAAAAAATTACGTTCTGCCCAATTGGTGACAGCTGCCAATGAAATGACCAAATTCGGAACCGTCTATTATTGAATTTTGTAGTTGCAAAAAAAAATGTGCGTCACGTATTGATGTCCGGATATTAATCGGATATCACGTATTGATATCCAAATATCACGTATCGATGTCCAGATATTCAGATATTGCACATAAATATTCTTATATCACGTATCGATATCCAAATATCACGTATCAATGTTCAGATATTTAGATATTATACATCGATATTCGGATATCACGTATCAATATCCAAAATATCACTTCCACACTAGGAACGGTTAGAACGCTTATATCTAAGGAGTCAGTATCGATATATTCAATATATAGATGTATTATAATACGTCTACCTGTTACGAATACATCAGATTCAGTCCCACACTCTTGACATAAATACTGTGAATACTCGATTTACTCGTACTTTCAATTGTACCAGCCTGAGGATGTCCGTGATAAGGTGAAACTGGTCCGGTCTGAAATAAACAAGTGGAAGAAAGTAACAAAGGTTTTTTAATTAACAAAATCATATTTCACAAATACATATTTTGACCCTTTCTCCTTTTCCTTCTAGGTCTTCCTCTAGAAGTCATAATTTTTAAGTATTTCAGATTTTTTAAATATGTTCTATTATTATCGACTTTCGTAACGACGAGAAGTCTTTGTCACGCTAAACTGTGACACCGCCGCGGTAAAAAAAATCAGCATAACATTTAATTATTTCAATTTCCCACAAAACGAGTCCATAACTCCACTCCGCACATTACTTAACTTAGGCTCCCCGCGAACATGGTGACTAATTCACATCAAATATAATCCATTTCCAACTTGACAAATCCGATGGTCGCGTGTCGCTTTTAATAATTAACTCTTAATAAACAAACTCGCCCTTCAAAATATTACATTATCTAATACGTCGCAGGAAAAGCGTGACAATATTTCGTTATGTTCCATATTTTTTTCATATAGGGTGAAACCACCAGTGTTCAACTGGCTACAAACTTAGAAATATTTTCAAGTATTTTTATTTTTTTATGTACTATTTAATAAATTAAACCCAATAAACACTGTATTAAAACTAATTGACAAAACAATACTAAAAAAAATTAGAATAACGGCCGTTCTTCCCAACTTTTTGAATAATCAATCTGAGGCACCGATCAGCCAAGTGTTTTGTTGGGCATCAGTTATGTTTGCCTGTTTCAAGCATTTTTTTATTTTTGAAAATTCTAAATTGTCTATGAAGGTGCCCGCCCACCATAGACAATAAAATAGTGCCCGCCCACTTTTCGAGAATAAAACGACATAAAATAAAAACTTTCAGTGTAAAATTAACAGAAATGAGTTCATATTGTATTTATTGTGAAAACGCATAATTTGTTTTGAAAACTAAAACATAAACCAACATTGTATACTTCTGAAACGTATGTGTTAAAAACATGCTGAAAATAAAGTGTTAGCTTGACTTTTGTAAATGCCGTGAAAGAACATTGATCTTTTCGTACATTTGACATTTGTCATTTCTCTTCCATAAAAAATAAGACAAAACGTAGCTTATAATAAGTCAAATAAGTTAGGTTCTCTTCAGTTTTATTTAAAACACACAAAAAAAATGTTTTTGATATTCAAAAACGTAAATAAGTCTTTGCCATTCAATATTTGAATCGCGTAAAGTAGATCGAAAACTAATAATGAAATTTGACATTTCGGTGACATTTTTTCCACCCAGTCGAAATTTTTCTCTGTTGAGAGTAATTTAAATCGGAAAATCGATATCCTAAATTGATCGTAAATTTGATCTACAATTTCGTTGGGAAGAGCGTATTTGTACAGTGGTGAGGCAAAATTTCGGCTCAGTAGAGTTGGGAAAAACAGCCGTAAATTCATAAAAAAATACTATTTGAAGAATGAAAAGTAACAATTTTTAGCGACATATTTAAAAAAGCAATACTTCAAATACTAAAAGGAAAACAAATATTCCAATTCATACAGAAAATCAGACAAGATTTAATTTCGTATTCTTACCGTGTAAAATCAATATCTAATTTCCACAACACTATTACAATACACAACATATTTTTTTTCAATAAGTTATTCTTTTTTTTATATGAATACCGCACAAGAGTCCCAACTGCTCGCAACCGTCGGGAGCTAGTGAGACTATGGCATTCCCAATTGGGGAATGTTGTGAGGCTGAAGGTATTGGTGAGGGGAAGGAGAAGGGGGAGAGGGAAGTGGGGAAATACCTGGCTATTCATATCTGGTAACCAAACACGGCTAAAAGCCATTTCAAGCAACGTTTCAATTCTGAATTTCAGGTCTTTCACCAGGGGGATACTGAGAGTATCTTCCACTCTGGAACGTGCGCAAACATACTATATATTATTTTTAAATTAATTAATTGTGAAACAACACAAATTAATTTATTAAAATTTAGTTGCGCACGCCCGGATTTGAACCTGCGACCATCGGATTCGTAGTCCAGAGCCTTTTCCCTCGACCATGGAGGCCGTCATACTAATATTCTAATAAATTAAATAAAGTAAAAGTATTACAAGTCAAAGAGTTGTATAATGAATTTCAGAAATAAATGAATTATGTAAAGTTTTTTTTTTGTGGAAATTTCAAAAAAATTCATATTACGCCAACATTTTAAATCAGAAAGTCGTGCAGTGTAAAGACCGCCCCGCATTGAACGGATAACGGCGGAATTTCCGCTGATAGATGACACGGAAACGGAATTTTTTTATTACCACATGTTAAATTTGATATGTTGTCACGTTATGGCTTCGAATGGGGGAGGGGGTTGGCCAAGGGGAACGGGCAGGGCGTGGCCGGGTCATTACATATTACATTATTACACAGAATGAACAATACGGGCGACACGACTTTCGGGCATTATAAATTTTAATGATGAACGATGCGCCCTGATATCATAAGAGATTTAAATTAATTTATGGCATTGGAGTAGCTACCTAAATAAAGGAGGACGTTAATAATGGATACGTTGGAAGTTAATGCAAGCTTCTCGATACGACTGTGATTTCTGTTGGGTCACATTGCGACAATCGAGAAGTTCCTTGGCTCGCTGGCTTTATATCTGGAAAACACAATAATATAAATGATGAGTGAATAAATTCACTTGCATATAAATAATCCCTCCTTTGCGGTGCTAAAAAATCGGTTGAGTTCCAGTGCTATACACTCGGTGTAACATATTTACGACCGTTCTTCCCAATTTTTCAAATGATCAATCTGAGGCACCGATCAGCCAAGTGTTTTGTTGAGTAACGCTCTATATGCCTGTTTCCAATCATATTTTATCGTTGAACATGCTAAATTGTCTATGAAGGTGCCCGCTCACTTTCATAGACAATAAAATGACTTCAAATGTCGCGAACGTACATTTCGTTTCGTACATTTGATGTTTCTCCTCCGTGAAAAATAAGACAATACGTAGCTTATAATAAGTAAAATAAGCTAGGTTTTCTTCAGTTTTATTTAAAAAAACCCTTAAGGACTACACTCGAGATAACTCGGGCAAGCTTTACCTTCAGAAACGATCACTCCCGAATATACTGGGGTGAAAAGAAATACAATTTATGGTATGTGGAAGCGAGAACAATTTTGATGATATACCAAATGTTTTATAAAAACATTATTAAAAAAAAAAAGATGATTAAAAATCGTCTTTCAGTCGTATTATGGACGAAATAGCTTTTATGAAGGATGTATATATTCAGTAAATAAAATTCATTCACAAAAAATGTATTTTTTTTCGTTTTTTCCAATTTTTAAATTCGAAAACGGAAATAAATTTTTGTCATTCAATATTCGAATCGCGTAAAATAGATCGAGAAACATTAATGAACATTTGACATTTCCATGAGATTTTTTTTACCTTGTCTTATAACTAGTCCCCTATTGAGCGAAACTTAATCCACAAAAATAGATATACTAAATTGATCGTAAATTTGATGGAGAGTTTCTTTGGGAAGAGTCTATTTGTGCATTTGAACAGTTTTGAAGCAAAATATCAGCTGAACAAATGCTCAATAGGGTTGCGAATAACGGCAGTTAGAATTTTGTAATTTGAATAAAAATGAATGAATTCCATTTATTACTTGTGTAAATCATTTTATTCATAGTAAACGAGGTATGTTGAAAACGAAGAAAAAACGTCAGCTATGCATAAAACGCATGTTCCGTCGATTACAGCCGGCAGACCGCCGGCTACTACTAACGATCGCGCATCGTGGTATGGCGAGTGAAAGCTCGTACTCCTCTCGTTCACTACCGCCCTAATCGGCAAGTTATCAGACATACGTATAAATTAACTAATCGTACACGATTTAAAAAAAAAAAATCTTCTACAAAATATAAAGAAAAGGGTCTAGGGCGGTGTTCGTTTGTTGGTTTTGCATACAAATCTATAGTTTCAATCAGAGCTTGATGAAATTTTGCACACGTGACGTTCAAAATAATAATAAGGAGGAAAGTTACTGGTAGGGGTAACACAAAAACTTCAAAACTTTACTCCAAACCATTCATAGCGCCGGGTACTTCAGCAAGTACTTTTTAATTTTAATTACTTTATCTAATACATAAATGTATTGCTATAGAACACTTAAAATATGACGCCTGTGTTTAGTATAGTTAAAGAGATATTTAAAATATTAGAGACATATCAAATCAGTTGACAGCACCGACAAGGATGGGTATTAAAATATTAAAGTAATGGATTTTCTATGTGCACATACTTGAAACTTATGGCGTTATACTCTCAGTATCGCCGCCCTGTTGGAATGCACCATTTTGAACTGATACTTTGATATGTTTATAGTTTTTTTATGATAACCTGATTTGAGTGACCTAACCTAACTTTCTCTCCCCCAAATCCAATGTGAAAGATAGTTGACTATCGAAAAGGCTTCTCTGTTATAATCTTGCAGAACGCAAGGGAGGCTTAAGCTCAGGTAACTTACAGTGTGGAAATATCATGTCTTTAGGAATAAGGAACTCGAGGGAGACGGTATGAGGCAGGCAGGACTGGAAGTTTTTCCTAAAAGAGCCTCGCACTCTAGGGTTGTGTCGAGAATTTTATATCAGTACTAGTTGATGTGTATCCGGCCTGGCTCAGGTTAATAAATTTTTTTTTTGGAATAAAATTATGAAGTTATGAATTCTCGCTTGTCGTTTGGGTGCCATAACTGATTTGACAGCGAAAGTAATGCCTTGTGACGACTGTTACTATATATAAATAAATAAACAAAGATATATTGATTCGAAAAAATTATTTCATTTCAAACATTTATATTTTTAAAACATATTTAAATAATTAAGTTCTTAAATAGGTACTTACTTGTGTTTTCCATTTTGAAAATATTCTATCAATATCAACCTTTTTCTTTTGAATGTGTAATCTGTGGCTAACCTCAATTCAATATGGTATGTTCAGTGTTTTTCATACAAATTTTAAAACGTTATAACAACAGTTTTACATATTTTATTCAAACTACTTTCTAAACCTTCCCGGCACTAATAAGAATAAACCGTGCTCTTTTCAGGGAAATCGGTCCAGTAATTTTAGAGAAAATCGAGTATAGATAGACAGACAAACATTCATTATTATATACTCGTATATAGATTTAAGAGATGCTTCTCGGATTGATAAAATATTTCTTAATTTTACGCACCCATATTTAATGCCACAGGTATTCGCTGTAATCCGTGAATTGCGAGCAAACATTAGCCATTCAAAATCTATTTGAATGTTAGTATTTTAATATTCAAGGAGTGGCCAACAAATAAATGTAGTAATTTTCACGTCATTTGTTCGTGGAATAATTAATCTTTTTTGATTACCCATACACAACTCTTTATAAAAGTCTACAACACATCATGGCCCCATTAACATAAATTATGTTAATTCGAATTAATATATGGTTCCCACCTTAAATTAATTCAGATAATTAATTTTCTTTCCGTCATATTATTTATGATCTGAGAAGGTATTAACATTTGAATGGTAGTAGAGTGAGAAATCATACATAGTATCAACTGCTGACAAGTTACCGCAGCTAGATTAACGGATGCAAAATTCTCAATGCTTGAAAATAATTAAGTATATTAACCACTATGCTTTTTTTAATGTGTATTCTATAAAGAAAACATATCTCAATGGATGTTCAATGATGCTTTCGAAAGGCAGAATAGCTGTCATATATACAAATAAATATACACAATAGAACTTTTTATACAAACTATCAAATGATTCATGATATCATAGTATATAAAAATAAAAATATAAACTATCTATGAGAAACAGACGAAACTCTCGAACGGTGAGAAGTGGGGAAGCATTTTTTGTACAGTTTTCTCTATCCAGATATTTTCAGCTTGCAACATATTTTTCTCCACGACCTATGTAGCTTTGGAATTTTCTCTTAATGGTCAGCACCCAAAAACACACACTTTGTAGGTCTCTAATTCAATAAATACTACAATATGTTTATTTGATTTATCTGTAAATTCTATAAGGGTAATTAGATAAATGTATAAGATTCCATAAGACGATAATCCTCAAACAGTAATATTTTAAATTAGGTATCAAATGCGTAATACTAGATAACATGGTCAAAATTGATTTCACTCGTTTTCAAACTGCACCTATTGTCAGACATTTTGGGATGTATTTCATAGAATTTGAAGATAACGGTTTGAGGATTTTCACCCTTTGTAACCTCATATATTTTTATAATTATCCGTATTGAATTTACATATAAATCATTCGTGGTATTGCTTGAGTTTGAGACCTGCAAAGTGATATTTAGGGTCTTTTTGAGAGCTGAACCTTAACTATGAAAATTCCTTTTGGCGTCCTTGAAATGGCTTTACATGTGTTTAGTTCCCAGGTTTATATAGCCAGGTACTTCGTAGCCTTTCTGTTCTCTGTATACTTCTTTTCTCCATTTAAGTAGACTACTCAGTGTTTTACTCAGAGCTTTATCACTTTTTTTAAATGTAATAAATATTAGAATCCTCATCTAGTACCTACTCACGTGATTATCACCTACCAATGGACTCGCCAAGAGTTTAAATGCAGTTCAACTCTATTTTTACTAATTCTGTTTTAATTCTTACATCTTTCACAGCATCAAAGATAATTCTCTCCCATGTGAACAAATTACATGATTTTCCACCTTCCTCCTTCAGACATAACCTAGACAGTTGTTAACATCTAAAGATCAGAGATCTGGGTACAAGTTGTACCAACGCACATATATTCCGAAAGCTTCCCTTTACAAAGAGGTCATCCCTTTCTTCCCAACCCCCACCCCTAGAACTACACACGTACTATATATCAGAGAACAACTACTAACGGCGGAAGGTGGTGAACACGAATAATACCTACAACCCATTCTACTTTCTGTGCCCCTGTTCGTTCGTCTTGCGAGATGTGGGCACAAAAGTCCACCGTGTGTAGATAAATTTAAAGGAGATCTTTGTGGGGGTAGTTTAATTTATTTAAGCCTTAATAAGGGAGGATTTAAGATGCGACACCCATTGGTATGTTAATAAACTACGAATTGCGTATTAAAATTGTTGAATTCATGGGTAGCGTCAAATATATAGTTTTCAAGGATAAATGAAAAATGTTTTAAATATGTTTTAAAGTGACATAACACAAAAATCGCTAAGTATTCGTAGCTAGAGGAATAATGATATTCAGATTTTTGGGGATAGAAACGGAAGTCAAAGGGGAAGAAGGCTTAGGAAGAAAAACAGATGCGATTTGAGATTTGAACAGTTTTTTTTAATTAAGCTAGTTAACACCGAAAGCCATCGAGGAAAAAATTTTCAATTCATTAATTTAAAAAATTATATCCAATGAAGACATTACTTCGATAATAATAATCCGTAATAACAATAATTTAAAAACCATTGAAGACAATATTAAAAACTTAGAATGAAACATGAAACCGAAAAGACACAGAAAATAAAAAAAGATAAAGATAGCAGCTGGGACTCGAACCCAGGACCTCATGGTCTATCCGGGACCCTCCGCTCTAATTCACTGAGCTACGGCTGTTACGAACTGTTACTATAAAAAAATGAATACATCTTTTGGACAGAGAAACTTTAAATTTCATGCTGCAAAACTATATAATGCCCTACCAAATCATTAAAAAAAATAACAGAGATCGATATATTCAAAACCAAACTCAAAACACGGCTGAGAGAATTGAGTTTTGATCAACTTGCAAACATTATGACAATGCAAGAAAAGTATAGTACAAATAAAGGCCACCTCAGAACAGGAAAACCCAATGAGGAGGACTGTGACATTATTTTTCTGCTACATAATAATCATAATAATATTTAGATGATTTGCATAGTGCCGTTTATGTGAAAAATCACATCAAGAGCGCTGAATAAATATATATATTTTATGTCTTATTTTATCATTGACTATAGGCAATCGATTCATTCACCAGTTCATCGATCTGTAATGCCAAACTATACATACAATGCATTTGACCAATGGCGTATTGCCGCGTTAAAATATACATATTATTAATTTTATGTACAGGCAGATAATATTATACACGACCATACTTATGCATTATGTTTACAGATTCCGCATGTAATATGTTTTATACTAATAATTTATTGTAATCACTATTTAATTTATATATATTTATAAATATTGATTAAATAAAAGCTAATAGAAAAATGAACCAGTATAAGAACAAGTATTAATTGCGTATATAAAGTGCACATTGGTTTGTTGTCGAAGACAACCTTTTTTATGTTTTCATGTAAAAAAAATATTGTTGGACATTTTTAACCGGCTTACCTTCTGAATTTCCATGAATACCTTTAATAAACAACCCCCCTCCCGACACCCTCCGATACAGCCTCTCCCCCGTCCCGCCCAAGATTTGGCCGGCCGCCCATTCTTAGGGCGGGGGAGGAATTATTGGGTAGTTTATGTACAGAAGTTGGTAGGCCCAGAATGCTTACATCCCACACTACATACTTGTACCTTTAGTGATACACGTTCCGTGAGTAGGTGTCTGCTTTCATGAGTTCTGACACATAAAATTAAGTATTTTATGTAGATATTAACGTTGTTACCTGACTTGTCCGTATTATATACGTACGAGTACATCGGACAAACAATATACACAATTAAAGTGCTTATAGCTTACATTTGCAAGAAAGTTCTGAAGTATTTCAAATGCCGGTAAAATATCTGACGGCCTTCGTGGTTGGGTTGTCACGATCCTTGGTTACGAATCCGGAGGGCACAGGTTCAAATCCCGTCTAGCGCAAGTAAATTTTAAATAATTAATTTGTTAATCTAAATCAATTCTAATAATGTTACCATTAAGTTCTGCAAGTGTTTCAGTTTTTATTATTGTGACAGCTGTTTCGGCGTTCAAGGCTTTCAAAGCGTGGTTGGCCCAAAATACTATGTTATTTCACAATCGATTCATTAAAAATAATATTTGTAGTATATTTGCGGCACGTTTTAGAGCGAAAGATACTTTCAGTATCGCCCCGGTGAAAGACCACAATTAAAAATCGAAGTGTTATTTGAAATGTATTTAGCCATGTTTGGTGACTAGGTAATAGCTAGGTACTTCACGCCTTCCCCTTTTCCATCTCGTTCCCCTCCTCGCTACCTTCAGCGTTAAAACCTACCCCAATTGGGGAAGCCATAGTCTCACTGACTCCAAATGGTTGGGAGCAGATGTATCGATGTATAGATGAATATTAGTTAGACATGATATATAATATGTAACATTATATTTATAGACCGTAGGTATTGGTTTCAGTCTGTTACATATTCTGAATATAATTGTCCATCGTGGATCACAAGATTGAAGATGCCCGCGACCGGTACGAGTACAGTTTCGGGGTGGAGCTTGCAGGATGACGATTGCTCTGAAGATAGTCAAACTCCAATAAAAATGGCAGCAAAGCAAGTCGAAAAAGAAACCAACATGCCATGGAAGAGCTATACTTACATTGACTGCGGGTGTAAGATATGTATTGAGTCATAGATAGCCAATCGTTACGTTGCTTAAAATGGGTTCAGCCGTGTTTGGTGATCAGATCTAAACAGTCTGGTAATTCAAACATTACATATTCAGCCTCATATTATGCCGGTGGCATGCCCCATTTGGTCATGACACCGTCCCCTTGACTCCGGTGTGGTGTTCACTTTTAAAAATACCATATTACCGGTGAGCCCCCAAAAATACGCAATTTGCTGGTTGCTAACCAAAAAAAATACTACGAATGATTTATCTATTATTTTTCTATGATTAGTTAGTAAAATTAATCAGGTTTGAAAAGACAATAATCAACAAACTGCAATCTTTTCAATTCTTTAAGAAATACTTACTGGAATTTTAACCCAAACATTCAAAATCGATGTACGCATTTTCAGACATTTTGGGACGTATTTCATAGAATTTAACGATTTCAGTCTGAGGATTGTGTCTTTTGAAACCGTACACATTTGTCTATCTAGCCGTATAGAATTTACAGATAAATCATTTGCGGTATTCCTTGAGCTAGCAACCTGCAAAACGATGTTTAGGGCTATTTTTGAGTGATGGCCCTTTTTTAATTTTTTTTTTTATATGAATATCGTACAAGAGTCCCAACTGCTCCCAACCGTCTGGAGCCAGTGAGACTATGGCATTACCAATTGGGGAATGCTGTGGGGCTGAAGGTATTAGGGAAGGGAAGGAGAAGGGGAAGAGGGAGGAGGGGAAATACCTGGCTATTCAGATCTGGTCACCAAACACGGCTAAAATTCAATTCTGAATGGTGGTCTTTCACCAGGGCGATACTGAGAGTATCTTCCACTCTTGAACGTGCGCAAATATACTTTATATTATTTTTATATTAATTAATTGTGAAACAAACAAATTAATTAAATAAAATTTATTTGAACCCGCGACCTTCAGATTCGTAGTCGAGAGCCTTACCCCTCGACCATGGAGGCCGCCAAATATGGATTTAATTTTGAATATTGATATTTTGGATTGAATTTTGTTCTAGGATGGAGCCTGCGGGATGAAGATTTCCTGGATGGAAAAGGCGCCATAAGGAGTTAAACATCCGTAAATAAATAATAGTTTTTAAGCTGACTTCAGGTGTGAGTAATGAATATTTTTCCATGAATTAGTCAATTTATTAACCAACCCCGAACACCCTACAGCGCGATTCTCGCCAGTGGCGCAGCGCAGGATATATCGCCGGGTCCCTGTCGGGGGTCATCGCAAACAAATGAGGGGTGTAAATTTGAACAGGCCCCCGCCCGCTCCATGGGCGCAACTCCACGGTGGCACCTTTGTGAGGCGGGCGTCGGGGGGTGCAGGGTGTACGGGGGAGGGTATCTTCTCGGGATATAGGGGCGAGGGGGGATAGTGTGTGTCTTGAGTGTTCAGTGTCTTGCCACCGCAAAACTTCACATATCGCCGCCACTGGGCTGGCCTAGTGGGTGGTCGGAATACTAATTATCAACCAGAACTACTCATTCCAATTTTGAGATAATCGCACACTGATAAAATCGTAAATATAATTTTATTGCTTTTATGATTTACTTTATTAAATATAATACCAGTATCGTAATATGAAACACTGTTAAAATCGTTTCTGTTTGTTATGCTTGTAATCAGTTGACGAGGTGAATTAACTAACCTCGTAACTAATTATTTTTATTAATTATGCTAATGATGTATTATTAATATTATTAAAAGCAACATCGAGCAACCATTCGATCTTACGGTAGTCAGTCTACTTTCGTCCTTTCTTTGTCACTACACCTCACTGCCATCCACCTCGGTTGGTATCAGTTCTCCATTTTGGACCGCTATTCTCGCTTCATTTCACAACTTCTAAATAATTGTTCAACATTGCAGTTTTTTCTCCCAATTAAATGGATTAATATTACGGAAGACGGTGCGAGCAACTAGTTGATGTAACTGCAGGAACTTAACCAGCCAAATACTTTAACTATGTATGTATCTTGATTGTAATTTTAAATTTATTTATATTGGGTTTTTACAGATGTTTAACAATCTAGTTATATGAAATTATATCAAGTTAAATTAAAATACATTAAATTACATTTAAATCACATTAAATTACATAAATTTAAATTAAATTACATTAAAATACATTAGATGACATTAAATTATATTAAATTGCATTATATTACAGTGCATACATTAAATTACATTATGTTACATTAAATTACATTAAATTACATTAAATTACATTAAATTACATTAAATTACATTAAATTACATTAAATTACATTAAATTACATTAAATTACATTCAATTACATTAAATTACATTAAATTACATTAAATTACATTAAATTACATTAAATTACATTAAATTACATTAAATTACATTAAATTACATTAAATTACATTAAATTACATTAAATTACATTAAATTACATTAAATTACATTAAATTACATTAAATTACATTCAATTACATTAAATTACATTAAATTACATTAAATTACATTAAATTACATTAAATTACATTAAATTACATTAAATTACATTAAATTACATTAAATTACATTAAATTACATTAAATTACATTAAATTACATTAAATTACATTAAATTACATTAAATTACATTCAATTACATTAAATTACATTAAATTACATTAAATTACATTAAATTACATTAAATTACATTAAATTACATTCAATTACATTAAATTACATTAAATTACATTAAATTACATTAAATTACATTAAATTACATTAAATTACATTAAATTACATTAAATTACATTCAATTACATTAAATTACATTAAATTACATTAAATTACATTAAATTACATTAAATTACATTAAATTACATTAAATTACATTAAATTACATTAAATTACATTAAATTACATTAAATTACATTAAATTACATTAAATTACATTAAATTACATTAAATTACATTTAATCACATTAAATTACCCTAAAACATATATCCAATATTATCCGCATAATTATCGGAGTCGCTTGCAAGCTCATCAGGTTTGGTTTAGTATTTAGTAATTTAAATATAACATATAATAGATTCACATGTAACTTTGTAGTCGGCCTGTTGTATTGTACATATTGCTGACAGCCTCCGTGTTTGACTAAGAAAGGTAGCCACCAGCCACCAGCTACTGGCTAGATACCCGTTTGTGCACTTGGCTAGTTCCCGATCCTCCCGTCCATCCCACACGATATTGTACATTATTACTGTTACATCTTGTACCTATTATACCTCAAGCCTGTTATAAACTGCTCACGTGAAAGCGGGTTTACTGAAGATATATGAAATACTAACATACCTGTGTTGTGAATCCGAGAATGGACAAACAAATCAACTTGAAATGCTGAGAATCAAACCAACTTTTTATATTAGCAGTTCTATTTAGTTTATTTTAGGAACATTTCAAAATTGCATGAGCATTGTGAATACATCTAGAAAAAAATGCACTAGATTTATTTTTTAATACATAACTGTATTTGTTTAAGTTTTCCTTTCCCCATTCTTTCTGATTTATTTAAAAATCAAACACTTTCCTGACTTCCCAGAGTGTACTCATTAACCATCAAGTGGGAATACAGATCATAAGTTTTTTGTTGCTCTACTGCAAACTAAATGCATTCCATTTTATTGTTGGTTACTCCTGATTTTTCTGTGATCTTCGTCTTGTTTTCTAAATGAGTTTTGTAGCAGTTTTCATCCCATAGTTGCATGAACTACGGGTAATCAGGTATATTAACATGGGTCGATTTATAAAATATTTTTTTGTTATAATAGGTACACATCAGGGTATTATCCCGTTTAGAGTTCTCCTTAGATGGTGGCGACAAAATTCTTAGTTTTATTTTACTCTGGTATTTTATATATATTTCCTATTTACATCCATGTGTTAGATACTATTATTGGATGCAAATAAACCTAAACTACAATGGATAAAGGAGAGTCAGCTTTTTCCTCCAATTGTCTATCCATTACACACTTTTCATCCAATTTGCTTCATAGTCTATTTATTTTTAATGATTCCAATTTGTCTAATTTTTTCCCCCAACACATGCAATATTGTAACAACCATGCAATCACTCTTCATAATTATGAATAATAGGTAAATAATATCTTTATGAAAAGCATAAAGTATCCAATCTTAAAGACCGAAAATGGTCGAGGCTAAAACGCAGGCAAAAGTCTCGATAAAGATACACCTATTTAAAAAAAGATTAATTAATGCGGATGAATAAATTTGTCTACACTGTCACAAGATTCGTATACGCAATCTCCTAGAATAAGTTCTCGTTTTATCAGTTACCCATATGATCAACAGAACTCTGATATTAATAAATATAGATCAATCAATGAACTTTGTGCATAAAAAGTGATAAATAAATCCCATTAATCCATGATCCCTTACTGTCCGGTGGGGCATACCTTATCTGGGTGGTATCCCCCCCGAGGGGCGCCGTGGGCAGGGGGTTGGTTGGGCGGCCTCCGCAGCGGTGTTTCTTGAGAAGTTTGTAAGCAGAAAGGGGGGGAGGGGGGGTGATATCTTCTGAAGATTCAGGGGGGGATGGGATTAGGGGGCAGATAGCTAAAGCTGACTAACTAAGGAGTAAGCACACATCAGGTGAGCGTGGTTGGTTGCAACGCCGCAGCTTAAGAATTTGCTTCATCTTAAAATATATTTTGTGAGATATATTGACTTCTCGAAGTCTTAGAAAAAAGGTTTGGTAAAAAAATATTTTTCCCATTTGATCAATACCCAAATAGAAATATTTGTCGAAACTTATTAAATCGGTACGTATAAATACAGGTAGTCAACACACTTTTTAATTGGAAATAATATTATTAATTAAAGTAAAACAAATTTAGTGAAATTATTAATAAGTTTTGGAAGCATTTTAGCTTTTTAGTTTTTTTTTCTATTTCTTTGTGTAAATGTTATTAATATTGTTCAAATATTTTTATGTTTATGTAAAAATAAAGCGTGTTACAAATATTATTTTAAGCTTTTCTCGTATTATCTAATACTCGTGGCCGTCTAACTAGATTATCATGAATTAACTAGAACAGTGGCGTTACAATTGAACCGTCTACGGGTCGCACGTCACGGCACCTTTATATATTGGTGTTGGATAATGAGCAACTCAAGGTGTGTCGGAACACAGTGGTACACATGTACAGGGCTCGCCTGTACCCTGTACTCTTGTACCCTGTACCGACCAATGGTACGCTTGTACCCGGCCGCCCCTACAACCTGACCCGGGGTGGTTTGTTAACGGTAATGCTCTATATAGTATTCAATTAGTGTTATTTTTATCGACATTCCACGAAAAATGATGAGACGATGTTTAAAACGGTTAAAATGATACGAAGCGACTGATCAAGTTTGGATACAATTACATAGATTAAGATTTGCATTTGTGTATCTCATCTTAAACGACATAAAACGTTAAAAAATACCAAACTGTTCTCACTGACTAAAAAAACAGTTTTTTATGTTAAAAAAGAGTATGTATCTTGGAAAAATCTGTCTATCAGAGCTAGTTTAAATTATTAAAGTTGAAGACATTGACATAAAGAAGGTATCAAACTTGGGTCGTATAACCTATCGTCACGCTAGATGTTGAGCTGTCGAAAGTTACACTAATTAATGCATTTAAAGAAAATAATAAAGGTTAAGACAAAGTGTGTACATTGTGTTGAATCTCTTTTCAACCAATATAATAGCTAAGAAAAAGTGTATACATTGTGTTGACTCTCCTTTCAACCAAAATAGTTGCTTAGCTTAGAAAAAGTGTATACATTGTGTTGACTCTCCTGTCAACCAACATAGTAGCTTAGAAAAAGTGTATACATTGTGTTGACTCTCCTGTCAACCAACATAGTAGCTTAGAAAAAGTGTATACATTGTGTTGACTCAAACATAGTAGCTTAGAAAAAGTGTATACATTGTGTTGACTCTCCTGTCAACCAACATAGTAGCTTAGAAAAAGTGTATACATTGTGTTGACTCTCCTGTCAACCAACATAGTAGCTTAGAAAAAGTGTATACATTGTGTTGACTCTCCTGTCAACCAACATAGTAGCTTAGAAAAAGTGTATACATTGTGTTGACTCTCCTGTCAACCGACATAGTAGCTTAGAAAAAGTGTATACATTGTGTTGACTCTCCTGTCAACCAACATAGTAGCTTAGAAAAAGTGTATACAAAGAGAATTAGAAAATTTTAAAAATTTAATTACATATCAGTAATCTTGTCATCGTTTAATACAGTGTGATTGGGAAAACTTAATATAAGAATATTTAAATCAAATATTGTTGTATTGACAGTATATACCAAAACATACTATTTTAGGGCCTCTACTCCAAAATGGCGCCGAACATTATTTTGCAGGTTGCTAACCTAAGCAATACCACAAATGATAAACTGTAAATTCTAAACGGGTATTTCGGAAAATGTTCAAAGTTTCAAAAGACAAAAATCCTCAAACTGTAACCCTTAACTTGTATGAAAAACGTCTCAAAATGTCTGAAAATAGGTGCAGTTTAAAAACCAGTGAAAGGAATTTTGAACGAGTACGTTATACGTATAATTTTATATAGAATATAAAAAAAAACAGTTTGACAATTATTGTCGTTCGAAATACATTTTACTAATTACCCGAATAGAAATAACAGATAAATCATTCGTAGTATTTCTTGAGTTAGCAATCCGCGTATTGCATACTTTTGGGTGCTGATCGTTAGAAAACAATAAAATATTTACGCTTTTCCTAAGCTGGAAAATGTTAAAGTTGGTCATTTATATTTGTGCAAACATACAAAATCAAAGTTACTTAAAACTCTTCTTTAAAATCTGTACCTTCCTCAAGCGGACGCTGGAATAATGGCGTCCCGACGCCGGTGTCCATAGATCAGCGGCGTCGTTTGTTCAACGTCGTTTAAGCGTCATTGCGGCGGCGGCTACATCACTGGCTGGTAGCCGAATGAATCTTACACCCGAGGATTCATTCTTCTGCATAACTACAAACTAGACATAACCATCTCTTTCACTACGTTTTGAATAAATCTAGGCATAAACATTAACAAATTAAATCGAACTAGTTTTTTCAGTGTACTTTAATAAAAAATAGGCATTTCATCGTGGTTTTTTCCACATTTTTGGATCAATTGTTCAATAAGCAAAAAACAGTTCAAATATAAAATTAGTTTATAGACAGAGAGAAATGACATAACTTGAGGGTGTAAATGACGTTTTTAGCAGAAAATAATTAAGTTTGCCTAAAAATTCTAGGCAGAAAAGCTTTATTTTTCATTTTTCATTCATTTTTTGCTTCATTTTTTTAACGTTAAGTCTTTACTGGAGGCCTCTACGAAAATAATTTCTCTCAGGCCCTATGTCATCTTTGGGGAAGCTGTTTGGAGGGTCTTTTCTGTGAGAGGAAGTTCTGCGAAGGAAAAAGGTTTGAACTGTGTCCCGGAGTGACACGGACGTATTAATCCATCTACTCACTATGGTGCAATATGAAGGGTCGAGAGAGTCCGGTTGGAGTGGCAAAGGGGTCTCTATCAACTGGCCTCCCCCGATCCGGCCCACCAAGGAGTTAGGGGGTAGACTCATCTGCCGCCAAAACCTGGACAAACCTCACTCTATGAACCCGGGAATCCCTGCAAAGTCAGCGAATGTAGTGAACTACTCATGGTGACCTATAGCAGAGGTATTGGTTATCTACTGAATGGTTTCCTGGGTGGCGGTATCCATAACCACTCCACAAATTGAACACGAAATGACAATTGAATCGGCAGAGCACGCGGTAAGAAAATTTTGCTGCTTTACGTAGTCAGATTTTTCCTCTGCAGTAAAGAAAATGTAATGTCAAACAACAACCCTGTTTTTTTTTCATTTACTCATAACTATTTTTTATCAACAAACTGTTGAAGTAGTCCAGGATGGGCACGTCTGGAGAGCCTTCTTGGAGTAATGATTCCCGGACATACGTCAAAGGGAAAAGATGGGAGGAGATTTTTAAAAATATTTTATACATTCATCAATAATACTTTCTGCAATATGAACATACAATAATAAATAAATCCATAGAACTGTTAAATATAACTTAAAGGCGTTACCAGTGTGAAAAAAAGATAAAGTGACGTTAGGTTAGGTTACATTAGCTTTTTAATCGACTTGTTTTGAATACTTCCCGCTACAGCGCTCTACGCCTCTTGATTTACACCGAATACCTCTGCAGAAGGGGCTGGGAGGGGGTGGGGAGAAAGAGCAGGAGGCCGGCAGCCCACCCCACCCCCCGAAGGTAAGCGGCCGAGTTTTGCCGATAAATTTCGCTAGATGTCACTGGTAGTAATTAAAGAGGAAGGACGGTAACTATTTTGTTTGGCGATGTACGCGGTATGTGTTGGGTCGTGTGTCCTTGTATGGTACTGGTACTCCAGCACATAAATTACTGTAAGCTTCCCACCGTGCACAATAGATGTCACTTGCACTATGATGAACATGCTAACTGAGGCAGTGCATTGGGTTCATTATAAAAACATGCAACTTTTTAATCTCTCTCATATCTAACCCATATAATTAAAAGTTTGAAAGTAACTAATCTAAATTAGATTATACTATTTCCAGTACCAAACGTCGAAGATACATTTAGGCAAATTTCTGTAATAAAAAATGTGTAAAAGAAAAATCAAAATGAAAATCAGGACTACCACAAACTTGTGGGAAATGGAAACCAATTTATAACACCTAATTTTAGAACAACTATTAAGGCATAACAAATAATGATAACCTCCCTATTCATATCCATCAGAACATATGAATAAAATTTAATTGTTCAATAAAAAAAACTTCCAAAACTAAATATTTTATAAATATAAGTAAAGAAATATTACATACTCACCGAAGTAAGAATCGTGACTTTATTACCAGACACAGGATATCCTATTTTATGATAAGGTATACATGACTATAAATGCCCTTAAACGGAATATTTTGTAAAATACAAGTAACAAATGTAATTTACAATAAAAATCAGTAAAAAATATGGCGACACAACAATGAGTTTTAAAAAAAACTTAATACAACAGTACCAGCTTTCTAAATTCAACACTTAAAAAATCAGCTCTGATCAAACAAAATAATAGTTAACTCCTGCCGGAACAAGTTCATCTATGAAGAAACTAATATTGAGTACTAGGATAGGGGGGCAAAGAAAACTCGATCCATTCATAAGACTTTTTGCATTCAGCCTTGGACATACTTCGCCCTCCAATGTTTCCAATTTTTCTATTCAACTCATCAAGTTAAATATCTAACCATATCTTATTCATCCCCACACGAGTATAATAATACGTTGATATTAACACTACCGTAGTATATTACTGAGAACATTACTAGCCATAGTTTGTCCATTAGCATACCTCTATTAACGCTTGTGCCCGAATCTTCGACAATTCAACCTCCATTCATCCATTGTCTGAAGATTCCATGCGATCTTACAGCATGTAAGATATCCTCAATACGCCGGCATCCACTATCCCAGCAAGGAGGCTTTTAGTTCCACATTAAGGCTTCTCCATTGTACAGCCTCCTGCGGGGTGGTCGCCCTTGGTGATCTATGGACCTTTACAAATGCACAAACTGTCACCTTAATTAAGAACATCTTTATTGTTCCAACTAACATGTAGTCGATTAATCTCTGGGTAGGGTGGGTAGAGTCAATTTGGGTAAGCGGACAGTCATGCTTGTAATGGATTGACTAATGGTGGTATTGGATCATTGTTTGATGAATAGACTGTGCCGTATAGGTGTGTGGAGGAGAGGGGGTGGCAACTGGTGGTGGGAGAAGCGTATGTTGGAAATAATTGTGGTTTTAGCTAAGCAGTTTGTAGGCTTCGATGGTTTCTGTGAGATTATGGCTCGATATCCAAACATAATTTAATTTATATAATCATTGTAGAAAATGAAAACAAAGGATAAAATATGGGATTTGCAAGGCGCATTTATGAGTGGAAGGGGGTGCATGGATCAGATTTTCTCGTTGCGTATGCTCACAGAGAAGTTTCTGGCAAAAAAACAGAAACTTTTCTGTGCTTTTGTAGATCTACAAAAAGCATACGACAGAGTTGTTAGAAAAAAGTTATGGAAGATGTTGTCTAAGTATGGTGTGAATACAAATCTTATACAGGCAATCGCATCGCTGTACGAGGGAAGCGTTGCATGTTTTAGGGCAAACGGTGATTTTATGGGGTGGTTTGACATCACAAAAGGTGTTAAGCAAGGCTGCGTAATGTCACCGTGGTTATTCAATCTATACATGGATAATTGTATGCAAGAATTGAAAGAGGTGGGCCTGGGCGCGAAAATGAGTAGTCTGCAAGTATGTTGTCTGTTGTATGATGATGATGCGGTGCTGATTGCTAACAGTATGGAAGATCTACAGTCCCTCGTATCTAGGATGAACGAAGTATGTATGATGAATGAGCTAATGATGAATGTAAATAAGTCCAAAGTCATGGTGTTTGAAAGAGAGAGTACGAAAACAGTATGCAATATAGTTGTGAATGATGAATACTTGGAGCAGGTCGATGAGTTTGTGTATTTGGGAAGTATGTTTACGAGAGATGGAAACACTGATAGGGATATTAAAGAAGGGTGAATGCAGGAAACTCCATTAACGGAGGACTGAACGCGGTTGGCGCAAACAAAAAGTTGTCCTAGGAAGCGAAGCTAGCAGTCCACAATGGAGTGCTGATACCAACCTTGATGTATGGCAGTGAGGCATGGAACTGGCAGAGGAAGGATGAAAGTAGACTGAATGCTGTAGAAATGAGATCTCTGAGATGAATGTGTGGTAAAACCATGTATGATCGAGTGAAAAATGTTGAGATTCGTAAAGAATGCAAGGCTGATGTAAGCGTAGTGAGCAAGATTAAGAAAGGGACGCTTAGAGGGTTTGGGCATGTAGAGCGAATGAACAAAGAAAGGAGTGTAAGGAGAATATATGACGCGAATGTGAATGGAAGAAGAGGCCGGGGACGCCCGAGGAAGACATGTCACGATCAAGTGAATCAAATACCCGAGTCGGGCCATGTCGGGCCAACATTAGCTAAGTTGGTTAAGCGGTTGCCTCGCATAAGCAGAGGTCCCGGGTTCGTTTCCCAGATGCGAGTGAAATCTTTTTATTTTCTGTCGTTTTTTTCCGTCTTCATGTTTCATTTAGGTTATGTTAATATTATTTTCTAAAATGATTAAATATTAAAATGATTTTTATTAAATCTCAATAAAAATAATAAATAATTAAAAATTTAATAATATATATTTTAAATAAATCGGTACCTATAGAAAGTCGTATCTTGAAAGTGATTTTTAGGTTTCATTGACCATATGAGTTTGGCTTAAATCGTTCAATACAATTGTGTTCTCGATCAATATACCAGTATTGTGTATGCATGTATGTTTATTTACGTTCCTATAATATATATATTTATATATATTATAGGAACGTACACACATATATATATATATATATATATAGGCGTATTCTTTTTCAATATTTGTTGCTATTGCTAATATTCTCCCCTTATGTTTAAACTCAAGTACTTCTAAATTCTTTCCAACCTTTTATGTTTTTAAATGTTATATTTTTTTCAAGGATAAATTGTTTTGACTTTTTTATATAACATGAACATAGCTGAACAACCACTTTTGTAAATCACCATCTCAACACAGGCATTTCAGACCTAGTGAGATAAGCTATAATACGTTAGCGCCGAAATCAAATGTTCTTATTCAAGTATGCAATTAAAATATAACCATTAAAAGTAATTAAATTTTAATTTATATGTGCGTACTTATTACACAAAATGACCTATAGATTTTTTTTTAATAGGAAGACAAATATTCCCTGGTTACGAATAACCTGACAATATTTGAAAATCTCCTACTACCATCACAGTAAGCGGAAGATGTTGTTCGTGTCGTAAATGGAGGACTTAGCCAGGCGAGGAATTGAACTCACGACGCGTGGGTGAGACCCAAACGCTATGCCAACTCAGCCACTGACCGGGCGATTTAAAGACGATTATGTGATTAAAAAATAAACGGTTACCTAATACCTTCTAGTACGTAAATAAAAAAAGTAATGTTATTAGCATTAAAAAAGATTTCCTTTAAAATATCATATTTTTTTCATTTATTGCACACTTTGATGTTAGCTAACCTCCGATAGGAGAGATCACTGTAAGAAAGAAGGGGAGGAATGAACAGCCTTCAAGGTGTGAGCGTAGAAATCGTAGAAAGAAGTCGATCGTAATAAAAGTCATTAAAGAATAACTAACTAACTAAACATCACGCCGTTTCCCAGAAGGGGTAGACAGAGAGGACGACCCGCCGCACAAACTTCTTGATTTATTCACATTCATACATCGTCTCATGCATTCTCTCCTGTTTTTTTAGATTTTTGACATGGACCGGCTCAAGTATTTGATTCACTTGCTCCCGCCATGTCTTCCTTGAGCGTCTTCAGCGTCTTCCTTAAACCCCGTTCCCTGTTCATTCGCTCTATATGCCCAAACTATCTAAGCTTTCCTAATCTTACTTATTATGCTTACATCAGCCTCGCATTCTTAACGAATCTCAATATTTTTCAAACGCTCATACACGGTTTTACCACACATTTTCCACAGAGATCGCATTTTTACAGCTGTCAGTCTACTTTCATCCTTCCTCTGCCAGTTTCATGCCTCACTGCCATACTCAAGATTGGTATCAGCACTCTGTTGTGGACTGCTAGCTTCGCCTCTTTAGATAATTTTAGGTTAGCGCCAACTGCGTTAATAGAGTTTCCTGCATTCACCCTTCTTTCATTTTCGTATGATTAATTTTATTAATAAAGCCAAATATACAAAATATATAAATAAGAAACTAAACATAGATAAGTCCATAATTAACACAAGAATTTAAGATTTTTATCATTTGGTATCAAAATGTCATAAAAAAAACTTTGTAAAAAACAAACGACCCGAAATTTCTTATAAAAACCTTAAAACGGTAAAATGAGATAATGCTTTGGATTTGGCTCCGGACCAGTGGCCCTGCCAGTGGCGCGCCGGTGTTTGCACCGGGCCGCGTTGTTTTCACAGGGATTATTCCGCATAACTTGGGGCAGATAATGCGCCAATGCATAGATAAGTGCCCGCTCCTGGGGATCGGTATTTTCAGAGGGAATTCTAGCGGATCTTGCGGGGAGGCGATTTTGCAGTGAACGCGGGTGAAAAAAGGAAATAATTTTTCCTTGCCTTACATATTTTTTATCAATGGAAAGAAAAGGTTACCTTTAGATACTTGTAGAAGGAACCGATTAAAGTATCCATTTACATCTAAGAACCAATTAATATGATTTAACGATATAAATGGTTATTGCATATTTAATAAAAAAATGATTATGAAAGTATATGAAATGGAAACAAAATTAAATTATTCGTTATCAAAGCAACAGGGTTGTCAGAATTATTTTTATTATTTTTAATAAAAATTCCACATAGGGCCGATGTCACTTTTCAGGATGCTGTGTGGAGGATCTTTCTAAGGAACAGAAGGAGACGAAGATTTGGGAAAGAAAAAGTATGAGGGGTGGGTAGGAATCAGGTAGGTGGTCAGTGCGTCTAGGAGTGAAGATCATATGAATTCATCCCTCTCACTGCGGTACAAGGCGATGATGAGTCGAGAAAGTCAGGTTGGAGAGCTCAAAGAGTCTGCCTAACCGGCCTTTCCCGATCCAGCACGCCACGCAGCTGGTGGGCAGACGCATTCGCCGCTAAGGCCTAGACAAACAACACCCCATGAACCCGGGTAAGTCACCAAACGTAGCGAACCACTCGGGGTGACCTGCGCGGGGATGTTGGTTTTCCAATTAATGGTTCCCGGGTCGGCGGTACCCATACCCGCCTCCCAAATAGGAATAATGATTTCCTCGTATGCAATTTTCATGGAGAACTGAAACATTATTTCAGAGTTAGAGTTTCCTTTCAAATACCGATCGATATGAAAATGTTTATAAATAATTGTAATCTTTTCAAGCAACCCAATTATATCTTAAAATTCTGAAAAGCACCTGATTCATTTCATCGGAGTGCTGACTTTTTCTAAAACATGAATTAAAATGATAGAATTATTTATACCTTATGTTTCCGACAACATCTTAATTAATTGAAAGCTTTTTCAGGACTTAACTCTTACTCTAAGCCCGCTTTCCGATGGTCCGGCAAGAAATAAACATTTCACTCGCTACTGCAGATACCGCTCAGAAAAAGTCCAATAATGATCCTCGACATTTGACCCCTCTGACAGTTGGTCCCTCCGACGGTTGATCCCTCCGATAGTTGATCCCCCAGGCAGTTGATCCCCTAATTAGCATTCCTTAATTTTTCAATTTTTTTTAATTATGGTTCAATTTTCTTAGGGTGGGTTCAGCTTGTCAACATTTATGGACTGCACACCACTGCTCACTGCATACTCCTTCAGGGACTTGGCATTATTGCTTGGCAATATTTTACGTAGTGTATTTCTACTTAAGACGCCTGCATGTACAAGTATATCGATTTTTGTTATACGGTCGCATATCCTCTTTGCATACTTTACAAACCAGGACATACAGCAGAAATAATCATTTAGGGAATCAACTATCCTAGGGATGAATTGTCAGAGGGATCCACTGTCGAAGGGATCAACTGTCAGAGGGAACAACTATCTGGGGTATCAACTGCCCTGCAAACCGTTATCTAACTTTACTTTTCTGCGCAGTGTCTGCAGTAACCGGTGTAATATTCGTTCCTTATCAATAATCCCTCAACTTACTAATTAATGTTGGATTTGGAGATAACTGGTTCAATTTTTCCAAATGTACAAAAGAAAGGAAAAAATGGGGTGTATTGGAAACGTTCTTGGAATCATGCTTACACTAAAAATTAAATACTTTAAAAAACCTAGTGTTTTTAATTAAATATAAAAATAAATAAAAATAATGTATGTCCCACCCCGCCAGTGCCTCGAAGGTAGCGCGTAGCAAGCAGCAGAGCTGATAATCGGCTAGCGACCCAATTGAATACCAAATTCTCAAAATAAATATTTATACACAATTATTAATACTACGATCTCCCCCGCACCCCTCCCCCCACTCGAGTACCCACCCAGTCGATTTTCTTCTTATTCAAATAATGCTCATCGAGGCGCAATGCAATGTTTTTTATTTTGTGTTCTTAAATAATATTCGTGGGATTTATTTATTTGTTATGCCAATTAATTAAAACTTTCATGCATGTTCACCGGCGAAAGTATATTATTTATAAATTATCTAAAAATTACATTGCATTCATCACTTTATTAATAAATCCATATCAACATGTTTTTAAAGCGATGCTTTTATCATCAGGAATATACATAATTCATATATTATAATATAAATATATGTATTCTATATATTCCTGATGAGGAGAGCATCGCTTTCGAAACACGTTGATGTGTATATATATATTAATAAATAATAATATAATAATAATTGGATGATTTGTATAGCGCCGTACGATAACGACGTATATAAGTTCCACGTAAATAGTAACTAGATTAATTACAAATAAGTTTATTTAATTCATACTATCCACTACATTCTTTACTTTTATTTTTATTAACATTTTACTTACTCAAGTCAACTAAACATTTTACAATTTCTTCAAACGATTGGTGTTCACTTTCTAGGGTCATTATTAAAAAAATGAATTGAAAAATATACTTAAGTATTCGCCACTTTATAAATACACATTGATATCTACATGTTTTAAAAGGGGAGGAATATATTAATAGTATTCAAATATTCCTGACGATGAAAGGATCGCTTTCGAAACATGTAGATATCAATGTATATTTTTATAAAGTGGTGGTTTTACTTTTAACCTACCATACATGCAGATATACACATGTTCATGTACATTTACGCATGTTTTGTGTATGTATACATGCGTTTGTGTACACATACTGTTTACTGTACAAATGCAAAATGGGATTTTTTTTAAAATTATATATATATATATATATATATATGTATTCGCCACTTTATAAATACACATTGATATCTACATGTTTTAAAAGGGAAGGAATATATTAATAGTATTAAAATATTCCTGACGATGAAAGGATCGCTTTCGAAACATGTAGATATCAATGTATATTTTTATAAAGTGGTGGTTTTACTTTTAACCTACCATACATGCAGATATACACATGTTCATGTACATTTACGCATGTTTTGTGTATGTATACATGCGTTTGTGTACACATACTGTTTACTGTACAAATGCAAAATGGGATTTTTTTAAAAAATATATATATATATATATATATGTATTCGCCACTTTATAAATACACATTGATATCTACATGTTTTAAAAGGGAAGGAATATATTAATAGTATTAAAATATTCCTGACGATGAAAGGATCGCTTTCGAAACATGTAGATATCAATGTATATTTTTATAAAGTGGTGGTTTTACTTTTAACCTACCATACATGCAGATATACACATGTTCATGTAGATTTACGCATGTGTTGTGTATGTATACATGCGTTTGTGTACACATACTGTGTACTGTACAAAAGCAAAATGGGATTTTTTAAAAAATTATATATATATATATATATATGTATTCGCCACTTTATAAATACACATTGATATCTACATGTTTTAAAAGGGAAGGAATATATTAATAGTATTAAAATATTCCTGACGATGAAAGGATCGCTTTCGAAACATGTAGATATCAATGTATATTTTTATAAAGTGGTGGTTTTACTTTTAACCTACCATACATGCAGATATACACATGTTCATGTACATTTACGCATGTGTTGTGTATGTATACATGCGTTTGTGTACACATACTGTGTACTGTACAAAAGCAAAATGGGATTTTTTAAAAAATTATATATATATATATATATATTTTTTTTTTTTTTTTAAAAGATGCCAATATCTTATTTCTCAACCCTTATTAATAATAAACAGCACTTTTGATTTCAGTCTTTGATATAAAATATTGACTACATTCTATAAATATTACCCATCTGATGTTACACTTCAATAAAATTAACTGTTATTTATTATATAATGGATCTATACTTTTTTTCTATTGTACGAAGTTTTTTTATTATTTTTTTATTATATTATGCAATATGAACAAAGCTTGTCAATTTGCACCGTCTAAAACAGGAACTTCCCAGTTGGACAGTCGAAGTGTTTTAACTGTAAAACATTTTTCTGAATTGAATAAAAAATAAATAAAAAAATGTTATAAGATAACACTTTACTTCATAAATGGAGTCAACGTATCAACAATAACTCCAAAATTGTTGCCCAGATCATATCCTATTGGTTAGTGACTATGACTCATAGTTGGTTGTGTACGTGTTGCAGAAAAATGTTCCAATTTGTCCTGTTTGTTTTCGTCGGAAAGTATAATTTAACAGTGGCAACGATGGCGGGGCTGTCAATTAGGTGGTTAATGTTTCTATACAATACAACTAGGTAATCAGATACAATCGATTTATCAAACTTATATAATTAATGTTTTCAATTGAAATTTTTAGCTTAAAATTTATATTCCTAAGAAATTTGTTCTGAACCTGTTCTATGTTGTTAGGGAACCAAATGGGCGAATTATACTCAACTTAATTTCTAACTAATGAAGTGTAGAGCATTCTCAAATAATCTAAAGACTCCAAATCAATTTAAGTTCTGCAAAGGAATGTAAAGAATGGCATTTCATCGAATATTACACCCGAGTTCCTAATTTGTGTCACTGGTGTTAATTTAAAATTATTTAGTATATATTCATGTAAGGTATGATAATGCGTTCTGGAAAATCGTATAACTTGAGATATCTGAATTTTCAAAAGTAAAGCATTTTATTGGCGTCACTCGTGTATTTGATTTAAATTAGATTGTAAAATGTGGCAATCATATACAGTTCCTATTCTTTTAAATAAATATAGCTTGTGTGCAAATAGTAGGACATGTATCTTTAAATTTGCTTACAATGTTATTAATGAACATTAAATATAATATTGGGCCGAGGTGGAACCCTTGAGGAACCCCTGTAGCCTTGAATATATAGGACTGTATAGAATTATTTTTTTAAACTAAGCACGTTGTTACTAAGGTACTTAACTGACAGTCTAGCTTAATAAAGTATTTTTGATGCCCAACAGTCATTTTTTTATCCGTATTTTTCAGTTTTGTAAGTTTAATAAAAAAATATGGCAATCTTTTATTTATTACTACCGCGAAAAAACAAGGGGTAAAAACAAATGTTTTAAAATGAAAAAATACGTATTTCCACGGTCAAGAATCGAATCCCGAATCAACTTCTTGGAAGGCAACTACGCTGACCATTACTCCATCAACTTTTGTAAGAACGGTGGTATAAATTCACACCTACTGAAAATAATTATACATTTTAGAATTATAGAATTATATCTGAAATGATATATTTTTATAATTGATTTGACTTTTATAATTATGTTCTCACATCACGTTGTTTAATATTATATGTATATATAGGTGCAGTTTATTTATAAAAGTACGTAGTACCTACACGCAATTAAAAATGTGATGGTTACTTTCAGAACAGCCACATTAAAAAAAATCGTGTTGCCTTAATATGTTGATAATAAAATTCTTAAATTTCAAGTTAGGTCAGTTAAAAGTCTCCAGAGTTTTAAAGCGCAGTTAATAGTAATAGTTTACAAGCCTTACATTTCCTCTAGCACATACTGTCAAACAGCGTCTTTGAACACAAGATGTTATCCCGCAACCACTTTAAGATCCCACCCCATCCCCTGCCTGGAGGCTGTATTCTGTATCGTGCAAGGGTAGTTTGATAAAACGCCTCTGAGACTGGCCATATGCGGCGCGTATCCCAATGCAATCAATAGACCTGTTCCCTTTTCCTTTCCTTTCCATTCCACCCTATATCGTCCACACGTTGTATTATCCTATTATTGTATTGTATTGTGGGTTGGCTGCTACGATTATACAACTGTGTGAATGCAGGTATACTATGAAAATGTCAATCCAAAGACAGTATGCTGAATATGTCCGTAATTTAAATATTTCCCCCTAAATTTCGAGGTTTTATGCATTCTAAATTGATCCGCTATTCTTTTTTTATTTTTCGAAAAGAATTATAAAATTGTTTTATTGTGGCAGGAAATGAAAATGTTTGATTTAAAATATCTCATAAATACAGAAAAAGCTACCAGCGACCTCTGTTACCTACTATGTAAATTTTACATGCAAGCTTCTTACGAAATGATTTAAAATAAAATAAATGTAGATCTTATCTCCATTTTAGCATCAAAATACTATCTGTGGGTGTTGAAGGCTTCCTTGGACTTGACTTTTCCTAAAACAATACCTCTGTCCGCAGCCAGTGTGACCATTAGTGAGGTTTGACTCATTCACCGATAGTTTAAAAACAAAAACAGAAAAAGAAAAAAAGCTTTACTGTGATGTTATTTTAAGTATGAAAAATACCACCTTTCAACTAAAATGATTTTACCATATTGTCAATTGAAAATTATTATATATCTGACAGCACTTCAAAGTAACCTTCCAAAAAATTGTGGTTTGTTGGGTTTTCCTTATTTACGGTCGAACATGTTTGGAAAGCGATGCTTTCTTCATCAGGAATATGTTTATTATTACATATAATGTATTCTGTATATTCCGGACGAGGAAAGCGTCGCTTTCAAAACATATCGAAATGTATATATTAATAAAGTGGTGATTACAAAGTAATTTTTAATTCATTTTTTAATAAATTAATTAAAAAATATACTTTGTATTCACCACTTTATTAATATACACTGATATCTATCTACATGTTTCGAAAGCAATGCTTTTTTTCTTCAGGAATATATATGTTTCTATATATTCCGGACGGAGAGAGCATTAATTTATTAATAATGACTTCAAAAAGTGAATACCAATCGTTTGAAGAAATTACATTTATTAATATATTAATTGATTTATTCATTCCAATTATAAACTTAATTTGTGGAAAAAACTTAAAGCGAGTGAAAATATTTGTATTTGTGCTTCACCGAAATAAGAATCAGAGCCAAAGATCTTACCGATCTGTGGTGCCACAGGGTTGCCACGAGATTGCCACATGGTTGCTACGAAGAATAGGGGTTGCCACATTACCACTGCCAAATTCAACACACCCTCTGCAGTTATTAAATCACCAGGAGGATGTTGTTGAATTCTTGTACAGTCCGCTTTGTTTTCGTTAGCCCTAATGGCGTGGAAAGAATTCGACTAATACTGTTTGCGATGTTATTTCTGAGGTGTGCTTAGTGTAATTGTTTTACGGGAATATGATATTGCGGGAGGGATCGTGGTTTTATGGCATTGGAGTGTATCTGTTGATGTATATTGTTTTTTATTATTATATCCATAATAAGTTCGACGAATGAAGTCCTATTACGTACTATAAAATGAAACGTGGATATAAAAAAAGTTTAGTAGCAACTTTCGTATCATAGAAAAATTGTTCACGTATCACCAAAAAAATAAATTACTTCTGGGAATTTTTCATCCTGGGTCAAATTATACATTTATTCAACAACAAAAAAAGTACTCGAATTTTAAAGGATTTTTCAATATGTCCATAAAATGATAGATATATTTTACTGTGTTTAAAAGTATTCTTGATTGTTTTTGAGACATTGAGAAACAGTTCACATCTTCAGAATATTCTTCCTATTTCACGTAGTAGTATATTCAATTGATCTTTACCGCATATCTACACATCACGTAAAGCTGAATACAGTATAAAACTTTCTTTTTTTTTAACTGATTTTGTTTTAGCACATAACACATTCAAAATACCCAAAACTCACGTACATGTATGCTTAATTTAAAAAAAATAATTATTAAGCAATTTAAAAACAATAATTATGCCAGTAAAAGAAATAAAGTTAATGAAAAACAATTAAAAGGTAGAAAACATGACCACATTAATTATTGTCACCTGTCCTAATGGTATGCTTAGCTAGGCTAGCCGGTTAGTACTTACCTAAAGTCATTAAATAAATATTAAAAAAAAAAAAAAAAATCACGCATCGGTGCGCAAATGCGTCCACAGCCCGCAACACTGTAAATAACCAAAGTGTAAATAAATAAAAAAATGTTAATATGTATTAAAAGCTTCTAACGCTTTTTAAGGTCATTTTATAGATATTTTCGAGTCCTAAAATTCATTTTATGAATACTTTCCAGTCCTAAAAAGTATTTCAATAAATACCAACTCTTCTTGGGCCACCAATCTTCTAATAAATGTAACATCAATAGAAAAGGAGCAACAAACAACCGTGTAAAACTATCATCTCTGTAAATAAATTTTCTAATAAAACTGTGTTCATCTGAAGCGACCTGCCAGTTAAGTATGTTTTTCTGTATCTGTTTGTACATAATTAGTTAAGAAATATTTGTACAGCGCCCTTGAGGTGATTTTTCACAAAAACGGCGCTATTCAATTATTATTATTATATTGGCTGACTAATAAAGAGTATAACCACAATATCAGCTTAATATTAAAGGTGGATCTTAAAAAAAAAAAAAGTATAATCGTGTCAATGAAATGATATTCTTCATTGTCTGAGAAGTGCATAGTGTTTTTAAATTTCGTAATGTCCGCGGTAAAGGAGAGACATATATGGTATGCTTTAATATAGAAAATAGAATCGTAGAAGAATGTCCCCTTCATCATTTTCCCTATGACACATCTGTGCTGAGTCAAGTGACTCCCGATGCCGTCGACTGGCTGAATAACCTCAGCATTATACCTCCTATGACTATGACCTCCGCCAACTCTCCCCCACCATACGAAGCAGAATAATAATATAGAAAATGTCTTCCTTGTTGATTTTCGTGATGGTGAATTAATGTTAATTTGGGATAAAATATTTGGTGTACTGATTGATGCCTGCGTAGGTTTGTGCAAAAGTAAAATATCAGAACGTTGTAAAAACAAAGGAGCCCCGAGAAAGTAGAGTATGAGATTGTGATATTTATTTCCTGTTTGGTATTTTTGGGTCAAAGTAATTACTAAGCGGTTGTCCCGGAAAGACAGAGGTCCCGGGTTCGAGTCCCAGATGCGACTGGTATCTTTTTATTTTCTGTTGTTTTTTTCGGTTTCATGTTTTATTTAGTTTATGTTAATATTATCTTTTTCAATGATTAAATATTACAATGAGGATTTTAAACTAATTAAATCAATAAAATAATTTAAAAAATGTATTACTAAGATGTTGACTACCATTTCCAACATGAGCTGTACAGCTACTAAATTTCGATTGACTGTGAAAATAGACAAGATTCCGTAATGCCCTGTTGAATTATTTCCTTCTGTTCTCCAACATTATATTCGTAATATAATTATCCACCTGGTTTATAGAAAATAAGAAAAAATATTACTAATAGGGATGTTGAATGGTGGGCAAATGCAGGAAACTCCATTAATGGAGGACTGAACGCGTTCGTTAGCTAGGTTCGAAACTAGCAGTCTACAATGAAATGCTAATACCAACCCTTATGCATCACAGTGAGGTATGGAACTAACAGAGGAAGGATGAAAGTAGACTGAATGCTGTAGAAATGATATCTCTGAGGCGAATGTGTGGTAAAACCATATATGATCGTGTGAAAAATGTTTAAATTCGTAAAGAATGCAAGGGTGATGTAAGCATAATGAGTAAGATTAAGAAACGGATGTTTAGATTATTTGGGCATGTAGAGCGAATGTACGAATAAATAAATTTTAGAGAAAATATGACGCGAATGTGAATGGACGAAGAAGCCGGGATGTCCTAGGAAGACATGGCACGATCAAGTGAATGAAATACTCGAGTCCGGCCATATTAATAGTTAAAATAAAAAAAAAACGGAACATATGAGCATGTGTGTGAATAAAGCAAGGAGTGCATTCCAAGACCGAGTAATTTGGCGGTTCGTTATCTTTGCCTATTACTGCGGAGAAACGGCGTGATGGTTAGTTAGTTTTAATGTGGAGGTCTGCAGACTAAAACAAAAGAATGGAATAAGTACTCCTAGATGTATTGCGTAATATAGCGAATTGTGATAGCAATTCATAATAATAAAACTAAATCTCCATTCAAAGAAACGAAATCTTTATTATACCAATTGATTTATCTTCTTAAATGGGATGTAAAACACTGCCTTGCAGGATATGATAGCAGCGGGATAGCATCATTACTCAGAGGTCCGGCGAATCAATCGAGGGTTCAATTCCTTTATTGTTTTATTATTTCTAGCATGGGCTGACAGGCATCATCTGTTTGGGGGAAGGGCGGGATAATGAGCCGCCCAATCACCGAAGCCTTGGCTGTGCTAAGGGCTTTTATTCGATGAGTCAATGGAAAACCTTTAACAAATTCATGTAGATTTTCACTTTGCATTATGTGGTTTTGAACGATATGTTTCTACACTTTCAATGAAATTAGATAAACAACAATACGTTAGCAAGACTTTTAAAAAAAACTTTTTTTCAGTTTTCGCGCCAGAATAATTATTATTACTTTAATAACATACGTGATCCTTAACTCTAATAATAAAATTTCTTGAAGTGTTTCCCTCATAAAAAAGTAGCAATTATTACAAATGAATTTACATACCCCCGATTTATTTAAAATATCATCGTTATTCTTGTTATTTAAAAAATATTTTTTAAATTTATTATTAGTATAAAAAGGTGGTTGGATAGTATTTGGGATCTTAATTTATTAATATATAAGTTTTGGCATAGAGTTATAACATCATTTATACACATTATTACACATTATTTTCAACAATCAAACTAGGCAAATGTCCATATTATGGTAGTTGAAGTTTGTTATATATAATAATATTGTTGTATACTTCCATGCTGTAAAAAAAAATAATAAAAAAGATAATATACAATATCATGTTGAAAGGAAAAAACATCAGTAGAGATTTAGTAAAGATATCAGTAAAATCAAATAAAATAAGATAATGCCTTAAATGTTCATATATTAGTGATGAAACGATATCTTCATAAATATTCTGATGAAATTTGCTAATAATGTATTTTAATTATTAAGATTTTTTTATTTTCTCGATTTCACTCGTGGTTAGCTCATGCGTTTACCTTTTGTAACTTATTTTATAAATCAATACCATATATTCTTCCATTGTTACTACAACAAATAGCACACGGTTGACATTTGTCACATGAGAACGGGTCGCTTCTACGACTTGTTCTTGTGTTCAACAGCTCGGCTGTGGAATGATCGGCCGGCCTCTTCGTTTCCTCCATCCTACAACATGGGTCTCTTCAAGACCCAGGTTCATTCCTTCCTATCCTCTAAAAGACCGTTCACACAGCGTCCCCAAAGGCCTCGAGGGAAATTATTACTGTAAAAAGAAAAATGTTAAAACACCGCATTACACCATTTTCTTGTAATAGCCCAATAGGGCGTAAATGAAAATAAAAATAATAACGTGTCAAGACGCCGTGCTGTAACTTTATTTATTTATTCAATTCTATTTATTTACAGACAACTTTTATAATATAAGCAATTATTATATTCAATGATGTGCATGTACTTTAAATTATTAATATATAATAGCGCGTCGTGAACGCCTCACTAGGAGAATCTTTACTGAGGTGTTCAATGATGTAGTATTATTGTTAAAATGTTATGTTTAAGAATGATTATTTTTTTATTTACATATAATATAAATTTTGTTCAATTTTCAAAAGTGACAAACGGAGTTTTTAATTGTCTGGTTAAACCTGTATGAGTATCGTTTTAGATTTATATTTATATTTACATAATAACGAATTACATTTCAGGACGTTTATGGTAGTCCTCCTCACTAGGGGTTCCTGCGCTGAGGCGGACTATACGGATGATTTATTTAAGAAACTGATTGTTTGCTCCTAGGATATTATTTTAAAAATTCTGGATGACTCATTTTCTTTGATTTCCTAGAGCCAGGCTTTGATTTGGTTTTTGAACCCATTTGCATTTTCCGATTTTTTTTATTGTTGGTGGAAGTGAATTATAGACCTTAGTGGAGAGATATTTATAGTTCCTTTGTCTAAAAGCAGTTTGAAATTTGGGTATACATATTAATAATATCATTCTGGTTGGCTACTGTGTTGGGAAAAATAGGTTATTTTGGTCTATTGATTTTTTTAAAATGTTTGATTAAAACATTATTAAATAGATTGATATCAAATGGCTACGATGTTAAACATGTTCATAATGCCAAAATACTGTTTTCCCCAAGGATTTTACCAGAATATTTTTAGTTTTTATGTATTAAATATAAACGGCCTCCATGGTCGAGGGGTATGGCTCTCGACTACGAATCCGAAGGTCGCGGGTTCAAATCCCGGCATGCGCAAGTAAATTTTATTTGATTAATTTGTGTTGTTTCACAATTAATTAATACAAAAATAATATAAAGTATATTTGCGCACGTTCAAGAGTTGAAGATACTCTCAGTATTGTCCTGGTGAAAGACCAGCATTCAGAATTGAAACGTTGCTTGAAATGGCTTTTAACCGTGTTTGGTGACTAGATCTGAATAGCCAGGTATTTCCCTACCTTCCTCTTCCCCTTCTCCTTCCCCTACCCAATACCTTCAGCCTCACAACATTCGCCAATTGTGGATGCCATAGTCTCACTGGCTCCAGACGGTTAGGAGCAGTTGGGACTCTTGTGGGGTATTCATATAAAAAAAACCCTTAAAACGAAATAAAAAGGTGCAATAACTGTGGTACACCAATAAAGTCCCAGTCTTCGGCCTTCGGGTCGCATCATTTGGACGAAAGAAATATCGCTCGGTTGACGAATGGCACATTATTTATTGTCTTTCCTTTATTTTATTTTATTGTAGGATCGAATAATCCCGCGGGACTCCGGGAATAGCCTGAGAGGGGAGGTCGGGGCACGTAGTAGGAACCGGGACGTGATGCGGACTCAATACGGCGATGGGGATAGGGGGGTAAAACGGGAAATTAATATTTAGATGAAGTCAATTGAATAATGTTGTCTGAAGTAAGATGTTATTTTATATATCTGATCCAATTTCGAGAAAAAAAAAAATAATCTTCATAGGAAAAAAACAAAAAAACACAACAAAAATTACGTTTTCATTGCTTTAGGTTGAGTTTTGATTTTTTTTTGATTCAGTAACGTCAATAATAGTCAGCAAAATTGAGACTAACATAGTATTGATGGTCTTAAAATAAATCTCAAAGAAAAGTTAGAAAATTTTATTAACAATCGAAAAATTAAATATGTTATTTTCATAAGAAGCAATAACTTTGTGGTTTGACATCACATTAAATAAAACAAACGCTTCGTTATAAACCACGAATTTAATGTCGTTTTTATTTTATAAATATTTTTGTAGTAATATTTTTGAGTAAATTCTTGAGAAATATTCTTTCTTTGAGTTTGTTACATATGTTTTTTTAATGTTTTGTTTTGTATATATATTTATTTTAACCTTAACTGTAAATGTTGAGTTTTTAAAAACAATCTCCCGTTAGACAATCCACAAAAAAGTAGTTTATTGGGACTTATTGCGTTGCATTTTTTTTTGTTTGTAAAATGTAAATAATTTTTTTTTAAACCCTGTATTATTCTTTAGTTGTTATATTTGCCCTGACGAAGCTTGATCTAAGCGAAACCAGTTGGTGTAAAAATAAAATAAATTCACGGTGTAATATCAAAGTGTTTTATTTAATAAGTTAGATATGTAATCGTGCGAAGTTATGGAAATTCCAAAATTTGTAATCGGTTCAGTTCATTTTACTGGTATTTCAGATGTACCTGCTCTCCAAATGAGGATTTTCAAAATTCTTCCTTTTAGAATTTTTTTTAATTATGCAGTTCTTCCTTAAGGTGTATGGACGGTTAGATAAATAGATACAACTTCAGAAAAAAATATTTTACCAAATATTACAATGCGTTATAATGTATCATCCCTTGGCAATTTTATTTTTTGGTAGAATGATTTTATTGCACTTCATTATGTTATATTTGTGAATGTCCTTGTTGTGTATAATTTTGTTTGTAAATTATTCTGGTGAGAGATTATTTATTATTTTATGCACAATCAAAAATTAACCTTAATACAGTTAGTAAACAACAACACTGATTTCAACACGATACAATCAAATTAATGAGAAAATTAGGAATGTAGGTGAAATCATTATAAAACAGTGGCAATTCAATATTCTAAATATTCCATTAGAGTAGGTTTGAAATACTTGCAAAAATGCATAAAACATTTTTGTTTCCCTCTTATTAGAAAACACAGTTCGAAAAAGGCTTTTAGACATCGGTTTCAGATTTCTGAAATGCATCGGCATTATTTTGTAAACAGTAGGAATTTTTAAATAATAGATCTGGATGATTTTTCAACTGCCGAGGGCCGTACACGAGATTCGGTTTTTATACAATAACAAAATATTTGAAGTACACCGTGTACCTGTGAATTGAAAAGCTTTCAAATACCATTAGGCTTTCAATATTCTAATAATGAATCCCCTACGAATAAAATTCTCACCCAGCCAATAAATATCACAAAAAACTCATTTAAACCTTCAGAAAGGCAAACGTATATAAAATAAAATAACATATTTAAAAACTGACGATCTTAGTCTAACAATTTTTGCTTCTTCTATTTTATAAGATCTACATGGCTCTCTGCCAATCACTATTAGAAAATTGTATTATCGAATGGGGCGGTGCTAATGTTTATATTCTTAATTTACTCATTAGAACACAAAAACCCATCATAAAATCTATACTTAAAGCGCTTGTAATATCTATCACTGACGAAATATTTAACAAACTTTCATTTTGTCAATAAAACAATTATACTCTAAAACAACACTACTTTACAAGAAATAACAACAATCCCACATATCAGAAACACTAGATCTCAGAGTCAAAAACACATACGACAAGGAACCACAAACACGACATTTCGACAAAAAAACTTCTTATAGTATGGTACTAAACTCTACAACAAAATCTCACTATCCTTTAAAAATCACAACAACCATAATAAATTTAAAAATCAAATAAAACACTGGGTACATTACATAGGTAGATTTCATTATTTGTTATAAAAAAATATCATTATTTGTTATAAAAAAAGAAGATAATATATCTTTATTATTGTTGTTTTTATTGGAATAACTATTAAAGCATACAAACCTTAATGTATTTTCTGCAACTTAACTTAATATTAATTAAAAAATAATCAATTGTGTGTTCACCTGTTACTGGAATCATCACGTTGAAAATGTATTATTACTGTAATATAATAACTATGTGATGTATTCTGTCGAAGAACCTATATAATAAAAATTATAAAAAAAGTCTCTTAAATCAAACTCATCAAATTTCTCAGTTAACTCTTGCATGGCATCACAGAAAAAAAATCCATTTTTTTAAAACTCTCCCACAAAAGATAGTTCCCGCGACGTTCGCCACTCAATGAGAAACTTTCCAAATGAGGATTCATCTTTCTTCAGTGAAAGGGTGTTCAAACTTTACCTCACAGCATTTTTATCCATCTATACGGGTACCTACCCAACAAATCTAGAATACGGTGGTTTGAAAGAGTTAATGATTTTTTTTCAAGCAACTTTTCAATTCTGAATGGTGGCCTCTCATCAGGGCGATACAGAGAGTATCTTCCACGCTGAAACGTGCGCAAATATACTATACACATTTATTGTGAAACAGCAAAAATTAATTAAATAAAATTTACTTGAGCACGCCAGGATTTGAACCAGCAACCTTCGGATTCGTAGTCGAGAGCCTTACCCTTCGACCATGGATGCCGTGAAATAGTTATCCACATTGTTACTACTTATCAGGTTTTTACATCTATAATGGGTTTTCCTGGTTTTTAAATGACAATGTTTTCTAATTGATTTTTTTAATGTGTTGATTTGATAATGTGAACAAACTGAGAAGTGGTGAATTTATTCGTTAATCCAGTTACAATGTGGATTAACCGCAGTTTGAAAATTGCCTTGGACGCCAAAAAAGCTTTCACAATAATAAACACTAAAAAATCTTTTAGAACTTAATAATAACATAATTAAATTTGATTTACATTGAATTTAAAAAAAATAATAATAATGTAATGGAGTTCTAGGAATTAAACACAAAAACAATTAATGAACTAATATATACTTTTTGGAAGAGCTAGGGTTCCACAGTATCTGCCAGCAGCGTATTTTCAAAATGAAAACTCAAACCTGAATAAGCCCATGGTCACTGGTAATGTGGAAGGCGGGAGAAGCTGAGGAAGATCACTGATGCGTTGGAGTGAACAAGTATCACAGGTGTCCGGAACGTCGGTGTACGTAGCTCTATACACGCGTAGGACCGTGAGGAGAGAAGGAGCTTCGTCATGAACGATCCTCAGCAATGAGGAAAGCACTAAAGCAGTAGAAGAAGAATATTGCAGATACCAATTGACAGAATTATTAACTTTTTTATTTTACTCATCTCGGAGTTTGTTCATCGTCATAATCCTTCAATTTTTCACTCGTAGTAGTTATATGATAAAATACGTGTCTAGAGTATAAGTATGAGTGAATGTATTGTGTATTTTGAATATTATCGATTTTTGAGCTCTGACAATACTGATGAAGAGCACAGTTTATTTGTTTTGCAACTATGCGTACGGAATATAGCTGTGTGACAGTTAAGTCTCACAGGCATGATAACATACGAGTACATAAGTAGAAATGTTAATTCACCTACTGTTCCCCTTTGTTGTAAATCACATATATTATATTGAATTGATATTGGTGAATAAAAACTAAATTTAATCTATTTAATATTCTGTATGACAAAATGTTCATTTAAAAGCAACAAAAAAAAACAAGTGCTCAAGGTTATTTTTTCTAAAATATTTGAATTAGCCCCATCTCTGAGCGCGTGTCACGTGTCATTTAACCTTAACAACCATCCATCCTAATGCGCTTAATTTTACGACACCATATTATAGCAAATTCTTAATATTAATCATCACAAGTAACCTAAATTTCATACTTTTTCTCACAATAACATTTTATATTCCCAATGCATTTGTTTCTTTTTTCCTCAACACCCTACACTAAAGGGGTGTTTTGCACCTCAAACCCCATCATTCCAGTTCCTGTGTATTAATTATTAATGCGCAATACCACCCAGCCCCACCCAGCGCCACCCACCAGCTGCAGTAGCAAATATAAGGCAATACATGCTAGGGGCAGGAACAGGGAGCGGGTAAGGCGGGCGGCAGAAATGGCACTGGTGGTGGTGTTGGTGCCCGGATCCGCCGCTGGATGGCGCCCGCTATCGGCGCAGCAATTCAATGGATGTTCTAAAATGCGCCGCCAGGAGCGCTAGTCTATTTAGCTTCACGGTTTGGCGGGAGACTCTAACTGTGAGCCGATAATGTACCTGAGATTGTGCGTCGATATAAAATAAATATAATATATTACTTTTTTTTTTAAATATGGTTCGTATTAGCTATAAGCTCTTTGGCTCCTCACCAAGAGATTGCATAGACAAAATTTGATCATTATTATTTATATATCTATAAAATAATATTTTCACTCACGAATATCCATAATATGGAGTTTGAGGATGAGTCCGCTAGCACGGCGTCATCTCCACACAAAAATTTCACTAAAAACTGAAATGAAAAATTCTTATTCTTAGTACACAAACAAAGGTACCGACTAAAAAATGACTTCATTGCATGGCAATAAAGGTACACAGGCCTACTGTTAAAAATCAACCGGGTGAATGTTTCCTTTACTATTCACAATAATATTAAATTCTTTCATACAAACGTTTCTAATGTCCCTACAATATAAGCCATTATCAAAAGCAAATAATCTCAAAACTAACATATGGTGATGTACTATTATAGGTATTTTCTTTTTTAATGGTTCTACAATGCTTACATTTTTTTTGTCTTCTAAGAAAGATCTTAATTATTAAAAAAAAAGTTCAGATAATTATTCTGTTATTGCATTTAATACGTTCTGGGGTACATTGTATGGGTTTTGTTAGTACGTTTTTATATTCCGCAGGTATGCAAGCTGCATGATACTAATAAAATATATAGGTTTAACCCTATGTGCAGGATTTTTTTTGGCTGTTATTTTAACACGATTTTGAAACTCGATCTTTAAAACATTATTACGGTTCGGCGCACAGGTCCTTTTCCGTATTGGAGAATTTTATTTCAAACGGCAGCGCAAAGGAGAGGGAGCTATCTGAAATTTGAATAATGATATGAGATGGGAATGGCTTTTTTATTTAAGCCTTTGCCTGTAACATCCATATACCTACACTTAATAATTCCCAGCCCCGCTTCTTCCGACAAACTATACCCAGTATATACGTACACAACGGTTCCTTGTGTAAGTTCTGCCATGAATTCAATGCATTCATGTTTAAGAACTAAAGTTTTTTTGTTGCTACTTTGTAAGAATGGCGTTAAAATATGAGCTGTTTATTTTTTTTTATTTTTTCGCTTGGAGTGTCCTTGTAGATGAACAGAAGAATAAAAAAAGGTCTAGTCCAACAATAAAAATACAACCAAGTGATTTATTTGAATTTGGAACACAACATTGTATCTGATGATATTCTAGGGAAGATATGGTGGAAAACATGGTAAAGGAAATAGCACAATCTATAGACAAGCAAGCATATGGCTTTGCATGACTACTTATTTGTTTGTTATTTAAATAAATATTGTAATATCTTTGTTTTATGATAAAAAAAACCAACCCGAAAGAAGTTTTTAAAAACATAATAGTAAACAGTACCGTCAGTAATAAAACAAATTTCAAGTCATAAATAAAAACAATATTAGATAGCAAGGGGACTCACTCCTGACATCGATGCTATATATAAAAGATTTAGTTTTAATTGTGCCAGTTTTGATGATACCCTTGATATGGTGAAACCGGTCCGGTCGAAAAAAAATAAGTGGAAAAAAAAATACAAAGCATTTTTAATAAAAATAAATCATTTTAAACAGTTTTGTGGTATTAACAAAGCCCGCTCTTGTACCTTTACGTTGTGAATTAGGGAATGTTGCTTAATGTATGTATCAGGTTTTAGTGCATGTGTTTGTTTGAAAGTTTTAAAAGCTATGCACTCAAATACACGAGGAGGATTTTCATAGATAATATGGAAAACATTTTTCGTTTTTAGTCACGTATTCGGAAAATTCAAATGTTCAATGGACACCGCACAAGAATTATTCTGATAATATGTAGGTATACGAGGAAAAAAAGAGTATGAAAGGAAGGTTGAAAAAAGTTAACATGTATTGGCAATAGACGAAATATATATCGTATTGTAAAAATTTTGTGTACAGTGCCAGGGAACATTTTTCCCTCTTCCTGTGTCAACTGTGGTTAGAGGTGTATAAATGTGGAGATAACTTCTCTACGCAGTGAGCGGGCTGCCTATTGCTACAGTAGGGCTTTGAAATAGACGGAAAAAAATTGGAAATGGAACTATTGGCTCGCAGATTCTTCAATAGTGACCAACTGTTAATCCTAAACAAATCACAAGTTAGTCCAACAGTCGAATTTGGAAGTTGCCTCTGGGCTGGAGCTTCTAAACACTTGATAAACCTGCTTGATTCTGTGCAAAGGAGGGCGGTTCATTTGATTCACAATCCGTTGTTAACAGACCGACTGCCATCTCTGATGCACGTACGCAATGTAGGTACGAGTATGCCGAGTCTGAACTAAGTAACTAACTAACTAACCATCGCGCCGTTTCTCTGCAGGGGTAGGCGGAGAGGACGGGCCGCCAAACAACTCGATCTTGGCATACACTTCTTGTTTCATTCACATTTACACAACGACTCACACATTCTATTTTGTTCTTCCGTCTTCTGACATGGCCCGACTCAAGTATTTGATTCACTTGATCGCGCCATGCTTACCTCGGATGTCCCCGGCTTCTTTCTCTATTCACATTTGCGTCATATATTCTCCTTTCAATCATTTATTCGTTTATTCGCTCTACATGCCCAAACCATCTAAGCGTCCCTTTCTTAATCTTACTCATTATGCTTACATCAGCCTTGCATTCATTACGAATCTCAACGTGTTTCACAGGAACATACATGATTTTATCACACATTTCTACGGCATTCAGTTTACTTTCATCCTTCTTCTGCCAGTTCCATGCCTCACTGCCATACATCAGGGTTGGTATCAGTACTCCATTGTGGACTGCTAGGTTCGCTTCTTTGGACAACTTTTTCTCAGCGCCAACCACGTACGGTCCTCCATTAATGAGGTTTACTCCATTCATCATTCTTTGCTGAGTCTCTTCTACACATATTTCAAAAGAGCCTGCTCAAAGGAGCTAGCAGCGATGATTCCCCGGCGCCGGGGCACGTTCCTGAAACTCGACGAACGTGAGCGTAACTCAAGTTCACAGTTGATATTGGCTTCATGAAAACGGGTCGTTTCGTCGATTCGTTTTTGTGTAAATCGGCTCGTATATGGAACGAGCTAACGGCACCCGTCTTTCCTATTACTTGAAGGCCCGCATTAACAAAGCCCTTCCTACAGCCCCCTCCCTAACCCGCCTCACAACGTAGCCCAACCGGATAACGATATAGTTCCCCTGTATGTGCTCTGTCCATACAGGAGCGCTATTGTGAGATGTCACATAAAAATGAGCTCAACGAAAAGAATACAATATTTTCGTAGTCAGCCAAGTACTTGCAGTAGAATCATTTTAAGAGATTCTTATTTAGCGTACTGGTTTACTGTATCGTGGAACTTCTGCGGAATAAGGTGATGCCGCGGAGAGGTGTCCCAAACTACTTCGAACCAATTTGAACCATTATCGGTGTACACTACCACACAAGCCTGAATCTATTTTAAATGATTTGCCTGTACCTACGATATTTGCATGAAATATGTTTTACGTTTGCTGATCAGGACAAACATTCAAATATAAGACGTTCATACTTTGAAGCAATAGATTATGAAGCTCTAAGGATAAAACGAATGAATTTGTTACAAATTATTACATTAATGGTGTATTTTTAAAACAATCTTTAAAAATCACAACGATTTATTGTCATAAAAAAATTGTTAATATTCGTTTAAAACTCATGTATTTTGTTAAAGGTCGCGCAGGTATAGTTGATCCAAACAAGATCATTATGTGTATCGGTATGAAAGTGAATGAAGCAAGAAGTGTATGCCAAGATCGAGTTGTCTGGCGGTCCGTCCTCTCTGCCTACCCCTGCGGGGAAACGGCGTGATGGCATTATAACATTTGTCATTAACATAACAGTTGAAAAGTATATAACAATAACAAAAAATACAAGTTTAACAATTACAAATAAACAATTAAAAAGTATAAAAATACATACTCGTATACTACCCATAAAAAAGTGTTAATTATGAAAAAAGTAAAGAACATAAAATATATAAATTAAAAAAAGTGTAAAACATAAAAGGTATAAAGTATAAAAAAGTATAACGTATAAAACCTTGTAAACATATATAAGACAATCATATAAAGTATAACAACTTGTAAAAATATAAAACTTTTGAAGTATAAAAACTTGTTAAAATGTAAAGAATACAAAAAATTGTAAAAATATTTGTATTTCCAATAGCGATGTCTTTTCCGAACGTCACTAAGAAATAACATTTTGTCTTGTTTACATCTACTTATTGTTACTAGCGAGAAGGGGAAAACAAGTGGCCACGATCATCGAATTTTAAAAGAATTTTTAGTATTTCAAACAAAAATTAACATTTCGATCTTTCTGTTAAACAAATGTATCGAAATCTTCTTATCCGAAGTAGAATAACATGTTTGAAATTTACTGAATGTAAGCAATGCACCCGTGTGAGTTCTGTACTCAACTCAACTCTATGTATATGAAACAACTACTTTAGCAGTTCAACAGGATTTAATTAAACATAAATAAAACGAACAATCATTCATGCTCTCTAACATGATGATCGGAAAAGTCATCACGTGAATCGTCGCACTTCTAAATAGTGATTAAAAGTACGATAAAAAAAACACAGCCGAAAACCTAATCTAACCTAACCTAATCATATACCATGTACTCGTACATATATTTTAATTAATATGTATTAAAAAAATATATGTTAGGTGAGATTAGGTTTGCGGGCAATTTTTTTTTTATCGTATTTTGAATGACCTTATATCACTTTTAAAGAGTGTGCCGATTCAAACGTGTGTTATAGATCCCTCTGACATTTGGTGGATGACCAGCCGGTTGACCACCGGTCAGTAGCTGAGTTGGCATTGCGTCTGGGTCTCACCCATGCGTCGTGAGTTCAATCCGTCGGCTGGCTAAGTCCTCCATCACGACACAAGCGACAGCTTCAGCTTACTGTGATGGTAGTAAGAGTTTTTCAAATATTGTTAGGTTATTCGTAATCCGGGAATGCTTGTCTTTTTTAACTAACAAAAAAAATAATTAATAATAGGAATTATTGAATGTAACGATATTGAAATGTTTTAATGCATAATAATGCATTTAATGTCTATTAAGTGAAATTCAGATATTAATTACATACATAATTTTCGTATTTTTTACGTGATTTTCTGGAAATTTAAAATTATAAAGTAATATTTACTTCTTAAATATTTCTGTGGTTTTAACAAGCTCAAATAGTCATGGAATAGAACGCAGACAAATTCATGTCGTAAACGCCGCGTACTGTCATTCTTTTTTAGATTAAAAAATGTACATTTCTACTATTTTTTTCTTGCAAAATACTTTAAAAGGAACATGACATGATTTTTATTGCAAAATACCAGCGTTTTTGCTTTAAATTAACCCCATTTTCCCAAAATAAGGCAAATTTCACTAAAAATTCACACCATTTTTCCCAAAAATACCCAAATTTTTTAGGCCTCTACTAATATCTGATGAAACCAACCACATAATTCCCACACACTACAATAAAGCATATTATAAATAAATACCTTTACAAAAACTCATACGGGTTTTGTATTTATTCCGTTCCGAATTTAAAATTCTTCACCGTCAACAAACTCAGGTCTGTCATTGGCGTGTCATTTCTTTTTTCAATGGAATCTTTTATGCGGGCGGGATGAACCTATATGCTATACGTATCTGGGGCCGGGTCCCAGGGGGTCAATTGAGTCCGCTTGCTCGCCGTGTTTACACATTGTTATTGAACCCTGACTCTTTCAGAACGTGTACGTTTTTTATGTGACAAAGAAAAATATACTTTTTTTTTCAAAAATTTTTACAATCGATCTCGCCACTATGTAAATGTCAATAATGATGCTTAAATTTAAAAAAATGTTGCCTCATAAGAAAACTAACTGTCTGGAGTTGAAGAAACAATGACAATTCCATTTTTATGGATATGTTACGGGAGATGATGATCAATTACTTGACAAACATTTAATTTAGTTTGTAATTAGGTACATATAATAATAATAATAATACTTGGATGATTTGTATAGCGCCGTTTTTGTGAAAAATCACCTCAAAGGCGCTGTACAAATACTATTAGGATGTATTATATATATTTTTAATAGAATTTCCTGCAAATAATGTAGCCTATGTATATAAGCTAAAACACCTATTTATTGAAGCTTTTTATCAAACGACATAGCCTTTTACCCTTTACAATAATTTCAAAATTCCTTTTTCGTCTCGAAAAAAAAAAGTTATAAATTTATTTTTAAAAGCTCCATTGCTCATGATGGAAAAAAAACAGAGTGTTAGAATAGTAAAGTTGACCTAGAAACTGTGAACGAAAAGTTCTTCAAATTTCATGCTATAGAGTTCAAGGTACTTAAGATGCCGCAGATATTTATCGTTTTTGATTTTTTTTTAATCATTTTTCTAGATAAGTTAACAAAATGTACTTGTTTCTAGAATGCGATAACAAATATTTATTCTTTCTTTTACTATATCAATAGAATACATATTAATCAAAGAACTTTAAATAATGAATGTCAAACAACGCCATTGTTGTACAAGTTCCATAACGTAGATTTTTATAATCGTGAAAAATCTGTAAACATCGTGTAGTGAAAGAACCCAATTAGTATGATTGAAAAATTCATATCAAAAGATACACTCGAAAGAAAGTAACCCCCCTTTACTGTCCGTATAATATCCTCCCGGCGGGTTTGCGAGCAGCTCGACTTTTCAATAGATCACCCCCGTAAAGCGGGGATATAATGTGACGAGGGGGTAACAGTCGCACTAGGCCCAATACAGAAAACAACGCCGATTTTACAATAGTGAGCCTATGCTTGTCGTGTAGACATTGTGATTTTGAAAATATTATCGCAGTAAGGAGAAATTGCTAAATGCGATTTTTAGGGAACAAAACTTCCATTAGAATTGTGATTTTTTAATCATAAAAGTGTGAATGCGTCGATTTGTATGGAATTCAGTATACAAAATGCTAAATAAAAATGATTTATTATGAGTATAACCCCATTAAAAATTTACGTAAAGTGTAAACAGAACCAACATACAACACGAAAATTAAAAGTAACAAATAAACGACCCATTTGTTAACTTACTGTTACGAACTACCACGTTCCAAAGTGGTCCAATGCCTTATTAAGAATAAAAATAAACAAATAAACTTACGGAAAACAGAAAAAATGTACACTTTAAAAGACAAATCAATTTGTTCAATACTGATAATAAACTGTAATGTTTAACCAGGAGCTACTTGAGTCAAATTTATGGAATGTGTCGTAATGTTATATTAATTTTATTTATATTGTAGCAGACATGGTTAACTACAGAGCCAATAATACATGGAGATGGCCTAACACGCAAGGGGAAGAAACCAAAATAAGAGGGGCGGGGGCGAGCCAGGCATGCCTCCAATTTAAGTAAAACAGCAAATAAGTAAAAAGGTTCGGTTTGTTTACAAAAACCGAATATTTTGTAGGAGTATTTAGTTTTCCCTTTTTACAAATGTTTCGTAATTTGCTTACCGCAGTCAAATTCACGCGCAACATACGTGGAAGGCAGATAACTAAGGTTGTCCGTGACCTTTGTCACCAACCATCGAAATCGTATTTTGGATAAGTTTATCAATTCTGATGTCAGTGGGGTTAACATAAAAAAAGAAAGATATAACAAATACCAACCGTTCAATAACGGTGTACAACAATATGTATACAAGATAACATAGAATTTAGGTCAAGTGAAAACAATTTTGAAAATAAATAATTGAATAGAGAGGTAGAAATACTAGATAATACGAGATTCGAGAAATTTAGAAAATTTCTGTTGGCTATTAATTATCTTTTATTATCTTTCCACTATAGCAGATGCTATATAGTAGAAAAATTAGCACAAGAGGTTGAGATAAGGTTAAAATCGTTCTTTGTAAAGGAATATGAAAAGTTTCGGAGTTTCTTAGTAGACAGTGATGGATATTGATTTTGGATAAAATAGGGAAGATTATACGTGATGATACGTATATTAATAACATGTTGATATCTACGAGTATGTATGTTTTGTTGGCAGTGGCGTGCAGTACACAAAGGCTGAAAAGCTTTGTCCATAATTAAAATTAATGTCCATAAAATTACAGAAAAATTTAAAAAAAGGGTGAAAATTTTTAACCATAATGTATTTTTTATGAATTTAGTAAGGAACTTGTATGACCATTTATTTAGTCGGCCATGACAATCAGTGGAAGATGCTAATAAAACAGTCATTTTCAAATACAATTAATTTTACCCGAACTTGAAAAACTACACACGGCCTATCTTTGGTCATAGAGCGAAGCGCGTCACTGGTTGTTGGACTTCTAGTTGATGTTTACCCGACCTTGCTCGAGATTTTTTTTTGAAATAAAGTTATGAAGTTTAGAATTCGTGCTTGTCGTTTGGGTGCCATAATTGACTTGACAGCGGAAGTAATGCCTTCTTAAGTGGGTACCTACTTGTGTTTTCCGTTTTGAAAATATTCCATCCATATATACCTTCTCGTGATTATGTAATCTATGGTTAACCAGAGCGGTATATCTATGAGATAACCTCAATACAACATGGCGGGTTCAATGTTTTTCATACTAATTTTAAAACGTTATAGTTTTACATATTGGATTTCATTTACTACTCTATAAACCTTTCCGGCACTAATAAGAACAAACTCAGTAATTTTCGGCAAAATCAGACAGACGGACAAACATTCATTTTTATATATAGATTTATAAAAAAAAATTGTTAACTCAATATCACAGATAAAAAAATAAAAAAAGGCAATTGAACTATGAAAATATTTGAATAATGCTTTTCAAGACTGCTGTTCCTAAAATGTAGTTAAAAATAATGCAAAAATCACTAATGCATATATTTAATCCGTTTGTCTGGGAATGGTTTTTAAAATTACAGCCCTATTTCATCAGTCAGCCAACAATCGCCCTCGTATGATTTCAGACTAATAATAAATTTAAAGGTTTCCGTTTACAGAACCGATATTAAGCCAAGTGTATGGAATTTTGTAGTAATCCCGTGTTTGGGGGTTTCTCAAATTATTTGCTTACGCAAGCTACACGGTGGCTGGGAAAATATTTATCAGAATAAATTCAATTTTTTCATTCCGTAAAGAAAAACGTTTTGTTTACCAACGCAACATTAGCAGAGATCCCCGAGAAGAAAGCGCGGTAAAACAACGTTCGATCATATTTCATATTAGAAATACTGAACTAAAGAAAGTAACGCTTAGATGATTTGAACATGTGAAAAAGGAGGACAAAGAATAAAGTATCGGAAGAATATACGACATGTGAATTGATGAAATAAGAAGTCGTGGACGTTTCCGAAAGACACTGAATAATTTATTAATCTTAAAATCATATTTTTAAATTCATAACAAAAATACCATGCTCACCGACTAACCTTTTTCGAGCGTTTTTGGAATGAAATACCACTATTTATTCGAAGTCGACTTCGCTGCAGTGCTTCAAGAAGTTCTGCAGCGAATGGTTGCTGACTGCATAGTAGTCAGTCGCCCAACATCTTTCATAAATAGTAAAATGGATTTGTTAATAAGATGTGTAATCACTTGATGTGGTGTCGTAAATAAAAAAAGTTTTTATTATTAATTTAATAGAATAGATACCTGTGTTAGTAAATTTGTAAAAAAAAAAAAACAAAAAAAAAAAGTATTATGACTTTTAGATTTTTTTTTAAAATTTTATTTTATTTAAGTGTACAGATTTCATGTATCTTTAACTTCATGTAATTTCAAACCAGTTACATTTCTGGCTCCAGAATGTATAGCTGAGCAGCGATATTTTTGTTAATTAGAACTAAAACAATATAATACGCTAAAATAAAGTATATAAAATAACGGCTAATTGACAAATAAACGTTTTTATTTTAATTACTTTAATTAATTTAATTAATTAAGTCATTTTGTTTTTTATTGGATTTTCACAATATTGAGCATGTGTCTTTAGGAAAACCCTGTGTTCCGTCTGGGTCGGGCGATAAGTACCCGACCCAATGCTTCCATGTCGTTCGGTTAATTTTTGATGAGAAATCTTTTAATACGTAGTACTCAGAATCGACTCCCGCAAAATCTAACCTCCGAGTCCCCGATGGATATTTTGAATTATACAATAATCTTTTTTGACGGTCCCGGGTGAATAGAGCCATTTGTTTATTTTGCATCGGCCGTTTTGTATTTACAGCGAGTTACGTATTGTTACTTTTATGTAACATTTTAAATATGCATGTTTTTATTTCTGCCTCGGGTGTGCGTGGAATAAGAATTGAAAGGGGGTATGTGAACAAAATGTATTGGATTTTCCAAATTTTTTTTATGTAACATTGTTTTCGCTGATGTCGACTATAAGTGGAGATATGTATTAAAATGTTCAATAAAGGACAATCTTTACGAAGTTAGGGGAGGAGTTTTAATGAATAATGTTCTGTTCAAATTTGACAAATGTGGATAATTTTCTATCTTTGGAAAGTGCAGATGCAATCTCTTGGAGATAATTGGTAAAATAAATGTTAAATTTTTGTTTCGCTTAGCTTAAAAAAAAAGAGGTTCAGAATTATTCCACAACATAATAACATCAAATCAAACATTACAAAATACTATTTAAATTAAATAAAATTAATTTACCATATTTTTTCGTATATTTTGTAATATTCTTTGTTTGAGTAGATTGTGGTATTATTCGAGTAATATTTCACGGGGAATTAATTTTGAAAATAATGGAAATTCCTATGTTTCCCCCGCTCCCCGTTCCATTTTGCATTTACCCCACTAAAAATTGTAATTCGAACTCCCGCCAGTACAATTAACCTGAAAACATTTGAAAATATCCTACTACCATCACAGTAAGTGGAAGATGTTGTTTGTGTCGTTGTGTTGTAAATGGAGGACTTAGCTAGCCGAGGAATTGAACTCACGACGCCTGGGTGAGACCCAAACGCGATGCCAACTCAGCCACTGACCGGTAATTTGGTCAGTGAATAAACATTAAATTATTATTCAGTGTTAAAAAGGTCACGAAACCTATCTACGGAGATAAGCAGCAATCGGTCTGTGACTCATCATCCAGACATTCATCAACATAATAATATAAACAATTTACAGCAATCCACATCCACTCCATCACAAAAACACGTGAACACCTCAGCACTGGTTCTCCTAGTGAGGTGTTCACGAAATATTACAACATAATATTAAAAACAATTACTTTTTACACTAAAATACAATCGTATTAAAAAAAAAATATTTTTTAATCTTACATTATTGAAATTCACAATAAATTAATAGTATAAATGTAATGTAATGTAAAAATAAATGTAAAGACCTCACAGAATAGAGAAATTTAATTATTTTCAAATTAAATCGGTCTTACCAAAAATAAATAATTATTTTTAAAAACCCGTCCAAATTAGAATTGGGTGGGAGTAAATAAAATCATGTAAATAAGTCGTCGCAATGTGAATTAATCGCAATATGAAAATGGCCTTGAATGCCGAAACAGCTGTCACAATAATAAAAACTAAAAATACGCAGAACTTAATAATAACAATGTTAAATTTGATTTACATAACTAACAATTCCAGGGGTAAGCAGAGAGGATGGACCGCCAAAAAACTCGATCTTAAAAAAAAAATGGAGTTTTACGAATTAAACACAAAAAAACAATTCATATAATACAAATTAATAATTTTTATGCATTGAATGTTAACAATTGTTTTTTTTTATATCTCAGGATTGTGAAGTCATAGAAGTAATATTCATGCATAATAATAATACAGCGCTTTCACACAAACGCGGTATTGAATTCCGTAATGGCGAACAGTATAAAACCGCCATAGGTATAACGACAGTAGCAACCACATAATTGTGTTCAGGCTTAAAATATCAGTTTATTTGTAATATATAGGATGTCGTTATGTTTTATTTATATTTTTTCACTTTATGTCGTAAAGAAACACCGGTTAAAAAGGATCTACAAATATTTATTTTAAAAAGTTTACTTTAGAGTATTTATGGCATAACATGAACGTTCCGAAAAAATCCGAATCATTTGTCAAAGACCCGAAAAATTATTTTTAAAATGTGGTTTGAGAAATTTACAGAAGATTGTGAAATTCATGCGGAGCGTATTTGCAGTAGTTACTAAAAATAAAGAAGGCACAACGGAGTAATAATACAGTACGAAATTTTGCAAGTAAAAACTTGATGGTTTCAATTTTTTTAGTAATTGTTTATTTTTTCCGAGAAAAAAATTAAAAATCTGTTTTATTTTTAATTAGTGTGAAATTTTTTAGGTTCATAATTTGTTGTAGATTCATTAATAAATATGTTTCTTTATGATATCAATGAATCACAAAAACATCAGATAATAAAAAAATACTGATAAGTATTATTAGTATACTGATAAGTATACTAATAAATAAGGCTGAACATATTTTTTTGATTGCTACTGTATTGCAGCTGGAACAGTTATTTTCATCATAGCTATTTAACTGAAAAATAGGGAATAAATTTTTGTGTTTATTCTAAATTTATCACCAAATTATTCTTTTGAATATTTCATTCCAAACTTGGTAATATTCTGGTTGATTTCTGCCCTGTAGGCATCAATTTTATCAGTGAAATACTAAAATAAAACACAGAAGAATAAAAATCACGGTACATGCAACATTTAAAAAGGAGAATGTCATAAATATCACGATCTGTAATTAATTTCTTTCATAAAAGCACTTAAAAAGGTATATCTAATTAATATTTTCTGCCTTGCAGATTGAAAGGTATTACCCAGACTGGGAGCAGCAGACATGCAGCTGGTTGCTGCGAATTCATCCGAAAATCTCATTACAAAATTGCTGAAGGATTCTTCCATACTTCCCATTATACTTCTCTTCTCTCTAGCTCTAGGTGGTATGCAAACGAAGCAACATGTATGGCATTAAAACCGTCTGTACCGAGTAAAAAAAAACACATACAACATCCTACAATCTACCGATGTTGGAAAAAAGTTGAGAGGAGTTGTTACGTTAGTCAGAGGGGAATGTTGTATTCAATATTATTCGTATTTTCCCAAATCAACACCAAAAGACTCTTCATGCAGACAACTTCTCAATTTGATTTGATGAATTCTTGGAAATCATGTATGTAGCAGTGGCTTAAATTGTTCTATGACCACCGGTAGACTGTGCGTAGTTTTTTTACGTTCAGGTATGAATTCCGCATTGATTATTTGAAAATTGTCATTTTATTATCATCTTCCGATGACTGTTGCGGCAAGGTGAAATAATGATTATGCAAGTTCCTTAAGAACGAAACTAATAGAAAGAAAAAATTCCCTCAAACCGAAAATTTGTCGCATTTGTCCATTTTTTGTTAATGTATTTTTATGGTTTGTTTTTCCCAGGGCAGCCTCAGTTTTCAGTTTTTATAATAATAATAATAATTGGATTACTTCTATAGCGCCGTTTTCGTGGGAAAATCTCCTCATGGGCGCTTTACAATTAATTAAATCACATATCACTTGACGTACAACCAATACTTTACAGCTAAACTTTATTACTAATGGCTTATAAGTAAGACATAACTATTGTCTTCCAACTAAGACTAATGGCTAGGGATTAACTACTGACACTTATAATTAGTGACTTACATCTATGGCTTATAGCTAGTGACTTACCAACTAAAAGTTATAGCTAGTGACTTACAATTTAGACTTAAGTAGGTATACCTAGAGTATAAACCTAACACATTTATAAACCTAGTACATATTTAAAAGTAATACATATTTATGGAGTGCACACTACTCTTATGTAGGTATTATAAAAACATCCCTTATACTTTCGGCGATATTTCACTAGTTTTGGAAATAGTTCTTGTACTGATTAAAAGGTACATTTTTTTGTTGTTTTTTTGTTGTTGATTTTTTTATTATTATTATTTTAAATTTATTTAAATGATTAAGAATTATTAATTATTAAATTATTTGATAAAGAATTATTAATTATAATAATTATTAAATAATTTGATAGAGAATTATAAATCGTATTAAATATTAATAAACCATTTAATTGTGAATTTTTATTTGTAATATTGATTTAATCACTTAATTGAGAATTATCACTTACATTATATATTAAATTAAGAATTATTTATTACATTCTTTAATAAATCATTAAATTGAGAATCATTAATTACATTCTTTATTAAATCATTAAATGAAGAACTATTCTGTTTAAAACGTTATTTAAATACTTAGTTGTTTAAAAAATATAACTTTTAATAATTTAACTGTAAATGATGCAACAAAGTGATTTTTCTTTATTTAATTATTATTTTTAATTCTGTTTATTACCAGTTAATTATATTGTAACCAATATTTAATTAAATATACAGTATATATACAGGGTATATAGATTTTTAGATAAGATTTTGAATGACAAGCACCCTTTAGCAAAACTACTAAAAATTAGTTTATCGGGACTTTATTAAATAAAAGATATATAACAAAAAAAAAACCGAGTTTGAAGTAAGAATGACGTGTACTGTAAATTGTATACATATTATAGTATTTGGTGAACACCTAACTAGGAGAACCTATACTGAGGTCTTCACGTCTTTTTGAATATAGTAATCGACGTTTTTTATATCTCTCATATTCTTTAAAAAGTCATGGATAGACACAATATCCCTAGTGTGGTAGATACTCACAGTATCGTCCTGGTGAAAGATATTGACTAGATCTGAATAAACGGATATTTCACGACCCCTTTCTTCTAAATATCCTTCCCCTCCCCAAACAGGCTCTCAATATACTCTGCATGGGGATGCCATAGTCCCACTGGTTTCTTACAGTTGTGACTCTTGTGCTGTGTTTTTAAAAATGACAAAGTAATCATTTACCTCTTCTCTTTTCTCTTTCCATTGTCCTACAGCCTCGAAACATTCCCCAAAACGGGGATACCGCGTATCAAGGAAAAATAAGCGAAATTTGATTAATCCACCACAAATCTTCCATTTATTACAAAATTTGATCTTCTGAGAGTGGCAATATCTGTAGTTACACACATTCTGCATCCTCTCACTCCAACGCTAAGTATTCAACTCGCTACACCAAAATGTACCACCGTACGGAGTCATATAAAACCTTCGTGTAATGAAACATTAAATATTCAATGATTCGCCTTCCCCCCTGTACCCATTTGACTCGTATTCCCCCCCACCTATGCCCCCTGGCTCCCATCGCCCCTTCAAAATGGTGAGTTCTTCATCCCCCCCTAAACCACCCCCTCAATCCTAGAGTGGTTAAATCCACATATGGAAAACTTGTCTTCGAATGAGTGGAATGATATGTTCGCAGAGTTATTGTTTATGAAAGAAAGTTTTCTAATCAAAATCTGGTTTTCCAAAAAACAATATTTACGCAATTATGAGGTTACTAGTAATTACTGCTAGGTTTCACCCGTGGTTCAGCAGTCTTTTCTCAAAATATTAATTTGTCTGATAATTGAAAAATAAGGAAAAGACAACACGGCGCCCATATGTCTTGTTTTGTTGTGGTTAAAGCGATGCATTGCAGAGTAATTTTAAAATTGAAAATTTGATAACCTAAAATATCTAATGCGATTTAATAAAATAGTCTTGTCAAACTGTTTGAAAACTGCCCTGAACGCCGAAACAGCTGTCACAATAATAAAAACTAACATTCTTGCAGAATTTAATAATATTAAATTTGATACAACATTATATATATATTTTAATTATATTTTTTATTAGTTTCTATATAATTTGGATATTACAAGGTACGTTATAAATTTTAAAAATACATATATATTATAGATTTTTTTCATAGTCCTCCTCACTAGGAGATCCTGTGCTGAGGCAGACCAGGTTTTGCACAAAGGGGTTTCAGCGACTTCCATATTTCAACTTCAAGGTTAGGGTAGGGTCTTTCCAGTAATTTCTATGACGTTTTTTTGAGAATAGTAGTCCGTTCTTGTTCTGGTAATTCCTTCCATTGAGTTCAACGAATTAAAAACAAAAACAATTAATTAACTCCTACTTAAGTATTATTTTTTGGATATTTACATGTTGTGCATTGTAGCAAATTAAGTATATTAAAATATGACGGATTTTTTTTTTATCCTTTCTTCCAGTTTTAAAATCTGAAAAAAAACACTTTTCCAAAAAGATAAAAAAACAAAAACAAAAAATACATGTACATAAACTAATGCAAATTCCATTATTTTAGTAAATTTTTCTTTTTGTTGTGCGATATTTAAATCAAACAAGTGATATTCATAAAAAATCAGGCTAATATATTTCTTTGATTGTTAACATGACATATTAATTAAACAGTCCTGTATGTTTTATCCCGGTGTTTGCTGGCTTTTAATTGTAGTAGGAGATTTTAAAATATTGTCAGGTTATATCAGGCAACGTTTGTCTATCTTAAAAAAAAAGTTGATTTCTTGTAAGTAGTGTAACGTTCTATTATTTTTTCTATCCTAATATAGGGTAACATGAGAGAGTGGTATTTAAAAAATAAATAATATTTTATACCAAACAGAAAATTTCAGTAAAGCTATTTACGAGACCCACCTCATGTTTTGTACTTAGCGGTCCATGGATATGAAAATAAAAGATGAATTTATAATAATCGTAATAACACGCATAACCATTCGATATTGTAACGCCGTTATCGGCGTAACCTTTTCGTTATCTCCACCCGTCAGCCGTTATTGTAGCGTCGTTTAATTTATTAAAATTAACAGCCCCGAAGCCGGTGTCGTTATTATTAATTATTAGGTTGGCCATGCACTAGGGTCTTTTGTCACGTAAGGGTTGTAAATAACCCTTAATACTCGTGTCAGTCACGTCTCATTTTTATTTAACGCTTTTTTTAAATTTTATGTCCCGAATTAAAAAAAATTCGGCGTTTTATTGTTTTATATTGCTACGTGTGTATTTTTAAATGAAAAAGATTGTCAAGGGTGTCCGTGAATCAGAAATGAAAGTTTATTTACACTACATTTTTACATTGTGTTCTTTGAAAAAAAACAATATGAATACCGCACAAGAGTCCCAACTGCTCTCAACGTCTGGAGCCAGTGTGACTATGGCATCCCCAATTGGGGAATGTTGTGAGGCTATTCAGATATGGTCTATTCGGCTAAAAGCCATTTCAAGGAACGTTCCAATTCTTAATGGTGGTCTTTCACCAGGGCGATACTGAGAGTATCTTCTACTTTGAACAAACTTTATAAATATGCGGTGGGCTGTAACAAACAAGCATCCGTTCAGTATAAAATTTAAGATTTTTTTTAACTTTATGTGATTCGAGAATTTGGATTTTCTTTTTGAATTTCGTATTTTTTTGCGAAGATTAAAATTTCAAATCTATACTTTTTAGTTTCAACAGCTTTGTTTTGTTCCAAGTAATTCTAGTAAATTTCTTGTTTTCTGCGTCATTATTCGAAATAGCTGGTATACTTGAAATAATTTTGCCATGTTATTATTGTACCCTTATCATGGCATGTACAAAAATAAAGCAGGGTTATCAAAAACACGTTCTCCGAAGGTTTATTTCATAAAATATATCCAATCCGTCTCCGCTTGACCCGTACTTAATTACATTCCGAAAAATAATATTATTTCTTCAATTACAAATGCCACTAATTGAAAACTAACACGCACAGATTTCACGTTGTACTCGCACATACATGGTTATGGAGTATTGTAAATACGGGATACGTCTTTATTATTATTTTTGCATTAATATTATTAATAATTTATTTTTTTTGTTAATTTCTAATAAAAATTTGTTGTTCAATGTTATATAATTATTTTTTATTAACATTTTCGATTAATTATTACAATATGTATAATTATAATAAAATGTAGACATAATTTGTCTCGACGCCATCTATTTGAGGGATTTAGCCGTTACAAGCCTTTCTCATACTAATAAAGTTGGTTGTTTACAGGTGAAAAATATAATAAAAACAGTAATTATTGAATGAAACAGTAGTATATATTGATTAACTTGGCGGGTTTGCGATAAGCCGACGTAGCTCAACGGTAGAGCATCTGACCGGACATCAGAAGGGTGCAGGTTCGAGTCCTGTCGGCGACATTTATCTTTGCTCGGAAAGGTTTTTTTCAATTTGGATGAGTGTTTCAGGCTAATAATTATTGTTTATAAAAATAATTGTTACCCTTTGCGCTATGCACAAAAATCTTGTCTTAAGTTTTTATGAACTTAAGTTTATCAATTAATAATTATTACATACTTTAATAATTTTTTGATTATATTTATAATTTGTGTATTACATTATTGTCTTCTATATTTATCATTTGTCCATACTTGACATAATTATTTTTTAGTATTCTGTATATTCCTGATGAGGAAAGCATCGCTTTCGAAACATGTTGATATGTATATATATAAATAAAGTGGTGATTGTAAAGTAATTTTTAATTCATTTGTTAATGATGACACCACAAAGTGAATACCAATGTTTTGAAGAAATTATTAATACATATTTTTTTATTACTTAGTTTCAATACGTTTCCTTTTCTATTCATATAATAACAAATCGAGCGTGAATCTCAGGTATGGGGGCCAGAGGACACCGTCTATGTACTAATGGTCGAGAAAATCCAAAAGAAATTCTTACGATTCCTCTACATGAGAGAGTTCAGTTTTTACCCATGGCTGTTCCCAACAGCTTTTATCTTGGGAATGCCGGGTATTTGCAGCTTAAGTTCTAGGAGGGATATAGCATTACTACTTATGGCTCATAAACTATTGAATGGTGTATTAGCAATACCTGACATCCTGGCTAAAATAGGATTTTGTGTCCCTGATAATTTCACGCTAGGCCGCCAACACAGGCTTCTGTTTCTTCCCAGGTGCAGAACTAACTTACAAATGATGCCTCTGGGAAGACTTACTAGGTTAATTAACTACCTCGCAGGAAATATGGATATTTTTCACATGACCTACAATAATTTTAAGCACAATCATATTATGTTATAACATTATGTTCCTACTTATAACTCTTTGTAGCTATTTTTGTTTTATCTCTGTGTTATATAATTGTTAACTATATTTCTGTAATTTTTTATCGCTTTTGCATTGCATTGGTCTTTATAACTGTTTTTGCAAAATAAATAAATAAAACAAGGCTAATAATATAAAACAATTCAGGATGTTTTTCATAGTCCTCCTAACTAGGGGGTTCCTGTGCTGAGACGGACTAGGTTTTATTTAAAAACTAATTGTTTTAAGCTCCTACGATGCTCTCTTCAAAATGCTGGATAACTCTTCTTTGATTTCTTTGAGCCATGTTTTAATTTGATTTTGAAGTGATTTGGATATTCCGTTTTTTAATTGCTGCTAAAAGTGAATTATAGAGCTTAGTGATAAGATATTTATAGTTCCTTTGTCCAAAAACAGTTTTAAATTTAGAGGGTTAGTTCTTGTCTTGAGAAAAGTAGGTTTCTTTGGTTGTTTGATTATATACTATATAATAAAAATGGTTTTCTTTCACGATCATAATAAAAAATTGTAAGAGGTAAAAATCCTAGGTACAGAGAAATGCAAGTTTTTAGCAAGGAAAATACATTTTTTATCATACTGGGCATCTGATAAAATTTAAAACCCTAAAAACTCGATTCCTATTTTGAAAATCACGCATAAAGCATATGTACTTGCCAAGATGCAATTGTATATTTATAAATTAATTAAATATTATAGTTTTTATTCACCACTTTATTAGTACACTTTTTCAATTCAATTTTTAATGTTTTTTTTAATGATATTTTTTTATTTACAATTTTGATTAATTACTCACCTAATTCAACAATTATTTTTTTATGTTTATAATTTGTCTATTCTTACATTATTGTGTTCTAATTTTTTTCATTTGTCTATACTTGACATTATAATTTTTATTATTCTATATACTCCTGATGAAGAAAGCATCCCTTTCGAAACATGTAGATCTGTGTATTATTAAAATGGTGAATATAAATTATATTATTTAATTCATTTATTAATAATGACGCCACAAAGTGAATACCAATCGCTTGAAGAAATTATAATTATATATTTTTTGTGTGTTACATGGACGAAAAACTTATATTGCGAATTTGAGTAATAATTTAAGAACACCGACTAGAACAACGATGCACTAGCTCCTTTATGGAGCGGTAAGTACCTTGGCTGTGAATCTGAAGGTCAAGGGTTAAATTCCGGCCTAAGCAAAAATTATCAACGTGTTCAATAATATGTTGCGAATATCACTGCTGTTATTAATAACTCAATATTACATGCATTATATAATTCGGTTAGAAAGCGAAATATGTATATACTTTTAACTTAATATTTAAAAAAAATTAAAAAAATGGTTGTAACAACACATACCCGACAGATTTTAACCAGTGATTCCTGACCATGTTTGAAGTAAAAGATCTAGATGGAATTTTGGTATGGACATTTAGAGTCGGGGTAGGGGGTTGGGATATGTGAAATTTTAAAACAAAAAAATATTAGCGAATACAAAAATTATGTTAACATTATCTGGTTACAGTTCATCGGATACTTGCTGTTACACCCTTTATACATCTCCTCCGTGAGAGAAAACCACACAGATACGTCGCTTAAAATGGCTTTGGCTACGTATAGTGATTACAAAATTTCAACAGTCCTTTCCTTCTTTTCTCCCACCTTTTTAATTCTCCTCTCCTATCTTCCACCAAAACCACCTAGATTTCAAAGCCGGGATTCACTAACCATCATGCTGTTTCCCGTAGATGTAGGCAGAGAAGACGGACCGCCAGACAACTCGATCTTGGCGTACACTTCTTTTTTCATTCACATTCATACAACGTCTCATACATTCTCTTCTGTTATTTCGACTTCTGACATGGCCTGACTCAAGTATTTGATTCCCTTGATCGTGCCATTTCTTCCTTGGACGTCCCCGGCTTCTTCCATTCACATTTGCGTTATATATTGAAGTAAAAAATGCATAAAATCGGTCTCTTAATTTTTATGAGATTTAAAAAAATTGAATTATTTTATTGAAACATCTTAAAACGTTTCAGCTAATTTAAAAAAAAATATATACATATATATAAGTTAGGAGGAATATTTGATTTAGTGTCCCGGCTTTGTCATCTAGGTGGTTTTGCTTCCACAGCATCAGAACATTTTTCAAAGCGTGGATGATTCCGCTAGCTTCGGGAAGATATAGCTAATTGTACTATATCATGAAAAACATTTAGTTTGAACCCCCGGCTTTTGTATCCAGAGCCATGGAGCGAACATCTCTGCCGCTTAGGTTACCCAATTTGTAAAATCGAAATAAATGGAATTCTATTATTATCATTGTTTTTAAATGTTGCTTGGGCCGTGGTTAACAAATATTATTAATTCCAATTATTTCGTCATCGACTTGCCTAAATATAAGGTGGGCGTTAAACAGATAGCGTTACCGCTATAAATCATAACGCCACCAGGGTTACCTTGTGCCAAACCTGTAAGCATTTTAGGGATTATTTGTTTGTTTATTTTTCATCGTCTCTATAAAATATATTTTCATATGAAGCGGTAACTTGGTGATGTGACATTATAATTTATAAAATAAAACAATAACTTTGTTTTACATCACTTTTATTTATACTTTAGCCGACCGGGTTTCGCTACTACCGTAGCTTCTTCAGGGCAGTGTATACTGCCCTGAAGAAGCTACAAAGTTATTGTTTTATTTTATAAATTTCTCTATAAAATAGTTGTAACGGAGATTGGTAAATGCAAAATTGCAAAAAAATATACACAGATAAGTATTAGAAATAGAAATTAGTATAAGTAAGTAAACATTCGTCTTATTTTTAGTTTATTTAATGTAAATCAAATTTAATAATGTTATTATTAAGTTCTGCGAGTATTTACAGTTTTTATTATTGTGACAGCTGTATCGCTGTTCGAGGCCATTTTCAGATCAAGTGAATCAAATACTTGAGTCGGACCATGTCAGAAGCCAGAATGACGCCAGACGGCCTCCATGGTCGAGGGGTAATGCTCTCGACTACGAATCCGAAGGTCGCGGGTTCAAATCCCGGCGTGCGCAAGTATTTTTTATTTAATTAATTTGTGTTGTTTCACAATTAATACATTTAAAAATAATATATGGTATATTTGCACACGTTCCAGAGTGGAAGATACTCTCAGTATCGCCCTGGTGAAAGACCACCATTCAGAATTGAAACGTTGCTTGAAATGGCTTTTAGCCGTGTTTGGTGACCAGATCTGAATAGCCAGGTATTTCCCCTTTTCATCACCTTCCTCTCCCCCTTCTCCTTCCCCTCCCCAATACCTTCAGCTTCACAACATTCCCCAATTGGGAACGCCATAGTCTCACTGGCTCCAGACGGTTGGGAGCAGTTTGGGACTCTTGTGAGGTATTCATGTAAAAAAAAAAAAAAAAAAGAATAGCAGAAAATAATGTATGAAACGATGCATGAATGTGAATAAAGTGAGAAGTGTGTGCCAAGACCGATTTGTTTGGCTGTCCCTCCTCTCTACCTACCCCCAAAATGGCCTTATGGTATAAAGTGGCCTTGAACATCAAAATAGCTGTCACAAAAATAAAAACTAAAAATAAATGCAGAACTCAATAATAACATTATTAAACGATATGTAACAAACATGCAAGAAGGTAAAGTATACGATGTCATGGGGGCAATTTTATAACTGTTTTGTGACATGGGTTAAGAGATAGTCGCAAAATTGTCTTGGAAGTGATATTAAACATGTCAACGGTCAATGCAGCATCATTGAGAAGTTGAGTCGCTCTGCTGTTTGGCGTGCTCGGGATGTGCCAATGGAAATTATCAATTCTTTATTCAAGTTCATTTTCATAGATTATGTATGATCAATGAACAATCCTTTTTTCTGTTTAACTTATTTACCCACGGACCGGGATTATGGCGTCCATATTGTCAGTGCCGCGGGTGGATTCTTCGAGATGAACTTTCTTAATAAAAATCTTTTTTTCTTACCATTTAAAATTTTATGATGTTAGAAGACTAGTTGTTGTCATATACATTTATTTAGACATCGACATTATTATTATTATTTAGACTAAACATACTATATTCGACCACTATATTCGGTTGTGATTGTACGCACAAACATACTATATTCACGCATGTAGCAATATTGTCGCGCGTGCGCACTGCGCACGCGGTTCGATTATCAGCCACTAACCCCATGTACATTGAATTATTTATCAATACCGACTTTAGTAGATTTATACAGAACAATATCATACCGACGAAAAAAAAAGAAAATATCACTTCGATATCTCTTAGAGTGGCATAAAAATGAACAACGGGTATTTTCGGAATCACACTAACGACAAAGAGAAATAACCCATACCAGAAAAATAAATTTATCGAAAAAAGCAATCACTTCGTGGTTGACATTATAATTCAAATGATTTTTTGTTGTTTGTCTTTGTTTTATTCTTAATTTATTCATTGGAAAGAAAAAAGTACACCATGCAAATTATACTTGAAGTGCCTGAAAGAACTAACACTGAAGAACTTCAACAAACTTAACATTATATCAACAAAACAATTGAAAGAACTAACACTGAAGAACTTCAACAAACTTAACATTATATCAACAAAACAATTATACTCTAAAAAATACTACTTTACATTCAAAAAATGCAAAACAAAAAAAAAACAACAAATAACAACAATCACACATATTAGAAACACTAGATCTCAAAGCCAAAAACACATACAACAAGCAACCACAAACAAAACATTTGGACAAAAAACTTTACTATGGTACTAAACTATAGAACAAAATCTCACTCTAGTTTAAAACATCAATAATACATTTAAAAAAATCAAATAAAACACTGGATACGTTACACAGGGAGATCTGAAATACAAAATAATTCGTCGCAAGAAACTACTGTAACCACCACTACCCACAAAAATGCTTTGTGTACACCATTCCACAGGGTTTATTTATGCGTGGATCTATCTGGGTCCCGTAACTCTACAATGAAAAAGAAGACCTGTATGATGTTGGAAAAATAATTCGTTTTGTCAATATTAAGTTTTTTAATTGAAACATAAGCCTCAAAATCCTTCGGTTTTTTTAATGTTACAGCAATATTGCTTTTCTGCGACGATATATTAACACCAAATACAGACTAACACCGAACACTGCACTTAAAACACCTCACCTTACAATTATTTCCTTTTTTCAGCAATCACATCAATTTAATATAATTTAATTTCATATTTTGTAAATGAAATCCACAATCCCAGTTAGGGTACCATTATATGTTATTAAAAAAATAAGATAATAAATCATTATTATTATTACATACTCGTATGCATTACCGACCGGTTTCGGTTGAAATCTACCATCTTCAGGAACGTACACATGTTAATGTGTCCATTTTATATGTGTACGTTCCTGATGAAGGTTGAGTTCAACCGAAACCCGTCGATAATGAATAAATATTAATAAAATAAAGTGACTTCAATTTTTTTTTCCATTTACATCTTAAAAATAAAATTACTGGTCGTCAGCATAGCAATGGGAAATGCCATTGTCCCACTGACTCCAGCAGTTGGAAGTTTTGTTCGATATCACATAAGAAATCCACCAACTTTTTTTATATTTGCTGTTCTCTTAATAGCGTGCCGTAAAATAAATGGATGAATTATTAATAAAAGCTTTAATTATAAGACATAACTTTTTTTAACTTTATTCCACTTATTCACTGAAGTTGTATAGGTCATTTGAATTATTAAATAGCATTTTAATGGAATATCACCATGAATTACTTATAAACAGTTCCAAAAGTAGAAAAAAGAATGAACGAAAGTTGTTTTTTGAAAACTAGCTTTTCAAAAATCAAAATTCCTTCCTATAAACTGGCCGTCTTGGTCAAACACCGCCTTGAAGAATCTAACCCTCCAGCTACCGTAAGTGTAGTGCAAACAGTTTAAATTCCCCCCCCCCCCCGACCCCCTGATCTTTTGCAAGGCGTTCGCCAAGAAAGGGTGTTAATGAATCGAATTAATAATCGGCAAACAAGGGGTTTGCCTTACCCCGGGAGAGGGGAAGGTACACCTCAAGAAGGTGAAGTTTTACCCCATTTTGGTATCGCGGGTTAACTAAGCACTGGGTTTTATTTACCCGGGCAGATTTCCGGCGCCGCTAGAGGGTTGAGGAATTTGCATTATTGATTTTTTTCTTAAGAGTAATATTGATTTTGCGTTTGAGCCGAAATTTTCCAAAACACAAAAAGACATCGATTAATTATTAACACTTATTTAATTTTTTTAAATAAATTGAAAATTTTAGAAAAAAAAGCTCAAATGCACGGAACCACCGGGACTACGCCATCTCCAATTGGAGTATGTTATGTGACTAGAGGAAGTGAGGATGGGAAAGAGATGGGGAAGGAGATGTTCATCTAAGTGAGCCTGCTACTCGTGAATATTTTAATTGTGGTTTTAATTTGCATGCGTGTAATATACACGTTATTTACTAATTGTATTGGGTTAGGTTATTTTGTGCAGATTTTCTTGCATTTTTGATATTTGTAGTTTACATTTGATTATTTATACTCCTAGTTTATTCTAAATTGTGCATGTAAGTGAGTCTGTTGCTCACGAATATTTTTAATTATAGTTTAATTTGCATGTACATACTCGTATACCATAATAACAGATATACTGCGTAGAATATCTGTTATTTTACAATTGGATTAGGTTAGGTTAGATAGTGTAAATCTTACTTGAGGTGAACCTTCATAAAACTGAGCTATCTAAATGAACGCTTATTATTATTATGGGAAAGAGGAAGGTGGGGGCGTACATAGCTATTCAGATCTAGCTACCAAATATTGCTAAAGCTTTTCTAATCAATGTTTCGATTCTGACTATTGATCTATCACGAGGACGATACCATTATTATTTACACCCTTAGTTTATTGTAATTTGTGTATGTAAGCGAGTCTGCTGCTCATAAATAATATATGTCATAGTTTTATTTTGCATATATATAATCACTACTCGAGCCCAGATAAATGGTGTTAAAGGTAGATCAACAAAAGTCATTAAAATCTTACTAGATCAACATACTCCGGGAAGAGGTGATTATATATACCTTAATAACGATATACTATGTACCATAGTATATCTGTTATTTTACAATTATATTAGGTTATGTTAGTTAGTGTAAAGAGCACTTGAGGCAAGCTTTCACAAAACTGCGCTATGGAAATTAACGTCTACTATATATACCTACGTACTATATTTTTATAAAATGATCATTTTATGACTTTTAAATTGACGTTCTTAAGTCCCATTGCTCGAAATTGCCAGCTAAAAAAATGTTTTTTAGCCTACAAATTTAAGACAAAAAACAACGTAAATTTCACGAAGCCAAAACTCACGTCTCAAAAGTTACTTCTGCTTCGCATAAACAGATTTGATGCTATTCTGTCAGTTATATTCTATAATTCTTACACACAATACTTACGCCAAGTCATTGTCAAGTAATTATTCATTCTAATTATGCATTAAGGATTTTTTTATAGTTGTAGTTTATCTATTTTCATTTAGAGCTTTGAAACCGACGTAATTTACTGCAAACAATGCATTATGATCGCGGGATGACGCAGAGACAAGACAAGGAACATCGTAGTATGTCCCGGAACGTAAAAAACTAATGAGTATGAACCATAGAAGAAAGATAACGGTTTAGTGCAGTGGTTTGAACTGCATTGTTGAACACTGGTCCAAAATATTACGACAAAAATATTTTGGACCCAAGAGGTTCCCAAATCTGATAAAATAAAATGAATCAAACGTATGTTGTATCAGGTTTGCCTGTCTATCTAAGAAGAAAAAAATAGATGGGGTGCTGTTCTTAAAACCGTCTTTAACCTTTAAACCCCCAAAAGAGGTGGCACGTAGTTAAATCGACCTAGAGAATATTAAAGCTAACTTTATTTCTAATATTAATTGTTACTGTTTTAAATTCGTAGAACTCCATTTATTTTAAAGAAAATAATTTGAATACTTTTATTATTAAGTTCTGCAAGTATTTTAGTTTTTATTGTGTGACATCTGATTCGGCATTAAAAACCATTTTCAAGCTTTGATTAGGTCACATTTTATACAAATTCATCAATTCTGTTGTATTATTTTTAACGATAATTTGTACCTAGTTATCAATATAATACTCTCTAAAATTATTAAAAGACTCATTATCATCTACTGCAATTGCACTCGTTGCAAATAGGGGTGGTGTGATTGCGGCAGACATTCCTTGTGCAGGATGCAAGTGGATTTTAGAATCTAAATCGCAGTATGATTGCCTCATTTTTTTGGAAGGGCAATATTTTGCAGGACCCTCTCAATGTTTCCTTAGCGATTGATACGCTTTCTACTGGTTAAGTAGCTAAGCTAGGCACATATGGTTGATTTTGTATGTTTTGCTCGACTAAACTTTGAATCCTACCCATCCTATTGCTATCATTTTATTCGTACATCGTATATATCACCTCGTGTTTGATTTAAATTCAACTGCTTCAAAATTATTTTCATTCATTTATGTATATAAAGGGTTTTTTTTTAATTGCTGTATTTATTGTAATTGTTTGTTATTTTCATAATATGTACACAATAACCTAGCTGAACAAGTACTTCAATATAGGCATTTCACACCTAGTGAGATGGGCAATACGTCCGCACCAATAAGAAATGTTTATTTGTATATGTAATTTTAAAGAAATATAAAAGCGCGGGGGTAAGTATGAGAGGAGTGAATAATATATTCATTATACCTTTATCTCAGGTTGCCCCACAGATCAAATGAATATGATGCATGACAAGCTCGTAACAGAGGGAAAGTGACGCGTGCGGTTGTTTCGACGCCGCGCGACCACTCGAAGGTTAAATTTTTTAGTGTTTCTTTGATCATAACATTTATCGTGAACGTTCGTAGTCATTAGAATCTTTACGTCAATGCTTATGCAACTTATATTTATTTTTTATTTTATTAAGTATTTCGTTGACAGCTTCGTCAAAAAATTCAATCGCGATTCATCAAATATTTTTCTGTAACGAAGTTATATTAAAGCATCTATATACTTCTCAAATCAATTTTTTTACTTACCACTAATTTTTATTTACGGTGACATTTTCAATGAAAAATATGAAACCTTTTAAAATTATAGATTTATCGAATGCTTCAAAGCCCAATATTATTCTACTACCACTTTTATGGAATGGTGAATTTTATATTGAAATGAAGCTTTATGACCTGAAATATGACTAAAATATAATATATATAAATAAATGTAGAATTTTTTTTGTGTTTCACATTCAAACATTCATACAGAAGAATTTCTTTGGAGCAAAATACGATTATTGAAACCACATTAATTTTCAAATTATTCTAAAACGGTTTTTATATTGCCACAACCGGGATATTAACCCCCGTAGCGAGCGACTGCTCTAAACCAGTGCCGTATAAAGATAAAATAATAAAACCCATCGTGATTTGTCAATATTCCATTAGAAAAGAAGAAAGCAATTATTTTATTCCCGAAAGAAATATATTTTATATTTTTATAAAGTATTCTGTATATTCCTGATAAGGAAAGCATCGATTTCGAAACATGTTGATATGTATATATTAATAAAATGGTGATTTTTAATCCATTTAGTAATAATGACGTAACAAAGTGAATACCAATCTTTTGAAGAAATTATAGAAATATATTTCATTTAAAAAAGAAATATATTTTATTACTGACTCAAGAATACCACTTCTTTGAAATTCTTCATGAATCTCCTCTACCCGCATGCAGTGCATCTTGTTATACTCATATTCTTCATTAAACTTTGGAATAATCACAAGACAAAGAAATGATAACGGGAGGAAACAACGAGAGTCGTTGATTAGAATATTGGGCATGTATATTGTGTGTTGTGTGTTGGGGGTGTGGTGGTAGGGTTTCTTGGGTTAAGAAACGGGGTGGAAGAGGTTGGAAGAAGCGAAAGATGGATAGGGTGTTAAGTTTGTGTGGAATTTGGGTAGTTAAATATGATTTCTTGAACAGGGTTGGGAAAATTAGTGTTAATATTATATAATTTATTGTGACGTTTGAAATTTTTGTTATCGTAGGTGCTGAAAATCCTCGGCAAAGTAATTGTCACATGATCAATTTAATTACTGTTTTAGCATTAGTGTAAGACTTTACAATGCAATCCATTTATTGCATTACAATTGTTAGATAGTTGGTTGCTACCAACGTCGCTATATAGCAGATTATAATACAAATCAAACATTTTAGTCAACGTTTCTGATATATAATCCAATTATTGTCTCAACAAATCCAATAAAAAATTTAACACTAGTGCACACCTTATACTATAAGCAAAGCTAGCTATACAAGTGAAACTGTGTGTTTTCCATTTCTCAATACCCCAAAACTGTTTTTAAATTTAGACAAATAAAAAAAAAATGAAGGAAAAAAAACTTTCTTTTAGACTTATTGCGTCAAGCTACCCATTTAAGGAAGTAATGCAATGGATTAATGTACCTTTAAAAGAAAATAGCACGCTATCAGGTATAGTACCTTTTTATTTTCTGTGTTTTTTTTGGTTTCGTGTTTCATTGTGGATATGTTAATATTATCTTTAAAATGAAAAATGTTTTTGTTTTAAGCCACTTTATTTTATTTATATATATTTCTGCATTCGACCGGTTTCGGTTGGACTCAACCCTCTTCAGGAATGTACACATATAAACTTTAATTGTGATTATAATGCAGAAATATATATAAATAAAATATAGTGGCTTAAAATAAAAACATTTTTCATTTAAATTATAATATCAAGCCACAAAGTGATTGCTTCCTTCGATAAATTAATATTATCTTCTTCAATGATTAAATATTACAATGAGGTTTATGAACGTCAATATGTTATAAAAAAAAGTTTTTTTTTTTTTTTAATAAATTCTATTTAAGATACATTAATATCTATCATGTTACATTGTTAAGAATAATTATTCATTTATTTATATTTTATTTTATTCACAGATTCCAGTTCCGAGGTGGACTGTAGGTTTTTGTGTTGGTGTTACTGATACTTATCATGATTTCATATTTTTATGATTTCCTCATCTTCATGTTTACTTAGCCATAATTTGATGTCGTTTTTGAACTTTCAATTTCCGTGGTATTTTTGACATCATTTGGAAGGACATTGTAAAATTTCGTAGCACGGAATTTATCGGTTTTTTGGCAAAAGAATGTATTTAATTTTGGAATACTTAGCAGCGTGTTGTGTTGAAGTTTTTAAAAATTTCTTTTGAAGGAGGAATGTAATAGATATATTTTTTGAAAATTTTCCAACATAGTAATAGATTCAAGGGGTATGGATGCTGAAACTAAAATCGCCATAGCCCTGTCTCGAGTATTTATAATATATGGGTACAAGAACGAAACGCTTTGATATAAACAACATGTTCGTTTATGTATCCTACAGATTCGGGTTTGGCAATAAAACGTGTGCACTGCGTCTCAGCGAAATTCATTATTCCTTACATCGCATTAGAATACGGTTGCATGTGGGAACACTCGTGGGACGAATAACAAGGGTTCCGGGGAGGCTTTAGGGGTAGGGGCTGATCTTAGGGATGATATGCGTGCGGGGAAATATGCATAGGGGCGGGTCAAAGGAATGGCAGCTTTCTTCCCGAAGATAGTGCTGCAAATTAGGTTTATTTCTAATTAAAAATAGTTTTTACAAAAAAATACCGTCTTGAGTTTATTTTTTGTATTTCTACTCCAAAACAAAAAGAAATAGAAATAGAAAATACAAATAGGTACCTATTTAAGAACTTTATGGTTTAGATATATTTTGAAAAAATAAACGTTCGGAATGAAATAAAATATTCAAATGAATGTTTCTTTATTTGGAGATAGTTAATTTAGCTGTCAAATCAATTATGGCACCCTAATGACAAGCAAGAATTCACAACTTCATAACTTTATTCCAAATCCGGATCAAGGCCGGGTACACATCAGCTAGTTATGTATAAGAAAGTTGATAATTTTATTACGAAGATAAACGTAAATTCGCATTATTGCAACAATTCATCCAATTTTTTGTTCATCACGCGACATATGTAAATACTAGATTTAACTCATTTATAAAGAACTTATGTAGCAATTGTATGTATGAATATTAGTTTATGATATACATTATTTGTTTTGTGAGTATTATAAATATTATTTTCTTTTTAAATAAATATGCAACCAATCCCATTCAATGTTAAAATACCCGGGGTATAAATATCCTGACAATTTTTGAAAATCTCCTACTACCATCATACTTAACGAAAAATGTTGCTTGTGTCGTGATGGAGGACTTAGCCAGTCGATTAAATGAACTCACGACGGAGTGGGAGCCGTACGCGATACCACCTCTACCACTGAATAATTATTACTTGTTAATTGATAAACTAAAGTTCTTAAAACTAAAGTTCTAAAACTTAAGACAAGATTTTTGTGCATAGCGCAAAGGGTAACAATTATTTTTATAAATAATAATTATTAGCCCGAAACACTCATCCAAATTGAAAAAAAAAACCTTTCCGAGCAAAGATAAATGTCGCCGACAGGACTCGAACCTGCACCCTTCTGATGTCCGGTCAGATGCTCTACCGTTGAGCTACGTCGGCTTATCGCAAACCTGCCAAGTTAATCAATATATACTAGTGTTTCATTCAATAATTACTGTTTTTATTATATTTTCACCTGTAAACAACCGGACATCAGAAGGGTGCAGGTTCGAGTCCTGTCGGCGACATTTATCTTTGCTCGGAAAGGTTTTTTTTTCAATTTGGATGAGTGTTTCAGGCTAATAATTATTGTTTATAAAAATAATAATTATTACTTGCTTAACAAAATTCTAGATTTATTTTTTAATGGGTATGTTTCAAGGAACACTGATTACTTATTTTTAATAATTTCACTACTGGTTTCGACACGTCTGTATTATTTACATAGCATTGTTAGAAATTAACAAAATGACCACGCTGTTTATAGTAGATCAGAAGCGGCTAAACATCATTCTCATCTCTGTCCTGATCTGCAACTATTTACTTTTGGATTTATGTTCTAATTACCACCGATAACAAAAAAATCAGTCTTTAAGATAAAATATTTTTATTCCTAACCATTGCAACGGACAATCAGCCGTGTTTGAATTTAAATACTATCTTCTTCTCTTTAACCTTCTTTTATCTTCTTCTCCATCTCTATTAAATAAAGAAGAAAGTCCCGGGCGGACGGTGGGTGTTTGTTGAAATTATGAAATTATGAACACGTGACTTTCGAAACAAGAGGATGGTCACTGTCTACATGAGATTTTGAAAAACCACGCCATACCCTCTTCGCGGGAAAGGGGGATGAAAGCCAAATTTTGGAACTTATTGAAGAAATTTTGCACACTTGACGTTCAAAATAAGAGGAAAATCACTGGGTAGGGGTAGAGAGTAGGATTAGGAGTAGGGTAGGACTAGGGGTAGGTTTAGGGATGGTGTTAGGGATTATAAAACTTTTCTCCAAACTATGGGAACTTTAGTTAGTTTATTACAAAGTAAAAAAAAAAACTAAATAATTGTAAATACATAAGAATAAGGTATTCAAATTTTTTCGTTCACCACAGACTGGTAAGTCGTGTAGGCATGCAACCATATAATTATGAATACATGCTAGAAGTGCCTTTAATGTAGATTTAAAATTATTTTTAACATTAACTCCGAGGGAAATAATTTCCCTGAAGGCCTATATCATATTTGGGGGTGCTGTGTGGAGGGTCTTTTAGAGGATAGAAAGGAGTGAACTCGGGTCTTGAAGAGACTGATGTTGTAGGAGGGAGAAAACACAGAGGCCGGCAGATCATTTCACAGCCGAGCTGTTGAACAAAAGAACGAATCGTGGAAGCGACCCGTTTTCAACCGTGACAAATGTCAACCGTCTGCAAATTTTGGGCGCGTGTTTGGCGTATTTCCCGACCATTCACCGGTGTCGAAGGGATCAATGACGCAAGTTCCTCAGAGCATATTCCATTAAAATACCGGTAGAATGAATGATAGACACGGTGCGTTTAACTTAGTGCATTTTGGTTCTAGCCTCGAGATAGATAGCCAATGAAAATATGGAATATACAGCGCACTAAACAATGTCTGCATTGTATATTGCCATTCCATTTGATCGTTGTGAAAGAATGGTGAAATAATTCTTTTGTATTAGATTTTTAAGACCCGAATGGACAGACTTACAGATCACGAGACACGTCCACATCGCATTCCTTGTGTTCTTCTTTATTCCTATGTATTCAACATTAATATTTCGATCAAAGTACATAGGTTTTCCCTTTTCTACTTTTATCATAAGAGGCAGTTGAGGTTACCCACCACTTTACCACCTCTGTAAAAGTAAGTTATGGTTACTCCTTCAGGGTGCACGTTAAGGACTCTATTTTTTTTAATTAAACGAATCTATAATTTTTGAAGGATTGTAAACCCAGGAATTATAGGCAAATAATACCTTAAAAATTTTCCGACATGTTATGTAACACAGGTCAAAACTTCACGTCAAATTCTCGAAAGACCTTCGCCAAGTCAGCCTTCCACAGATTATTTGACTTGGATATTATAGTAACGAGGCATCACCTTTCAGCCATACATTCAAAGCAAACAACACATGCCCGATCCACCCGCGATAATGATGATGAAAGGAATGATAGCTCGCAGGTACTAACCGGAGCCCGGCGTAGCCCGCGGCAGGAAGGGGGTGGCAAGGTAAGACGGGAGGGGGTGGCATGAGGAGGTGGTGAGATGGGGGTGGGTTGGAAGGCCCGGGAGGAAAGGGAGGAAACAATAAACCAGCTGAACTGATGACCGCGTCTTAATTCATCTGTAAGGGAAAACCAAGCAGTGTTCCACGTGTGTCTTATGTAGCCAGGGACGTAGAAAATACTTATTTATAGTAAAAAAAATCATTCGTTTTTAAAAATTTAATGTAAATAAAATTTAATAAGGATATTATTAAGTTCTACAAGTATTTTAGTTTTGTTATTATTCTGACCGCTTTTTCGGCGTTCGAGGCCATTTTCTAACTGTGGTTAGGCCACGTTGAAACGACTTATGATTCTATTTACTCCTACAATTTCAATTTTGATGGTGCCCAAAACGATTTATAATTTTTTTAAGGTTTTATTATCGCGACAGCTGTTTCGGCGTTCAAGGAAATTTTCATCGATATCAAAATTCAATTTAAGAACTGTTAATATCATCTTTCAATTCAATTAATTCCCATATGTTTTGGCTGTCATCTTTCCACTCGAATTTATTTGCAATCTAGACAATGTCTCGGATATACCTTTTCAATTTTTATCTATACGGGAGATCTATTGCCTTTTTTCTCAGTCAGGGATTAATATTAATTTTTTAATGGAATAACTTCATAAATCTTATTGTAATATTTTTTTTTTCTTAAAAAGAAAGGCAAATATTCCCTGGTTACAAATAACTTGAGATTTGAAAATCTCCTACTACCATCACAGTAAGCGGAAGATGTTGCTTGTGTCGTAATTGAGGACTTATCCAGCCGAAGGATTGGAATTACGACGCCTGGGTCACCTGACACCGGTCATTAAATCCACTTTTGCCAAAAACACAACTAATACCTCGCGCCTCTCATATTCAATATCTCCCTAAAAGAAACCTTTCAAGAAATAATGCAAAACAACCTAAAATGGTTACATAAAAAATTCAAGACTTGGCTAATATACAAAAAAAATAATCGGATCACCAAGAAATTTCCAACCTCTCGCTCATCTGATTTTGTTATTCTTAATACAATTAGATTTTTAAAATGAATTCTTTTGATTAAAAAAACCGGTCCGGTAGAAAATAAATAAGTGGAAAAAAGTTACAAAGGTTTTTTAATCAAAAAAATTCATTTTAATATGGAATTCCACCATGAATTGACAGTTTCAAAATTAGAAATAATTAGATTTTTTTTTTAAATTTAAACATTTTAAAATAGTGCTCTTTCGCGTATCTCTTTTTAAATATCAGTTCTGGTAATTTCATCTACTTTTAATATTCATTTAAAGTTCGTATTAATTTATTTTTTTTGTATGTTTTGTGTGTTTTCTTATGTATTTTTAAGCATTTGTCTTCATAATCCTATACATATTTATAGTTACCCGTCTCAGAACGGACATTGTCTAGTGGAACGGGTAAAGCACATATGTCTGTACCAATCATATGCTAATACGCCCGTGCTGCCGGCAATGAAGTGAATGATAAAAAAACACTACAGTGAGGTTTATAAGCTCCAGTAAAAATGAAAAAAAATTGTAATTCTTAAGTAATTACGCACCACCCGTTATCAGTGTTATCTTTCCACCTTCTTACATCAGCATCTCGTGTTCCTCCCCCGTCTCTATCACTCTCTCCCCCACCACATCGCCCCCACCCACCCAGCCACCCATAAACCAACCCAAAGACGTGGAATGATTGGCGGCGGTCAACAGATTTCACCTTAGATAACTTAAGCACACAAACAGAGACGTGAAACTATTAGAACGTTGGGAGGGATGTACCTAAATAATGTATTGCGGTGGTTGAAATTTGAAATGTGTTAGGGAAGTTCCAAAAACAATGCAAAATGTTTAAATGGCTTTATTTTAATTTTCGCAAATATTTGTTATATTTATTAATTAACCCCACTAACGACTTCATCTCATTTTACAAAAGATGAACGTACTCATTAAAATAAAAAGAATTAATAGCCAGATACAGGAAAATCAAAAAAAGAGATTCTTGCTTTTGCAGTGCTGTACTGGATGAATTAAAAATAATATTTTTTTACCTTTTTAATGCTTGATGTTTCGATAATGACTCATTTTTAATTCATTTAACTAACTGTATTAACTACAACTATAAACTAACTAACAAACCACTGTATTTTTAATTATTTTTCGTGCCCTCCGGAAAACATATATTATTTGAAACTGTACTCATAGACTCTATTAGAATTGTCAGTTGATTTGGCAACAGCTGGTGTAGAAATCGCATTCATGTTTTTTTCCGACCACAGTATTCTATAAAGATTAAACAAAACTATCTTTGTTTGGCTGGTTAATAGATTATTAGGACCAGGTTTAATTTTTGACTCCAATCCAAAAATCACATCCCAATTTTACCGAGAGAAACTTAACTACCTCGACCTAATCAGATTATAAAGACAGTATTAGAAGATTGTGACAGAGGTCGTTACGCACCCAGTATCCAAATATCATTATTCCAAACTAGTTTGAACCTGTTCGACAAATCTTCTCGATACTAATAATATATTTATGCACACTGATAGTGGTTCAAGGTTCGAAATAGTTTGGAACACCCGTCCGCAGTCCCCCGTTACCTCGCAGTAGTCCCATAATACAATACACCATTATACAAGCAATAATCTCCTCAAAATGATTCTACTGTACAGTGTACACTGATAGAATACACCAAAAAAAATATTACCCACAGATACGGCACCAATATAATACACCCAACAAAAATAATACCACCATCAGATATGGCACCAAATGTAATACACGTAACAAAACTAAATGTTACCAACATATACGGCACCAATTTAATAAACCTAACAAAAATAATATCACCATCAGATACGGCGCCAATATAATAAACCCAACAAAAATAATATCACCATCAGATATGGCACCAATGTAATACATGTAACAAAACTAAATGTTACCTACATATACGACACCTGCAATATAATAAACCGAACAAAAATAATATCACCATAAGATACGACGCCAATATAATATACCGAACAAAAATAATATCACCATAAGATACGGCGCCAATATAATATACCGAACAAAAATAATATCACCATCAGATACGACACCAATGTAATACACGTAACAAAAATAATACCATCATCAGATACATCAGCACATAATGTCACCTCGATGTTGCCGTGATAGTAATTGAGTGCGGGATGCAAATGAATCGGGGATTCCCAATTTGCTCCTAACCCACTCTATTATTGACGATCCAATATGTATGCAGCGTACTGGAGCCGGGCGGGAGCCGCGCACTGCTGCACGAGTTATCGCTTTGTGACGCTGGCTGTATTTGATCTGTAATTATTTGAGTACAGATGCAGCAATTCATAAAATGAGTTTTCATCAATTTATTGGAGCTTACAAACCTCATTGTAATATTTAATCGCGTCATTTTTACCGACATCATAAGGCTTACCAATATCATCCTCAGTAAATTGTCATATTATTGACTGGCATCTTTTGTATGATAGGTACGAGTATATCCGATTTTTATGTACATTGGACATCTATAATGGGACGTTAAGACAGATATCCTGGATTCGATTCCTAGATGCAACTGATACCTTTTATTATTGGTATTTTTTTCTGTGACATGTTTCATTTTAGATTTGTTAATATTTTCTTTAATAATAAATAAAAAATAAAAATTCATAGTTATTTTCAGTAGTAAATCAATGATTAGACGTGCAAGAATTCTTACTGACCGGAGACCGTGAAAATAAAGTGTGGGAGGAGATGGGAAAAGAGAATTATGAATTTTAGAAAGAACCTGGCTTTTCACATATAGTCAATAGACATAGCTAAAGTAATTTTAAACCCTTTCTATTCTGGATGGTAGTATCTCGCCTGGGCGATACTCAGAGTATCTTCCAATGTAAAACGATATGTTTTTTACAACTGATGCATTTGATATATTTTTGTACTTGATGCCTTTTCTTTATTAAAAAAAATATATATATATATATTTTCTTGCTTTGAGTTCTGATTCTGCAACCTTCAGGTTTAAATTTCCATAATCGTTTTCTACAAGACTTCACAAGACTCTCCATACAGCATCCACAAATAATGTGAAAATAATACATAGTTAAATATTAAAAAAAAAAAATACATATATATTTGAAACCTAGACCATATAATTTCTGACCAAATATTTAAGTCGAAATGATCAGTTAAATAATACATATTTTATGTATAAAATAAAAGAAAATAATAGTAAAAATAAATATAAAATATATAAAAAATCCTACAAAGGGTGGGCATTATAATATTGTTTTTATCTCATTTCTATGGTTTATGTGAAGGTTTTCATTTTAAACATAACATTAAAGTATTCCATTTCTTTAAAGAATATGTTAGAGATAATAAGAAACATAAAATAAGACAAAATAAATTAATACGGCGAACAGCATTTACTGTTATTATCACATACGTACATAACTATAATAAGGTTTTGGCGGAAGTTTTAAAATTACACATAATTATATTTATGATATTAATGTTTTAAAACTAAGTTTTATGAAAATACTAGCTGATGTGCACCCGGCCTCGCACGGGATTTTTTTCTTAATAAAGTAATGAAGTTGTGAATTCTTGCTTGTCATTAGGGTGCCATAATTGATTTGTCAGAAAAGTAAATATCTCCAAATAAAGAAACACTCATTTCAATATTTTATTTCATTCCAAACGTTTATTTTTTCAACATATCTAAATCATAAAGTTTTTTAGTAGGTCTACTCGTGTTTTCAATTTGCAAATATTCTACCCAAATAAACTTCTTCTTTTCAATATGCAATCTGTGGCTAACCAGGGTGTTATATCTATGGGTTAACCTAAATAAAACATGGCGGGTTCAATGTTTTTCATACTAATTTTAAAACGTTATGGCAACAGTTTTACATATTGGATTTTATTCTTTCTAAACCTTCCCGGCACTAATAAAAACAAACTGTGATATTTTCGTACAGTGGTTTTCAAGAACATCGAGGACAAAAAACTTACAAACTTACAATGATTTTTATATATAAAATATATATATGTGTGTAATAAAAAAAATCTGCGTTTTTAAAATGACCATTTGATTTGTCATGTGCAAACTGTACACACGTTCTATGCACTGACGGTTTCCCGTGTTGAAATGTGTAGAGTGTTTCGAAAATGAATTGTACAAATTTATTGAGATTGGTTTGGTAATAAATATCACAGTGTGGTCACAAACCAACCAACCGTGCAGGTTTAATGGCAACCCACTCAATTGCATAGGCAAGCAAAATAATATTAATGCCGGCAGATAAAGTTAATGTATTTTTTTTAAATACTATCCGCTTAAAAATGTCGCCGTATTTATTGATAATGCGCCACGAGAAAGTTTTTGCATCAACTATTTATTAAAACATAATAATAATAATAATAATGTTTCGTTATCTTCTTTTTTTATAACAAAATAACAAATAATGATATCCTCACTGGAATTTATCGTGCTGAGAATTCCATTTACACAATGTAATTTAACATTATATTAAATTGATGGGATTGATGGAAAAAATAAAAATATTTCTAAATTGAGGTGTTTTAAGTGCAGTTGAGTGGTTTCGGTGTTAGTCTGTATTTAGTGTTAATATATTTTCTATTTCGGATCTACCTATGTAACGTACCCAGTGTTTAATTTGATTTTTAAATTTATTATGGTTGTTGTGATTTTTAGAGGATAGTGGGATTTTATTGTAGAGTTTAGTACTACCATAATGTATAAGATTTTTTTTGTCCAAATGTTGTGTCCGTGGTTCCTTGTCGTATGTGTTTTTGACTCTGAGATCTAGTGTTTCTAATATTTTTATTTCTTGTTTTTTGTATTTATGAGTGTAAAGTGCTATTGTTTTAGAGTATATTTGTTTTACTAACATAATGTTTAGTTTTTTTTTTGATTTCGTCAGTGCTAGTTCTTACAGGGACTTTAAGTATAATTTTCATGGTGGTTTCTTGTGTTCTAATGAGTAAACTATGAATATTATCATTAGCATTGCCCCATCCGATAATATTATATTCTAATAGTGATTGGCAGAGAGCCATGTTGTCAAAGTAATCAAATCTTTTTCACTGAGGACATTCCTGAAAATTTAAGTTTTAAAAATTAAGTTAATTTTTTAATTTTGTTATTTAAATAAATAATGTGGTCAGCCCCCTTTAAATTGTGATCAATTTTTACTTCTAAATATGTTATGTGGGTAACATTTTCCAATGATAGGCAATAAGCAACTCTAGTGAAAAATATAATAACTATAGATATATATATATATATATTCATATCGATCTGCAAACGCCGATCCTGAATATATGACTTTCATTATATATAATTATGCGCAGAATTAATAAATCGTTATTTAAAAGTGAATAAAAAATCAGCTCATCAAAACACCGTGTTATGTTGGTACCATTGCATTTGGAACATATGACGTCACGTGAGCATCCTGTTTTTGGATTAGTATGAAAAAAAAAATTTTTAGATTTTGTTTTGTATTTTAAGTGTGTATTTTTTAGTTTTGCAAAAATTTGGACTTAATTTGGGTAACTGTAAGCTCTATAATTGTTGTTCAATATAAACAACTATTATTCATGAAAGGAATTAGAGTATGCATGATCAAACCAATTATCAACACGGATATTATGATAATGATAATGGTCAATACTATTATTATTCTTCGAGTTAAAGTTTCTAAAAAGGTACATCATTTTATTACTTTTGTTTAGTTATGGTTTACCATGAATAGAATATACAACTATGTGCGGTAAAGCTCATCCTTGTTTTGAAATTTGACATTCTAACTTCAAAACCGACCGGCCATAGATTAGGAGCGTTTTGAAGGCCTTTGAAAAATTGAAACTTTGAAAATTATTTCAACGATGTAAACTAACTTTAGAAAAAAAAATCTAAATATACTGGTATTTAAGTTTAAACGTCATTCATTATTTATAAAAAAAAAAATATTTTAAAAACTTGGACGGGAGTTCTCATTATATTGACGATTTGAATGTATGCTGAATTCATATCGAACGTATGGGATTCGTTTCGAACTCGCTCACGGGCAGTACTGGTGGATTTTAGGCACTCAAATTTAATTGCGCGCTGTTTAAAGTGTGGTAAAATTATAATAGAAGTTTGTTTTATTATATTATCTTTTTTTAAGGGATTTCACTAAAAAAACACACTTTAGGGAAAACTGCCACTGGTCTACTCTATGTATACATATGTTATTGAACAGATGTATTCCGTGCATTTTATATAATTTTATCCATATATTAAAAACGTTAATGAATGTTAATGAAATGGTCATTCTAATTGATACCTAAATCTTCACCCCTTGAAATCAATAGTTGGACAGTAATTTAAAGGTAATCGCTTGTAAACATTTCGATAAACTGGATATTCAAAAATAAAATATTATTGAATATATTTCCAACCGAAAATTCCAGCAAATTAAATAATACGATAAACTAGGTAATACAAAAAGATAGCAACCGGTAATATTGGAATTATTTGAGGATAATATTGGTATCAAATTTGAAGTATGATATCGAAAAAATAACGTAAAATAAACAGGTCTCATCAGCTCGGTGGTTAAAGGGCTGTCACGGACAGAGGTCCTGTGTTCGATTCCCAGATGCAACTGATACCTTTTTATTTTCTGTATTGTATCTTTTTCTGTTTCATGTTCCATTTGAGAATTTTGTTAATCTCTTCAATGATTGAATAATATGTATATATATATGTATTTAATAATTATATATTTACTTAGTTCATATTATATTTTATGTACATAAATTAATACGTACATGGATGCATTTCATTGTATGTTATAATTATAGTTTTACAGTAAGCATAAAAAATATTTTTTTGTTTTTTTATTATTTTTTATATGAATACCGCACAAGAGTCCCAACTGCTGCCAACCGTCTGGAGCCAGTGAGACTATGGCATTCCCAATTGGGGAATGTTGTGAGGCTGAAGGTATTGGGGAGGGGAAGGAGAAGGGGGAGGAAGGTGGGGAAATACCTGGCTATTCAGATCTGGTCACCAAACACGGCTAAAAGCCATTTCAAGCAACGTTTCAATTCTGAATGGTGGTCTTTCACCAGGGCGATACTGAGAGTATCTTCCACCCTGTAACGTGCGCAAATATACTATATATTATTTTTAAATGAATTAATTGTGAAACAACACGGATTAAATAAATAAAATTTACTTGCGCACGCCGGAATTTGAACCCGCGACCTTCGGATTCGTAGTCAAGACTCTTACCCCTCGACCATGGAGGCCGTCAAAAAGTACATTCATTCTTCAGACTTCTCATCTCATTGTGCATTTTCAGTCATCATACATTCGGTAATCCTATTTACATTCCCGGTTTAAAAATTATGTAGATTTTTACCAAAAAAAAATTCATCCATAAAATATTTTGGCATTTGGTTATTCAGAATTTTATGTATAAAAATTAACACATTGTGTGTTTCTTTTTTATTGGAATCCAATCACTATTTTCCATTCGTAGGTATGCATCTTATAGCTCTGTTTTGAATAATTTCTAGCTTGTTACGATTTCCTTTATTGCCCAAATATAATATTGTAGAGCAATAGTCTAAATGTGGAGTAACTATAGTTTTATAAATTAGCTCTGCAGCGCTGTGTTATATTAGTACTGGTAATTAGTAATTGGTCATTTTATGAGCTTATATTCCTTTTAATTATTGATCCAGTTAATTAAAAAAAAAGTGATTACTCCCAAGGTATATGATATGCTACCTACTTGCTTACTTACAATCTAACATTTTAATAAAACGCGGCCAGGTAGATGTAGTTGCGTATTGTGTAAGCAGGTACCAAAAATTTTACGAGTCTCCACAGAAATAATTTCGACTATTGTCAAATACACAACTTTCTTGGCGCGCGTCTCCAACAATTTACAATTTTACCAATTCCGCGTCAGCCAAGTTGATGGCATCAGTACTGAGTACTCAGTACTAAGGCAGTACTCGGGGCAAGGGTAGAGGGTAGGTGCCCCGCGCAGTAATGAAGAGTTACCTTCTACTAGGTTTTACGATTTACCGGGGGGCGGGGGGTGGTGTGGGGTTGTGCGAGGTGGCTACTGACAACCCTTTAGGAGACATGAGAGATGACACTCTACACCCCGCAGTTGCCGCACCGCACCCACCCCTCCCACAATCCGCCCGGACTTAGCTGACTTGCTGAGAAGGGGTGGCGCGAGGTTAAAAGAAAATATGGTGATGATGGTGGTGTCAGGATTGCTTGGTACTTTTTTCTGATTAGAGAGATCCATCTGTCTCTCCCAAATCACACCAAATTCTACAAAATTCTCAGAGTTAGTGGGACTATGGCATCTCCAATTGAGAAATGTTGAGGGGTCTAAAACAGCGATGTAGGGGAAGGAGATGGAGAGGGAAGGGATAAGTTGATATGTATCTAGATAATCAGATGTTACGTGGTTAATACGTGGTAGAACGCTGTATTTTAGAGCACATTTCACTGAAACACCTGCAGAAGTAAAACGCATATGTTCTAAAGATTATAATGCATCTGTTAAGATAAGGGAATCTACGGATGAATTTCCCAATAGACCACGGAGATAACGTTTTTTTCCAGGGGTTACTTTGGGCCTCAAATATACATAGTAGCTATTAACTAAGAGACCAGAACGCATTGACCACTTCATTTATGTCATGAAAAGCTTTCCTTTTCATCATGTCTAGCTATAAGAGAATGTTTATCACAAAAAAAAAACAAACAATATTAACGAAATAGAATAAAAAATAATCTATTTAATAAGTTTTACATATTTTTATAAATTAGAACTCAATGATGATTTTTCAAATTTTCGTTCGTCACTTTTCCATCTTCTTTCAAACGATTTTTCCGAGTCCTTCCCTGCCGCCCCCCCTCCCCAGAACAACACTTCCACCTAAAAGTTTCTTGGCGAACTTGCGAAATTATATTCAGGTGCTAATGGGCCAAGATTAAAATTAACTATAAAGATAAATCCACGGAATGTCATTGTGGAAGGTGCGTTTTACGAGCGTTTGGATTAATTTATCTCTTTAACTAACGGCAGTGAAAAATAATTAATAAGGGTTTATTCCCTCCCCGTATTCAAATGGTGGATGTTAGTCTTAACTGACTTGCCGGGGGAATCATTTGTAATTTTTATGCGTTAAAGTTTATATCGACTGCCGGCATGATTATCGCATTCAATTTACGCCGAGTATTAAACTTTTTAGCTGACGTAGCGAACCGTAAAAGGTTATGTGCTGTGTATCGCTGGCTTAGGATCGACTGTGAAACGGCACTGAGGGATAACCCACTTCCAGGTTAACGTTCTACGTTTAAGTTGTTTTGTGTTATGTCAATGTATCTGAGAGTTATTTAAAAAATGTTTTTAAATTCACAACCCAGATAAATGTACAAGGATCAAATGAATCAAACGCACGAGTGTAAAAATGACATTCGTATTACTCAATAATTGTTGTGAACAATTTACTTTTAAGAAATCATGGGAAATATATTTTGCAGGATGATTATTTTTTAAGATAACAGTAAAAAGCCCCTCATTTGAGACTTTCGCTCATGAGTATTTATGAGGTGCGTTTGAGAAAAAAAAATGTTAGTGTCCGGTAAGTTGGACTGGCAATCCCGACCGTTAAGGAGATAGGCTGCGCTGCTTGTTTCATACATAACTTAATTTTGGATTTGAGGCCAAAATATTTATCCAAACGGTAAGATATATATTTTTTAATTAAGGTTTAATAAATATTTAGTACGGATGAGAAGTATTTTAATTATTTTTGTTTTAAATGAAATGAAATTGCCATGAAAAAAAAAATCAGTTTTCATAATTTTAGAAAGGTAATTCAGAAAATTATTTCCGGGTTTACTGTATTATTTTAGAAAATTATTATATTAGCTATATAAATATGATAGTTTAAAAAAAAACATTTAAAAAAAAAGTTTTTTCTAGCCGATATTTTAAATTGTGTACGGCGTATTTCTATTCCAACGTAAATTTTCCGTTTTTGGTCCACCATAATGCTTATTTTAATATAATTTAAAAAAATACGTATTTTACGATTTGTTATATTTTCAAAGCAGATGGGGTAAAACTTTTTTTTTTAAATCATCGTTAGGCCCCAAATAATTGTTAGAGGTGCCTCTAAAATCACGAAAAATCAATTCCTTTAATGGCCTATATTTCATAATGTAAAGAAAAAATAAATAAATTACTTCTAATCCGTACTAAATATTTACTATACTTTTTGATGAAAAAAAAAGATAATTAGCTTTAGGTGAGTATTTTGGTCTCAAATCCAAAACTAAGTTTTGTTGTTCCTCTTAATGCGGCTCTTGAAAGGGCAATCAGAGATCGCAAACTACCAGCAACGGGATTCATCTACCACAAATCCATGTAACTACTCGAATATGCAGGCGACATAGATTCCGCGGTCAGTTCGGAACCTGTCCTGAAAGAAGCACTCATCGCGATTGAGAAAGCCGCAAATGAGATGGCATGAACGAAGCTAAGACACATATCGCACCTGCTTGCATTTCACCAATTTCACTATAACCACTTACAGTTAATTAATACGCATTTGAAGCAGTTAGTGGGTATATTTAGCTTCTTGTATTACCGCAAAATGACATAAGTCAGGAAAATAACAAAGTAATCACTCTAATAATAATCATCGACAGATACTACGGTCTCGATACACTCGTATATCAAATCGAGGCTCTTCCGGAAAACTAAATCTATAAATCTCTCACCAGACCAGTGCTAAGCTACAGTTCAGTAGTGCCAGGTCCTCACGAAGAGTATTGAAAGGGTAGGTATTGGATTATCTCTAGAGTTGATCCAAAGACGAATTTTTGAACCTACACAAGATATTCTTTGTATGAATTCTAAAAAATTATTGATTTTTTTTCGATTTGCTATTGTTACAACTTTATTAAAAGAGAAGTTGTTAAAATACATACTCGTATTTTTTTTACAAATTTAATTATGTTTTTATTAGGTTCTGCAAGTATTTTAGTTTTTTATTATTATGACAGCTATTACGGCGTTCAAGGCCATTTTCAAACTGCCGTTATTTTTAATTTCTACAAAAATCTGAATTGATTTCTACGAATAAAATACAAAAACAATTAATAACAACCAGAGATTGAACAAAATATGGATTTACGAGTGTAATATGATTCGCGGCGGAGAGTAATAAAATAAGGAAACAGTGACAGATTTTATAATGAATGTAAAATTGTGTAACATTATTTTAATAATACATATTTACAAAATTTAATTTTTTTAACATGGGTTAATTTTTTTCGTTCGATACGCATTGTTAATTGCTCCACCGCATTCGTTATATTGTGACCTCGTCGCAGACTGAGGAATATCGTCTTTGTTTTTTATGTCGTACTATTATTATTATTTTATTTATGTGCTCAGTGCATCGACAGCCACAGAAGAGTCTTATGGATAAAGTAAGAATCAGGGGAAAGTGTTTGGATCCCATCATACCCTTTCTACATGACCACTGCATATTTGAGCAAACCAATTGTAATTATTTAAAGGTGATAACGTTCATTTAAGAACCAGAACACTCATCAGATTGCCTGTCATTTTCAGGAAAAAACTTTAGGCGACTAATAAATATATAAATATTTGATATTTATAGATATTTAATATTGATTTTCATGTAGGTACAATCAATGTCACACCACATCTTGTTTTACAAAAAGGTGAACAATATCTACCCGTATCATTTTTCTTTATATATAAAAAATATTGCATCCTTTCATCATGTCATTGCTCCCAAGAGAGCTTAAAACAAATGCAACGTTTCAAAATGCACCCGATATCTATTAAAATTTAATTTTTTATCGCTATATACCCCCTCCCTCACCATCTTCATTCACATCTATTCTATCCGGTGATAAAGGTGGAAATATAGATGAGGAACGATAATAATGTGACATCCAAATTTCCCGCGAGTCGAATTTCCACTTTTGAAACGCGTTCAACTTTCGGCACCCCATCCATAATGAATGCAAGAATGCCCCTCTTCTGGTGGACCCGTTATTATTATTATTATTACTTTCCTAGCCGACGTTTGAATGTCACTTTTTAAATCTTCTTCTTCGGAAACAACTTTTGAATATCTGACTTTCTTTCCTTTGTCCTATTGTATCTCGAATTGGAGTTCTGATTGAGTGGACGAAGTTGACTCGAGATTGAGTTGAGAATTTTGTATTTTGTTCAGAGCCTGATTTAGAGAAGAGATGTCTCAAAGTGGTTTTTTTATTTATTTATTGTAATTGCAACCTTTAATAGTTTTTTTTATTGAATTTGCAACTCATTGAATTATTTTTAAATAAGATAAAATAATGATAAATCTCAAAATTAATTTAGAAAATAAATACAAAAATAACATCTTAACCCTCCCTTTCTGAATGGGGGTAATAAACTTACCCCCCTTACAAATGAGAGGGCGATGCATAAGCTGTCAAATACTCCAAAATTTAGGTAATCCTAGAAAAACTAATTGATCTGCATTAAAATAAAATTATCGCGTTACTAATTTTTAAGATATTAAATAATATATATCAAATTCTGACGATATAACCCCCCCCCCCCTTCAAGATGCGCGAATTTCCCAATTTATCCCCACTACTTAAAAAAATAACCTCGCCTGAAAAGAGCCGCCTACGCGGTCGTAAAACATGCATTTTACTGGAATGGGCTTTAATGGAATTTTAATGAAATATTTGAGTCACACTCGTCTTCGTACTATCTCTTTTACCATTGCATGTTTTTTTTTTATTGAAGATGTGCGATGTCCGGTTAAAACGGTAGTAACTAATATACGACTGTTATTGGAAAGGTAAAAACGAACATTAAGAGTCACGGTCGCTTAGCAATTGTATGGGGGACTCCAGTGACCCCCCTTCGCATCGTAAGTAAAAAAATTACTGGTATGTAAAGGTAAAAATGAAAATATAAAACAAACAAAGGAGGGAACACTTAATCAAAGAATGCAAATCAAACGGAGTAAAAATAATTATATTCGGTGAGATTTGGTTGCTTTTTATGATCCATAGTATTCAATGATATTAGAAAAATCACGCTTAAAATATGCCAATTTGATGGAATTTTTGTTTTTGCAAAATACTTAAAGTCTTTTGAAAGCCATAAAATGAACCAATAGTTATCGATACCTTTCATTACCTAATACAATATTTCTAATGTATTAATATATTTTTTTTACAATTGAATTTTTATGAATGAACTGTAATGAAATTTTGATGAAATGAATTTTAATATATTATACGAGTATGTCAAATTTAGATGTTTCTGATGGATTTTAAGAATTGAAATAGTCGATTTTTTCAACATCGATGTTTATGTGCATATCGATTATGGCCGAGGTTGGCGCAAACAATAAGTTGTCCAAAGAAGCGAAGCTAGCAGTCCACAGTGGAGTGCTGATACCAACCCTGATGTACAGCAGTGAGGCATGGAACTGGCAGAGGAAGGATTAAAGTAGACTGAATGCTCTACAAATGAGATCTCTGAGATGAATGTGTGGAAAACCATGTATGATTGTATGAAAAATGTTGAGATTTGTCAAGAATGCAAGGTTGATGTAAGCGTATTGAGCAAGATTAAGTAAAGGACGCTTAGATGGTTTGGGCATGTAGAGCGAATGAACGGAGAAAGGAGTGTATAAAGGAGAATATATGACGTGAATGTGAATGGAAGAAGAAGCCGGGGACGTCCGAGGAAGACATGGTACGATCAAGTGAATCAAATACTTGAGTCGGGCCATGTCAGAAGTCGAAATAACAGAAGAAAATGTATGAGACGTTGTATGGATGTGAAAAAAGCATGAAGTTTATGCCAAGATTGAGTTGTTTGGCGATCCGTCCTTTCTGCCTACCCCTTCGGAGGAACGGCGTGTTTGTTAGTTAGTTAGTTAGTTAGTAAGTAAGTTAGTTTGTTAGTTAATTAGTTAGTTAGTAAGTTAGTTATTTAGTTAGTTAGTTAGTTAGTAAGTTAGTTAGTTAGTTATCGATTATGCCTCAAAGAGAATTCGGAAAAGCAAGCTTCTTTCGTAAAGAATAAAGTACCTGTGTAGTAAACAGATGAGGTAATACTAATAATCGAACCACCACGAAGAGCTAAAGAGAAGCAGATAGACTTAAAATATAACAAATTAATTCACAAAACTACCCCTTTCTTACGAACTCCAATTGAAAAGTTCTTATAAAGCTCCCATCTCCCATAAAGCAATGGCAGATAACGCCAGATAGGTAGATAGCTGATAAAATATTCTCAGGATTGACGAGTGTATCTTCTTTATTTGGGGGCGGAGGGCGAAAATATTTATTAGGGGATGTTCATGAACAAACTGCGTTATATTATGCAAAATGCTGATTGCAAACTTTGGTCTCCAGGTGGATATTATACGCATTAATGTGAGCCCCCTTCGAATAAATTTTCTGAAGGGATGGTTGACGGGTAGGTGCTTTGGAAATTTTAGCACTCGGATGCGTGATATTCATTTTTGAGAAATTCAAAATTCCCGAATTATTTTTTTTTCTTTTATTTGCCGTGCCATCTATATATAGGTGGGTACTTTACTTTTCAAAGTTTGTTTTTCAATTAGAATGTGCTTGGCTACGTATTCAAAGGTTGTGAGTTGGAAACCCTTGAGGGATATTTAACTGTTAAGTATTTTATCATAGGAAATAAATAAAAATATGTGGGAAATTTACTGCATATTCCAGGGGGGTGGTAGAATCTCCCTGGTGAAAGATTATCATTCAGTATTGAAATGATTTCACCGAAACTAACTGTATTGGGAAACGCAGTAATATTATGAATATTTATTTTTTACGTGAATACCGCACAAGAGCTCCAACTGCTCTTTGCTAATCGGAGCCATTGAGACTATGGCATCCCTAATTGGGGTATGTTGTGAAAGTGAAGGGTTTGGGAAGGAGATAAGGAGAGGAAGGTGGGGAAGTACCTGGAAAATCAAATCTACTCACCAAACACAGTTAAACCATTTCATGGAACGTTTCAATTCTGAATGGTGGTCTTTCGCCAGGGCGATGCTGAAAGCATCTACCACTTTATAACGCACCGCAAGTATATTATATACTATTTCACATGAATTTAATGTGATATAAGACAATTTAATAAAAAAATAAAAATCTCGCCCAATCCGGGATTCAAAGCTGCGCCCTCGGGATTCGAAGTCGAAAACCTTACCCTTCGACCACAGAGGCCGGTTTTTAAATACGGCTTTAGTTAGAGTTCACTATGACGATAGTACTATCGTGCGCGCTGAAGCAGAATAAACTCTTGGACAGTGAGTTCTAATGTCATGAAAGTTGTTCAGCTTTTTTCTTTATGGAGTTTCAATGTCAACACAACTCTTTTCAACTCGTAAAGCCATTTACACGCAAACGCTATGAACGCTAAACGGATTTACGGAAGATGTGTGCTATATATACTATGACGGCCTCCATGGTCGAGAGGTAAGGCTCTCGACTACGAATCCGAAGGTCGCGGGTCGTGGTTTAAATCCCGGCGTACGCAACAAAATTTATTTGATTAATTTATGCTGTTTCACAATTAATTGATTTAAAAATAATATATAGTATATTTGCGCACGTTTCAGAGTGGAAGATACTTTCAGTATCGCCCTGGTGAAATACCACCATTCAGAATTGAAACGTTGTTTGAAATGGCATTTAACCGTGTTTGATAAGCAGATCTGAATAGTCAGGAATTTCCCCACCTTCCTCTTCCCCCTCTCCTTCCCCTCCCCAATACCTTCAGCCTCACAACATTCCACAATTGGGGACGCCATAGATCCAGATGGTTGGGACTCTTGTGCGGTATTCATATAAAAAAAATATAGATCGATTTGAAAAGAAAACTGTTGTCGCCAATGAAGTTATCTACTGCAATGGAATTTCATGTTATTTATAAATATATCACGTTATTTAGAGTATGCTAAGGACAGAACACTTTGAATTTTTCGAAAATTTCAAAGATAGAATTATAATAAATTTAATAAATTAATAAGAATTAATAAATGAATTAATAAATTTACTTTCTATTCATCAGTTTATTAATATACACAGATATATCTACATGTGTCAAAAGCGATGCTTTCTTAATCAGGAATATATAGAATACTAAAAATAATAATTTCTATTATGGGCGAATGATAAAAATAGAACAAAATATGTAATGTAACAATAGACAAATTATAAACATAAACAAAAATTGATTAAAGTAGGTAAGTAATTAATAAAGAAATGTTAATAAAAATAAATTAATATATTAACAAAGCAAATTTTTTAATTCATCTATTAACAATGACGCCAAAAAGTGAATACCCTGAAGAAATTATGATAAGAATTTATTTGTCTTACTGTTGGTAAAAATATGGCACAATTTAATTTAATGTTGGAAATTTATTCATTCGAGTCAAAATAAAATTAAAATTACTTCGTTATCGTAATGCTTATTAGTAATTTTTGTAGGAAATGAAAAAATTGTGAAAATACCTTACCTATTGTACTGATATAATTCCTTCCCGAAACCATAAAATAATAAATCATTATAGTTCTTTGACGGCCTCCGTGATCGAGAGGTAAGGCTCTCGACTACGAATCGATAAGTCCCGGCGTGCTCAGTCACTTTTATGTATTTTTTTTCTATTTAAAAAAATGTATTTGTATTTTTATTTGAGTACCCAATAAGTGAAAACGTTATTTTTTTTCTGGAATTAAAAAAAACTAATTTTGGAAGATCTTTTACAAAAGCTTTAAAAACAATATTATTCTGAGATTAACCGGATCTTAGAAATAAAGGTACAAATTTATAATATTTTTCTTTGCCATTGACAAAAGAAATATAATTTTTTTTATTTTTCAAAAAAAAAATACAATGCAAAAAGTCCAGATAAATTACTTTTTTGTAATCATTGAAGAAGATAATATTAACACATCCCAAATGTAACACGAATCCGAAAAAAACAACAGAAAAATAAAAAGGTAGTCGCATCAGGACAACCGCTTTGACGACTAAGCTTATGAGACCAGTTCCATTTATGCCATCTACACCGATATCATACTTCAAATTCAAGACTTGTTAATATTATCCTCCATTTTTTTTAAATCCCATATTATTGGCTGCTATCCTTATGATGATTTCAAAGTTCTTCCCGATCAATAAAATAAGTCAATAGATGTCTCATATAAATAAAAATCGGTTAGGTATATCCGAGACTCTATTCCGATTGCAATTGTGTTCGAGAAATAAATAAAATAAAAACATAAACTAAAGCAATAAATCATAAACAAAATATTATTTCCTTATTTCCAATACAAATAGCTGAATTTAATTGTGTTTAAAAACTGATTCATTTTATTAAAAATTATACATAGTGTATTTGCGGCACGTTTCAGAGTGTAAGATACTAAGATATCGCCATGATTGAAATGGAAACGGTACTTGAAATGGCGTTAGCCGTGTTTGATGATTAGATCTGAATGGCCAGGTTCTTCCCCCGCCTTCCTACTCCCCTCCCCAATACTCTCAGCCTCAAAATATACCCCAATTGAGGAAGCAATAGTCTCACTGGCTCCAGTCGGTTTTGAGTAGTTGGAACTCTATCGCACTATTCTTATAAAATAGATTTTAAGAATAGCCCAAAAATCCATATTGCTTGCTCCACGTTTTTCAATGAGGTTATACGAATTTTTTTTTATCTTTTGAAAATATGTAATATTTATAGAGTTTATAAGAACGGTAAAATTAGTTTTTAGATATTTCAAAAAATGTCGAGGTTATGGGTGGTTTTTTTAAAGTTTGCATATGAAGGTTTCACGTTGTCCTCCGCCTAAAAATAATAATAATAAGAAATAACAGCTTCTCTGTTAGCAATGTGTTATGTTCTTTGAAAACCAGATAAATAGGTACAAATTTTGGTAGTATGAATACTTTTCAAAAATATTTTTTTGTTTATTTTTTTGAAAAACTTGAAAACAATATCGATCTATCTGCATTTTTGCCATGCCCCCTCCCGGTGTTGTCAGATTCATTTAATAATTTATCAATGACAAGTTTAGCTGTTTATTGGTTTTTGGTGCTGTTAAAAAGATCGCAAAAATGTACTTTATACTTATCTTATCATATTTTTTGTGGATATTAATTAAACAAATTTATACTATCATAATTTTAATCATTAAAAAATGGCTATGGTGGCAAATTCCACTGAGTTATGATAATTATCTGTGATTACTAAAAATATATCTACTACGTGCAGTATTTTTTTAAACTTATCAACCCTACTACAATGTTTCAAATATCTGCAATTTTATTAACTCACTCAGTTTGACGTGTAACTCATAAGGATAAAATACGTTTGGGCTGAGTGCAGTTTGGATATTCCACAGAGTTACGAAGATTCCTCTGTATTAGAATTTTTGGAAAGTATGATTTATGTACTTGTTAATGTAGTACCAATTTGTTAAAATTCTATGTTTAATTCACTAATATAAGATAAGAATTGACCTAACCTAAAATCCGTTACATCAGCTGAGAAACGACCACTCAGTGGAAGAACTCAGTATAAACCACGTTCACACATGTTTTTAGTTATAAATTTGTGAATTTTTGCTTGTCGTTTGGGTGCCATAATTGATTTAATAGCGAAAGTAACCTCTAAACAAAGATACGTCAATTTGAAAATTTTATTTCATTCGAAACATTTATTTTTTCAAAACATATCTAAATGATAAAGTTCTACTTGAGTTTTCCATTTTGAAAATATTCTACCCAAATAAACCTTCTTCTTTTAAATGTGTAATCTGTGGATAACCGGGATGGTATACCTATGGGCTAACCTCAATACAACCTGGCGGGTTCAACGTTTTTCATACGTTATAGCAACAGTTGTAATTATTAGATTTCATTCAAACTACTCTTTAAACTTTCTCGTCATTGATAGTAACAAACTGTGCTCTTTTCCGCGAAATCAGTCGAGTAATTTTCGAGAAAATCAAGGATAAAGAGACATTCATTCATTTGTATATATAGAGATGTAGAGACGGTAACATAATTCCATACATAGATATTATCTATGCAGAATAAAAAAATTAAAAAAGTCGGTTTGCTAATTAAAAACGACTTATATATCGCACCAAATATAACCGCGTTCATTAACGTTACTTCGAAATAACCCCTTTTTAGCGCGTCTACATAGGTATTTCTTTGTCAACTAAATTCGCGATAAAATCTAATGAACCGAAATTCAATACGCGTGAAAGAGAAGCCTCGTAATAAGCGGTTAATTCTGCGGTTACCTCGAATCAATTGGGGGGAGGGAGATGCAGAGTGTTGTCGGTTTAAATTACAGGTAATTATGGTTTTAATTCCTCCCAGGTGATAAAATGTATCCAATTATTGTATGGGAACTGTGATAAGGATGTGGGGAAAGAAGGTGATATTTTGTAAGGAAGATTCACAATTTGATTGCGGGTGATATTTTGAATTTAAATTGGGTTGTAATAATATCTCGTAAAGGTTTTTGCTAGAAGATATATTCGTAGTAAAATAGATCCCGTTTGAAAATGAGGAAGCTTTTGGTTAATGTTTTTATCACCAATGAGTTTGAAACATCCAATTCTTCCAAATAAATAACAAGCAGTTTTCCACCCTTTATGGAAATTTTTTTTTTTTCAATCAACGATGCGTAATACGTAAATGCCAGTTTTTTTTAAATCCAGTTTTCATGAAAAATAAATTTATAGTTCGTAAAAAGCATTAACTTGTGGTTTTCCATGATTTTTATATGAACGCATAAATTTGTTATGAACCACTTCAATTTAATATAATGATCTTATTGAACTCCTACAAAGAGGTCCAATTTGGACGTAGTTGTGATGATGTCACATAGTTGTAAATCTAGTCAGCGATGGTATCAAGGGCGGTATCTATGACGTCAGAGCCGAGCCGAAGGGTGTCGATTTGTTTGTAAATTAATAACTTACAACAACGATATGACATACATATTTTTCATATCCAACATTTTTTTAATACATATGTTTTTTTACTCGTGTTCTAGTAATCGATTTTTTTCTATTCAACTTCTCGTAAAGAACTATGTAACGAACTTCCATGAAATAATCGCATCTATCTACATGCCCATGAATAAGATTAATCGAAATTAAATAAATAAATTTAAAAAAAAAAAAAATTATCATTGAATATAATATTAACAACTCTTAGAATGAAATATGCAGCAGCTGGGACTCGAACTCAGAATCTCATGGTCTATACCTTGACTAGATTATCTTTTTCTTTTCTGTGTCTTTTTGGTTTCATGTTTCATTCTAAGAGACCTTCATTTTTTCTTCAATGATTAAAAATATATTTCAATGAGGTTTTTAAGCTTTAATAAGTTATTCCAACAAATAAAAAAAATCAATTAAATCATACTTATTATAACATCCCATAGCAGGGTGAAAAATGTTTCCACGTTTTCTGTAGGCTACCTCCACACCGTGCCGCCCTTCAATCATTATCTGTCTCGAATTATGTACGATCTAAATATTCCTCGGCGAGTAGTGTATCCGCTACAAAGCCTGAAAATTGACTGAAAGAAAATAATTATTTCGGCAAATTCCGGCGAATTTATCTCTAAGTATGGCGATACCGGTCGTAAAGCTGGCACCACTCTCAAACATTGCTAAAAACATTAACCATTTAACTGTTTCATACAACCCCAGCCCCACTCCCCTCTCCACCCCCTCTCGGCCCGCCTCCCGCACTTCTTCCACCCGCCCACGGAAACCTAATACACTCGAATTTATCATATTTAATACCAGTACGACGCCTATTTGAGTACTAATTGCTAATAATGTTAAGAATGATAAGGAACATACCATGGAAGATAAAATGAACCGAGTTTTGCAGAACGGAGACAATCCGAAAGAAAAAAATGATGTATTTCGTAATTTATCGCATAATTTTTGACGTCTGTTTGTGATATATTTGAGTTAAAGATGGACTATTGCAATTTACGTCTTTTACAGACGAAGAAAATATATTAAAATAGTTCATATTTATATTTTTGATACTGGAAATTCGTGGTGGAATTCCATTCTTCTTCTTCGTATGATGGCAGAGCCACTTGACGGTATCGGGCGTCACTTGGTTCAGCACAGATGTGGCATATGGAAACGATAAAGGTGACAGTCTTCTACGATGTGTTCTGTTGTTTTCATGTGTCCACATTCACAAAGTTTGGAATATTTTAGACCCCATTTAAGCATCATATGCGCACAACGGCAGTGACTGCAGCAGAGGACCACTACATTTCAATGAATCATTATAGTTGAATTCCATTATAATGATTTATTAAAACAATTTACTACTTTTCAGACTTTTTTTTATTTTTGACCATATCGGTTTCAACCTATTACAGCCATCTTCAGACGTTTACAATTTTTTCGTAAACTAGGGTATATATACCATTTTTGTTTTTGTGACGCAGATGCTGGAATTGCAATACAAAAATTGACGTGTGCGTTGATATTTGAGGAGTCGGGAGTAAAAATCAGTCAACACCAAATCAAAAATTTCTTTAAGAAAGTTTCTCTCAACTACAAACTATCGAAATTTACCCAAAACAAAACGAAAAACTATATTTTGTTCCATTAGAGTTAAAACTCATTAAGTGGCATTCTAGCTGTATGACACATATAGTGACTTTTACCTCTAATGGTACCATTCATGTAAGGGCGTTATATCCTCACTGGCTTCCTTTATTCGAGTATCTATTGGTAAAGTGATGATGTTTTACTGAAAGATTTGTATTTCTTATGGTAGGGGAAGAACATGGAAATAAATTTAGAAAATACGTATTTTTAATACAGTCGAATTTATTGCAATTCTTTTTTTTTCCAAATGAAGACAAATATTCCCAGGTTGCGAATAACCTCCTACTACCATCACAAGTGGAATATGTTGCTTATGTCGTCATGGAGGACTTAGCCAGCCGAGGAATTGAACTCACGACGCCTGAGTGAGATCCATACGCGATGCCAACTTAGCCACAGACCGGACAAAATATTTCATAAGTGTATATGGTGGGTGGACCATTTTACACAATACCCCTCTCATTTACAGACATTTACATTTCATCATTTCATTAACCGCTGTACTTAAAAGTTAATATTGTTGCATATCCCTAATTATTCCTATCTTGTTCCGTGTGCGTACCTTCCACGATTTCGCGCCGCCAGTACAAACTTGACTTCCGCCTGATCGACAACGCTATACAATATACCGCGTTATTAGACCGCTAAATTACCCAAGTTTGTCATTACAACTCGTTACCATAAACGTCCGCTTTGTGAATGCCGTGAAGATTAACCGAATAAGAAGGTAACTGGGCTTCAAATATCTCTGGTGAGTCCTTTTCCATTATCCTGAAAAATATTCTCTCCTTGGTGCAGTGGTCACTCACATCATACAACGGTCCTTCGAAAATATATAAAATTACACAACGTATGGCTTTCACGATTCAAGGAAGTTCATTAAATTTATTAAATAAGCAAATATGCCTCTTTTAATATACATATGTTTTATTCATTATAATATATTATTTGATTCAAATACTTATAAAATTTGATCACAATATCTGTTCGTGGACTAACAGTTTTCTGCAAAACCTTACCGAGATATACCTACTGACTTCTTGGCAGTGGTCTCTTTCTCTCTCGGGGTAATTAACAGGGGTTGAAAGAGCAGGGGATGTTTTGACGGCTGGTCTTGAAGCCAACGCAGGAACAAATATCTTGTTGGTGATATTTTGAGAAGTTGAAAGAGGATGGGTTCTAAATTTTCCACTTATTTTGCCGTCTGTAATGTGTTAAGGGGGTTTGGAAGCGCAATTGGAGACCTGCGACGTAAAATAAGAACACGAAGATAAATTATAAAAAAAATATTGGTTTATAGATTTTGTTTGCTTAATTCATATGACCAACTCTGGCATTATGATTTGCAGCTATTACACGCCTTAAAAATTTAACACTTTTCTGTAGACGTTGTCTGTTGATTAATAAATAATAATCAGAAGGATAAATGTTAAAAACCAAAAGTAATAATTTATTATTGGCAATGATCACATACCATGTAAATAAATCCTATTTGATCGTCCATGAAAAGTGTGATCAATTACATAATTTGTATAGTTCGTCTGCAACAATTTTAACCAGTTTTAATACAACTCTTAGTTAGAATTTATAAATTCGAATCAATAATATTATTCCATACATCAGAAAAATTATAATTACAACGATGCTGTTTTAAAAATTAAAGCTTTGTGAAACATTCTACAACAAAGGACGCTATACAGAAATATTCACATTACGTGCCAATATTGGAGATCGAACCTATTCTCAGAGGAGAGAATCCACAGAGGTGCTTTAACAGGTGAGGGGAAGAAGCTAAATTTCGCAGGGTGAGGGTTGAGCTTGGAGACATGTCCCTTTCCAACAGATTTGCCAACAGATAAATTCCAACATTATGCAGACAACTCGCATTGTACCGCAAAGTATTAGTATTGACTATTCGAAAAGCAAACCTACTAATGATCAACTCGTTCATTTTACAATTGTTTGGAATTTACTTTGACCCCTTCAGAAATGTTTATTAATTTATTTACCGCAGGAAACGATGATATGAAAGCTTTCGCGTCATTGCCATTGCGGTTTCACAAGATTGTCTTACAAAAGTGTTAAGAATTATATTGAATAAACTTTAAATTAAATTAAATAACGATTTCCTGTGGAATGTATTGAAAAATTTGTGATGATTCTCACTATCACGTCTATTTTGACAACATTTTGAATGCATAAATATTGCGTTAGTCCGAAAATCTTCCGATGATCATTAGACGGCAGGCAGCGGGCGAATGAAAGCGGAGTTTATTTTTAAAAAATGCAACACCCTGCCAGGTTCCAAAATGGATATCATGCGACCTTCGCCTCCAGGTCAAAATGCTTTGGGTAAATTTTCCTTTGGGTATGTTTATGTAATTCTGACGTCAGTGAACCTGTTTGTAAAATCGATCCTTTAGTTTAGTGCAAAAATACTAACATAGGTTTTCTAGTACAGACAAATAATATCTATACCGATTCATTAGTATTCATTTTGTGCCAACTAGGATTGTGTCGAAAAATAATATACATAAATTAATGAAATGAGGTGTTCTAGAGTGTTAGATACACTTAGTATCGCCATGGCGACAAGCATTGACAAGCAACATCTTCCATTTACTGTGATGGCAGTAGGAGATTTTCAAATATTGTCAGGATATTTGTTTATTTTTACGGGGGAATATTTAACTTTCTTTAAAAAAAAAATACAAAAACAACTTTAGGCGCGTTTAGTGACTAGATCTGAATAGCCATCCAATTTCCCACCTTCCTCCTACCATCTCCTACTCCTCCCCATATATTTCAGCCACACAACATACCAATATTCTGATGCCAAAGTCTCACTGGCTCCGGTTGGCAGGGAGTAGTTGGATGTCTTGTGGGTATTCACATTGAAAAGAAAAGTGTTTTTTTTTTTGTAAATAATATTTTTTTTTCTAAAGTTATTTTCTATCAAAGACCCGTTGCAGTTTCCTTATTCGTGTCCCGATATTGTTACGAATAATGTATTTGCCGGTCCCGGCCCCCCCACTAATAAACAGCGATGGCGGTGTTTTGCAAACAGAATTGAAGCAAGAGGAACCATTTCTTAAATAATGCTCGCCTCCATACCTCTCCTCCTCTTGCCCTTCGTCTTCCTTGCAGCGGTATTCAGAGGGAATGTGATACCGGTTTATCGGTATTATATAAATCGGTTTACGGTACCGGCAAGCGTGTTGAAACCTGCTGTCCAAGATTTGCAATATATTGCCATTCATGCAAATTTCCAACTGGCAGTTGGAAATTTTGGCTTCCAAGCATATCTGAGAACAAAGAAAGTTTTCTCACTTTAGTAGGTGAATTCTCTTCAGAAACTTGCTTTAAAAAGGCATAAAATTAATAATTATTTACATATGAACTGTTTTCTTCAATAGTTTTTGAAATATTATGCCGACTTCCTCTTTTTTTCCTCCTTCTTTAGCCAATGTTTTGGTCATCGTCACAGTGTCCATCATTAGGTCAGATGTGTTTTCTTGAATAGTTTTACGGAAATTATACCGTGTTGCGCTTTTTATTCCTTTAGGTAACATTTCGAACAACATTACGGTGTACATCATCAGGGCAGATGTGATCACCGTAAACCTGAAAAAAACTGGAAAACCAACCCAAAAAAAAACTTAAAACCTTTGTTCATTCTGTTCTGGAGAAGCAGTTTAATGTTACTTTTTGATAAACCACGTCTCCGACTATCCCGAATTTCGTAAACATACGAGGTATTTGACAAAGATCCGCAGCTAAACGGTACGTTTAGATATTTGTGACGCTGAATGTACTTCCTTCAAGAAATATGCTTTTCCGTGTAGTCTCCCTTACAGTTGAAAAAAAAAACCCTTCGGTTTCAAAATTATCCGCGATCCTTTCCCTTATATCTTAAAACATTTCGATAACGATATGAATTAGTCTGACTTTCTCCGGTCTTTGCGTGAGATTCAAATAAAAAGTGGTGATCATGAATATCTCTGATGGACCGTCAAAATTTTTCTTCAAGTGAAAAAACGGTGATCGGATAATTGAATACGCATATGAATCAACATTCTTTTTAAAAGTGATAAAAAGTCATTATAAATACAAAAAAAATACTAGCTGGAAAAACTAATCAAACTGAATTAATCCGTTTTTTTTTTTTTTTTAATTTTTTTTATAATTTTTTAAAAATATATTGTTTACTAAATTTTTTAAATAATTTTTATTTTATTTTCCATAAAATTTTTGAATAATTTTTTTTTTAATGAAATTGTTAAATTATAATTTTTTTTATTATTTAAATAAAGCATATTAATTAGGTTTTCAGGCTACTTTTTTGTATTTTTAATGACTTTATTTCCCTTTAAAAAGTACGCCGATTCACACCTATGTTGAATTGTCATTGTGGAACCGAAAGTACTAAGTTGAATTTACTAATCTTAACATTTTATTTTTACCGATAAATCTGTAAACCGGTAAAATTACAAACCTATATCCCATCCCTATTGGTCCACCCTATCTGGGGGTGGGGTATTCTACTACACAACAGCACGTCTCTTTGTTTTACAGCTGTATCTGATACAGCAGTTAATCAGCGTATTTACGATGTATTTTATCTTTAATTGTTCGCAAGAATCGCGCATCGGTCTTTATTTGGCTTATTTGTCATAATGCGACGGTACACACTGTACTGTTGTACTTTAAACAGGGTGCCACAGAAAATATTTGTTTAATTACATTTTTGACTTTTGGTTGAACGTATAAAAATTGGTCATAAATGCACAATATTAGTGGCACCAATTTTACTCGAGGAAAAACGGAAAGATGACTATGTGTATGAATTAACTTCAACTTCACGTTGAACCGTAAAAGTGACGTAGTTTTTTTCTGGTCTAAATAACATTTTACAATGTAATATTGATTTACTCACTTTAGTAAGTAAAAACGTGCATTCAAAACAACTACAAAAACATTTTTTATTTAGTTACTAAATTCCAACTTTGTTTATATTCTTATATATTTTGGAATAGCGTGGGCGATCAGTCAAACATCATGGTGAAATGGAATGGAGCATCGCTGAGCCAATGGAGTTAAGCATTCGCTCAGTTTTTATTTTTGAAAGACGTTGTTGTGTATACAAAAGAAAAGGGTCATTTTGTTTTTATTATTTCTATTTGACTAGTCCAAGAGGAATCAAAAAATTCTTTCTTACTTTTTATACCTTTATTGTTATTTTCTATTCACTTTTGTATCAGTGTCAGTTAAGTTTTTTTCAGTTCACTCTCGATAAATCGACGTTTATTGAAATAACGTTATACATGTTTAAATACAAGTACAATATATGTTACATAATTATATTATTGTATGGTTTACATTGTCTACCTCATTTGGTGAGACCTGTTCTGAGGTAGGTATCTCAGGAAGTAACTTTGTAATAAAGTTTTATTTTATGTTTGTTTATAAATTTTAAGAAATATTATTAATAATATTAAATTTTTGTTAATTGTCGTATAAATAGCCAAAAATATACAGTAGCCAAAAATTTATTTGTAAATATTAAAGCCCAGTTTTGGGAAAATGAATTAGTCGAAGTACCCGAGTACCTAACACTGCACATAAAGGTTAATTCAGACGGGAAAGGGTTAATATTTTGTACGACCATTACTTACAACATAAATATCGCCCTTAATATAGGTGGACCTTACCTTTAAAAGTAAAACTGGAATATAATATTACATATTAAATATTTACCCCCGGAGCACATTATGAAATTTTATATTCATTACATTAATCCGCCGAGAACAAAGAATGGCCGCGGCAAACGAATGAAAATCTTAATAAAATTACAATTATTCCCACAAAGAAGCCACCACACAGAGACCCGCGCTACCTAAACCTAAAAGGTTGCGTTTTCACTCGTGAGGAAAGCAACATATGAAAATGCGGCCGAAAAATTATAATGGGGAATAGGGTGCGCGGCAGAATGGTAGATGCAAAATGGCTTCGGACAAAATGGCTTGAATGGAAAACGTCTAATTTTGAAACTTTTATTCTGCTTGAGTCGTATCCTCATTGCTGGATTGTGATCCCCACTTCAATTTCCCTGGTGTAAAAGGGTCTCCCACTCCTCGAAGTCATGCGCTGCGTGGAGAGCTGCGGACACCATCGTTCCGGACGCCTGTGATACTTGATCATTGATACTTGATCCTTCCAGTTGAAGTTATTGGTTGGCGAGCAACGCTTACAAAATATCTGAGAATGCATGGTAGGCAGACAGTTGATAGTCTATTGTGGATGCCTAACTCTTTCAGAAGGGATATATTCATGCGCCTGGCTGACCACGGAAACATGAGCATGGTTTAAAGTGCACAAACTATGTTAGAAACTGCTATAACCTAATGTAATTTCTATGGAAATATTATGATGAAACTGTTCCACGTATTTATTAGAGACCGGATCCGTTTCTACCTACAACGGTAGATTAAATGTGCAATTTTTAACTTGTACCAGGGTATTTACTTATTATACGAGTATACAAAAACACAATTTTTACTTTTGTTAATTTTTACGATAGATGTGAAAAATAATGATTCCAAATAATATTGGAGCGTCTGTGAAATGTTTTATTTTATTTTATTGCAAGCAGAGAATACGATCATATTGTTGTCTATTACATTTTGATAGACCGGACATATAAAAATCCTGTTATTTTACTGGTGGAAAATACACCTTAATAGAACGGTTAAAAATTACATTTAATAAATAGTAGTACCTATTAGTAGAATGTTATTTTCCTACATTGACTTTTTTCCAATCCCAACTTTTTTAGATAAATATTGTAATCGTGTAACTATTTTTAGATTAATTTATTTATACAAGGTATTAAGAGACGTAGGTAGATGAATTTCTTTAATCACTGATTCTTGATATTTTTTGAATAAAAAAAAGTGACGTGTTGGTCTCCGGTAACATTTTATAATTTTCGTTTTTTTTTAAATAAAAATCTTTAACATATCGTTATCGATCACTCAGCTGAGTAACTGCCCAACCACCCACCTCGACCACAACTGTCCAATACCTACGATTTTTTAAAAATGTATTCATTCATTCCTGAAGATGATAGCATTGCTATCGAAACATGTAGAAATATTTATATATTTTAAGTAAAGTGGTATATACAAAGTGTATTTTCAATTATATAATTTTAAAAAATGTTTTTAGGTGAACATAAGAAAAAATATGTCCAATTTTTTTACTTTAAATACGATCAGAAGTGTCTGGTAAAAGCAAGTCAGGTACGTCTCTTCACACCCTGTTTGCATTTAAATCATCAAACGGCACAACATGTGAAACTCACCCATGGTTGATAAACATGAATTAAAACGCGCCTCAGATAGCTATGTAATCTTCGACCTTTCTCGATTTCAACATAATGTTAGTCACTAATTATAAGTCTGAAATAGTTAGTTTCTAGACCATTAGTTTTAAAAATCTTAGCTGCAAGCCATTAGTTATAAATCATAGCTGTAAGCCATTAGTTATAAATCTTAGCTGTAAGCATTAGTTATAAATCTTAGCTGTAAGCCATAAGTTATCAATCTTAGATGTAAGTTATTTTATATAAGTCCAATTGATAAGTTATAGGATAGATAAATTATATTGTACAACGCCCTTGAGGTGATTTTTTTCATGAAAACGCGCTATAGAAACAATACATATTTTATTATTATGTACTCATCGTCGTAACTTCAAAATTTATCTTTAACATATATGCCACAAATGAACTAAGGTATATCATATATTTGAAGCTAAAATCCGCAAGAGCTATTTTAGCTCCGGCTGTTTTGCCGCTAGGTTTTCACCTCGTCACCGCTAAAAAGATATTACAATATGAGATTTGATTAAACATTACAGCGGTCCGTTCCAGGGAATTTAGAATGGAGATTATTTAAATTTCTTCTTTCTATATGTGTGCTTCCGTCGGGAGGTTGTGGAAAGCCTTTTTTCCACCCTCGGGGGTTGAAAGAGTTGTGGACATTAAAGTTTTGTGATTTCTTTTGTGGGACAACACGTTTAAATATTAACTTAGTACCGCAAGGCTCGTATTTAACCAAACAACAAGTGAACATTGATTTAATGCCTAAATAATTGAATATATTTTCAGGATTAAAATATTTGTCCATCGAAAGGGTTTGTTTGTTGATTTCATTCAATTAAAAATATATTTTTCTTCATATTATGTAGTTTGATCGTGTGGTAATAAGATATTGTTGCCAGATATATGATTTTTGCAGCATATGTAACTATAAAAATTGTTATAGGAATATATAAAGCCAAAACTATTGCTACAAGCTGTGTGTCTTATCTCACCACGAAAATATGTAATATGCATAAAAATCGCTTGGCAAGCGGAATCTAGAAGGATTTGTTGTAAGCGCAAAAGCGGTTTTTATTTATTTTGTGAAGAATTTTGAAAGAAAGAAAAAAAGTAATCATTGGAAACTTTCACAAATAACCTTAGCTATAAAGCAATATTTTTAAGACTTGTTTCATCCATACGTTCATAATTTACTAACGGATTTGTTTTTTTATAAGATATACTTCGTGATTTTTTATAAGGAAAGCATCGCTTTCGAAACGTGTTGATAACTATGTATTCATTTTATCTTATGTTTGTAAATACTCCTCCCATAACCACGAGCTACTGGAGCTCAACTTATGGGAGTAGAATAATAACAAGTAAAAAAAATCATGTATATCATGTATTATGTTATAATCTTGTAATTTTTTTGTAATAAATAAATAAATAGAAAAAAAATATGTATACATTAATAAAGTGGTGATTGCAAAGTAATTTTTAAATAATTTATTAGACGCCACAAAATTAAGAAATTATAAAAATAAATACTCTTGCTTTGCAAATGTTTTTTAACACCAGTAATATGTGTATATTCTCAATCTTTTAAGAGTAAAATGGATATTTTAAAGCTCCATAGCTCATGATGGAAATCATTTGACAAGCTGACAAGTATTCCGTAGCCAAAGAAAATAAAATTAAAAACATGTGCAAATTTCACGACGACAGAACTCAATTTTAAATTATTTTTATCTTGTGTTCTTAATGGAATACACCAAGAGATTTGTCACTTTATAGTAAAGATTTAAGCCAAGTGGTGTCCATTCCTCAAAACAGGGAAGCAAACTCGAATCCACCTTTGTGTATGCGGTTCCTTTATGTCGGATTCACAGACCATTTTGAGCGGTACGCATTTTCGAAATAAATAAATTTCTCCAAATTATATTCTTAAAGCACTGTTTAAATTCCCCGAATACAGGGCGACCGTTAATCCGCTTAACCTTTTAAATTGTCCTGAAAATATTCAAATTTAAATCGCGCAACCTTTCGTTCTCCTGTATGTGGAATATTATTAAAATATTTGCTCAAGATTTGGGCATAATTATGTAAATGTCCACGAAATTCACAATACGTACGGATTAACACATCCGCACTGCATAAAATAACTTGAAAATATTATTTATCAACTCCACTTTTGTCCCGTAACAATAAAATAAAATAATAAGTGTACTTGTGAAATTATATCAAAGGGCCATCTTTTGTACGTAAAACTTGGGTTGAAAGGGGAAAGACGGGTACGGCGGACACCATTTATTAAATTAAAAAACAAAACGAATCTCAGTGGCGGTTGGACAGAAATGCGTTTAATATTCATTGCGGAAATGTTTGAAATTTTCATTACGGGGACAAACAAAGAAGTACTGGGCGGGGAGAGAGGGGAGAGCGGGGCCGGCGGTCAGTTCCGTAGGAGAATTTCAAATCTTTCGCGGTCCGCGGCCCCGGGCGTGTGTTTTGTAATTATATTAAAATATTTTCTACATATTAAGTAAGAGAGGTATAGCCAAGTCGAAACAATCCCGTAGGAGACGATGGTTCTCAAACATTTTCAATAATTATTTTGTAAAAAAAAAAACTTTTTTTTTGCTTTTCCATCTTCGCCACTTAGTGTTAACGTTTTCATATATTATGTCTTCTTACAAAATAAACATATTTACAATGTGTCGTTTTATAGGAGATAAAGAAATGAGGGCGCTACGGTCGTTTAAAAGGTTTTAAATGACAACTTCAAAATGGCTGGTAGTAAGCTTGTAACTTAAAAAAAGTAAGTACATATTTTGTACTTTCACCAATCAGTTTTCAGAAATTTTGCGTTCAAAACACAGGTGCAAAACATATCACAGTATGAACATAGATAGCCTTCACTAAATGCAATAACTAAATATTTAATTTGTCGAGCGAACAAATTCTGCAATAACATCGTGTAAGTATCATTCCAAATAATTTGCAACAGAGGCGAATATATAAAACATACTTCACATTCATTGAGGTTGTATGCAATAATGGTACTTTTATATTTGTATTCCGTGCAGTTGAACATATCTACTAAGTCTTATGTGTTAAATAGTGGTGGGCGAAGCGGCTCACTTTAGTGAGCCGGATCACTAAATCAGCTCTCTGTAAAGACAATCTACATGAAAACTGGACGAAAAAAGTATAGTATAAGAGCGTCTTAAGGACGTCTTTAGGAGGGCCAAGGGAGCGAGCAAGAGGGCACGGTGCGGGGGGACGCGAATCGTCGTTCAAACGAGCCGGATCACAGAACCCGTACACTACAAAGAGCCGATTTAGTGATCCGGCTCACTATATCGAGCCGCTTCGCCCACCACTAGTGTTAAAGTACTTATTACGTATGTTCATACAATATCCGATTAATTTTGTCTGGGGTGAGAATGCATCTAAACTGATCAGTGTAGGCGTAAGTTATAATAATAAAAATGAAGAAAGTCTATGTAGTGATGAGTTAGAGAAATCATGAAATCAAGAATCACATGCCCACGAATTTTAATGGACTCTGAATAAAATTCTCACGAATGGTAAAGTGTAGTTTTAAATTAATTTACGTCACGCAATTTTTTTTAATAAGTATATTTTGTATGTTAGTAAAAGTGTAGTTATTTCTCGTAGTGATTATATGTTTGATTGCGAAAGTTATTGGTGAGTTTTTTTTGCTGCATTAGCGTTGTTTGCTTTTTGCACGAAGAAGTGTTGTGTGCCTGGTATGCCTCCTTGGAAGATTCAAACCAATGACGGATTGCAATTCGGGAGTATACATTTTATTATTTAGCAGGTTATGTAGAAACAATAGATTTGGCAAAGTATGTCTTTTTATTATTTGTGGTTTTGTTGTATTTATTGAAGGTGATACGATATGCACAATATTTAAAATCGAACATTGAAAAAAAACAAAACAGTTAGAGAGCCTTGTTCGCGTACGAGTACGTACGTAAGGGTTTGCTGACAGAAGAATCGGCGTAGAGGACAGAGGGGTTGGTTGGTTACACGGACATGGACATGGGCAGGGCGCGGCGGGGGCAGGTAACGTACCATTTCGCTGTTTCTTTCTGCTCAAACGTGGACAATGGACACTGCGCTGATAGATATATATTTTTTTTTTTTGAAAGTTTTTGATACATGAATACATTTTGAAACAGTGTATAAAATATAAGAAACTTTTATTAAAAAAAAATTTTTTTAAATCTTAAGTTTTTGTAATCTTAAAGTTTTAATAAAAGTTTTCGTTTTAAGTATAAAAAAAGAAAATTTACTGTTTTTATCACACATACATACATAAGTATACTATGGTTTTAGTGGGAGTTTTAAAATCTCACGTACGAATATGATATCAATGTTTTTTTTTAAAAAATTTATAAAAGTATATGTGTGATGTTGGTGTAATTAAAAATAAAAAAACATGCATTTATGGCATTGAACAGTATAACACATTGTTGGTATCAGGTGTAAAATTGGGTTGGATGTGGGGGTTTAAAAGTCAAGCGTTAAAATTTAAACAAAAGAAAAAAAAATCATTTCACTTTTGAAATAACTGTCAGAATAATTAAAAAAAAAAAAAAACAGAACTTAAAAATTACGTTATTAAATTTGATTTATATTCAATTAAAAAAAATAAAAACAAATTATTATATTTTTTTCAGTTTATGTTTAACTTTTTGATTAGGAGAATTTGTCATATTTGCTCATTTGACTTAGTAAATACTGCAATATTTTTTTGGTATAGTAAATAAAAAGATTTCTAGTATGATGACGAGACTCCGTTCTTCTTTCCACATTTTACTTATTCAATATCAACGGTACACATATACCATAAACAATAAATACATTTCACAGTAAACTGTTATTATTTTATTTCTATTATTATTTTGGGTATGGGTACCGCCGTCCCGGGAACCATTTTTTGGAAGACCAACACCTCTACTATAGGTCACCCAAGTGGTTCGCTACGTTTGGTGACTTAGCAGGGGTGCCAGGGTTCATGGGGTAAGGTTTGTAAAGGTATTGGCTGCGGGTGCTCTCCAGCCCCACCTACTGCGTGGTGGGTCTGGAGAGACTGGTTGAGGAAGACCCTTTACAACTTGCTACCGTCATCCAGGCCATTCGATAGTACATGGGCCTGACCCTCAGGCTCACGACTGAGGGTCGGCTGCCCTATCAGCGAGTGTTAAAACCCCACCGCTGCTGTTGTGCCGATTCGTGACCGAGCGGTAGCATTTGGGGCGCATTGAGAGCCCTTCCCAGCCGTACTCTCACGACCCATAGCCTTGCACCGAAGTGGGCGGTATGGATTCATACGTCCATCAGTCCCGGATATCCTGACCTCCAGCTTCCTACCCACTCTTTATACTTAATCTTTCCCTTGCTTTCCCTTTCTTCTAAAACCCAAAACAAAAATATAAAAAACACGCAATAACAAAATATAAATAATAACAATATCATCGCAACGGCGAGTAGTAGGCATCCCCGGTGGAAACCAAAAATGTTGGTGAGTTTTACCAACATTCTAGGCCTGCACAATAATTTAAATTCTCTGCACCACGACGTTCAATCCCAACGTCCAAACCTTCTATTCCTCTCTGAAACACACATAGCTGAGCCTCCTGACGCCTCCTATATGGACTGCCCGGGCTTCACCCTCGTAGGCAAGTTCAGACCAAAAGCAGGTGTTTGTTTGTATAGACGAGCTGACGTCAACTGTGTGCGACTGTTGGGTGTGGAAAATATCAGATTTGACGTAATGTGGGTGCGACAAAATAAATTTTAAATATAATTTGTAAAAAATATCAGCGCAGATTTAAAAAATAACGAATATTGACTTTAAATGTGTAGGTACCGCCAATATCGCCTTCGTGACATCTTTCTATTTCTTATACATCACAAAATGTGAAAGACGCATTAATCATAACGGAGTACTTAGCGGTAGGACCACATGGATATGATAATAAAGATTTCAGCGCAGTAATCAGTTTGAGTGTTGAATATTTACACATTATCTTCGTCCGTTGTTCAGAATGTTGTATAAACAAAGCAGCAGTGGCCTCTTCATAGGAACATTTGTGGACCTGCCTTGTATGTCTGTAATACCCCACGTTCCCCTTTCTGCGGTTGGTGCCACTTGTGTGAACGCGTCTTTCTGTTAAATAAACGCTGTTCTCGATTATCCGTCAACGAAAAAATATAGGAAAGTTCCCTACCAAGTGCCTCAAGTATAAAAAAAATGTTTGTTTTTTGTCTCGCAGTATTTTTTAAACAATAATTTTATATTAACGAACCACGACAGCTGTAAGACACAGCTATGAGTCTACACAAAACATAATAAATACACTATTTCAATAATTCGATAAATATCAATGAAATGAGTCGTAATTTTACTATAAATTTCTAAAGACTGAAATAAATTTTTTAAATCAAACGGTATGGTATATATCTAGTACATTCGCTCGAGTTTTTGTTGTGGTTTCCAATTATTAACCAGGTAATGTAATAAAATATTAGTGTTTAATTCGTAAAATCCATAAAAAAATACTAGGAAATCAAAAAAAATGTTATGTTATTATTAGGTTCTGCGAGTATTAATTTTTTGACAGCTGTTTCGGCATTGAAAGCCATTTCCAAACTGTCACTTACGTATTTGTTTTTATTATCCGTACCAAATTTGTATTTTTACGGTGTTTAAAATGCTTTAATGTTTTACTCTAAAATAATTGTGATAATTAAAATTCTTTATTCTTTCCTATGAATATGGCGAAGTTTAATACATTTTGAGGCAACCGGCAATTATTCGTGAATAAATGATATCGGTTTTTGGTGAAACCTTTTCTAGCTAATTTGGAAAAACGATGAAATGTTAAATAAAAAATTAAACAATGAAAATAAAATTAAAAAAAAACGAATTCTTATACTTCTAGGTCCAAAGACAAGAACATTTCCACTCCGTATAGACCTATAAACACAATAAAATTTCGCAGAAATTAATAAGTACGCGGGTACTCCGTACCCAATTTGTCAAAAGACAAATAGAAACAAAATCGGGCAAATAAAATACATAGCGATAAAATTAAACCCTTTTCTGTATAACGCGGTCGGTGCTTGAGAGAATAAATAAAGGCGACCCGACAGAAGATGTCAAATAAAATTACCACATTATCTCGTACTGTTCTCTGTACAAATGTCATTTTCATAACCTCCTCGTTCTTTGTACATTCTAATGTATTCGCATGTGCTGGCACGTATTTATTTTGTGACAAATAAATAACGCATACGCATACGTCATTTTATTATTTACTGCCTTAAAAAGAAACGTTTTTCTTTCGTAGCAAGAAGCAAAACAGTGATGCGAAATGGTTAAGTATTCATTGAGATTGAGTCCTTCGACAATATGTCATCGAATTGATTTTAAAATATTTTTGTTTGAAGAGTTTTAATCACTATGTACGTTAGTTACTTCTAAAAACTAATTTATTTATTTTTTAATTGATAAACTAAAGTTTTTAAGAGAAGATTTTAGTCTATAGCGTTTTTGTTTATTTGTAATATTCAAATTTAAAAAAAAAAAAAATTACTTCTGAAATTAATTTAGTAAACAAAATAGTAGCACCCTGTAAATCACCTTTGTTAACCATGTTTCATAGTTATTTTGACTCCTCCAGCCGCCCCTCTCCAGATCATCGCTCCCACTACCCTCACCTAATAATATGTAATTATTTCTGAACTTTAATTTAAGTTAGTTTTAAGAATGCTAGTGAATGACACGAGTGTGTCGAAACCGGTAGCGCAGCAATTAAATTAAGTAACAAAAGTCCACAGTGATTAACTCTCTTCAAACAAAATGCCTAGAAATCGTAACATAGAAGCACAAAAGATTTTAAAATAAATTAATAATGATCTAATTAAAAATTACTTTGTATTTACCACTATATATACACATATTAAAATGTCTCGAAAGCGATGATTTCTTCACCAGGAATATCTAGAATACTAACAAATAATAATGTCAAGCATAGACAAGTGATAACCATAGAACACTATAATTTAAGAATAGACAAATTATAAAGATAAACAAAAATTGATTAAAGTAGATAAGTAATTTATCAAACATGTTAATAAAAAATTATTATAAAACATTGAATAACAAATTTATATTAGAAATTAAAAGAGAAATAATTTTCATTATAATTAATATTAATATGAAAATAAAATCAACTTATAGCTATTTAAAAAAAAGATTATTAATTAAATTTAATTCACTATTGACGATTTATACGATTTCCAAAATATTCAAATTTGTCTAATTGTAAACCGGTTGTATTTGTACGTAAATTTTTTAAAGCTTTATTTATATCAAAATAATGATTGACATATATAATATACTTGACATTATTATTTTTCAGGATTCTATATATTCCTGATGACGAAAGCATTGCTTTCGAAATATGTTGATATGTATATATTAATAGAGTTCTGAATACAGTCATCTTTAATCCTTTTATTATAAATTACTCCAATCTTTGAAGAAATCATAAATAATTTTTTTTTTTTTTTCACGTTTACAGGATTTCTCTGGGTCGTTTCCAGTAGAAGTGACCCCGAAATGGGTGGATTACATGGAAGAGGATAGGAGCAAGAAGGTAATGGTTCTCAAGGTTTAAGTTTCGTTCATTCACTTTTATTGAAAGACAATAATTGAACAACAAATTGAATATGGAACGATCCCACGTTTCAATTTAAATCGAACCGATATTGTTAATCAAGATGTCGTCATCTGAAGTTGTTAGTGCGTGAGTCTATAGAATTTAAGATTACGTATATTATAATTTTAAAATAAAACTGTTTTATACTACCATGTAGAAGCTACCGTAGCAACGAAACCCGATCGGAAAAGCATACAAATACTAAAAGTGATTTAAACAGCGTAGTTGTTTTATTTTATAGTATTGAAAAATTTGAAAATATTGTTGAAGGAGCTTTGATTTTTTTTTTAATTTGGCCATCAGTTAAATTCATTTTCACATTAATATCTATATTTAGAGGTGAGCCGACAGTTGATCCCCTGACAGTTGCCCTCCCGACAGTTGGCCCCCAATAGTTGATTCCTCCGAAATTTGATCCCCCGACATTTGATCCCTCCGACAGTTGATCCCTCGGACAGTTCATCCCCTAAAGGCATGAAAGATTATTTCTTTTGTACGTTCTCGTTTTTAAAGTAAGTATGCAGAGAGGATATCCGGCCGTATAACAAAAATCGATATACTTATATCTGCTGGTGTCCTAAGTGGAAATCCGCTACGTAAAATATTTTTACTAACAATAATTCCGAGTCACGAAGGAGTATGCAGTGGGGATGTACGACCGAATAACAAAATACGACATACTTATGTATGCAGTCGGCTTAGGGAAAATACGATATAGGTTCATACATACTATATAGGGGTTAGCAGAGAGGATATACTGCCGTGAGTATGACAAAAGTCGATATTCTGCAGGCGTCTTGAGTGGAAATCCACTACATACAATATTTTTATTAATAATAATACCGAGTCCACGAAGGAGTATGTAGTGAGGATATACGACTGAATAACAAAATACCACATTCTTTTATATAAACCGACTGCACTTTTCACTCAAGACGCCTGCAGATATAAGTTTATCGATTTGTGTTTTACCGCCGCATATCCTCTCTGCATGCTTACTTTATAAATGAGGACGTACAATATTAAAAATCCTTTAGGCCTTTAGGGAATCAACTGTCGTGGGGCAACTGTCGGGGGATCAAATGTGATGGAACCATATTTATAATTATTATTTTTATTTTATTGCTTTGGAGGTTCCTTGATGTCGTTTTGATTTCTAGTTTTAAAATAAGTATTATGATAATTACATAACTATTTTACAATAATTTTTTTTATTTTGTATAAATATTTTAACATTCTTTCCTATTCATTTTCTTTCTCCTACCACTAATTGTTATTATTTTGTGTATTTTTTTACACATGGGAAAATAATTTCCCTCAAAGCCTATGTCATATTTGAGGATGCTGTGTGTAGGGTCTTTTAGAGGATAGGAAGGAGTGAATCTGGTTCTTTAAGAGACCCATGTTGAAGGTGGGAGGAAACACAGAGGTCGGCAGATCATTCTACAGCCGAGCTGTTGAACACAAGAACGAGTCGTAGAAGCGACCCGTTCTCATGTGACAAATGTCAACCGTGTACAAATGTTAGGTGCGCGTTTGGCGTATTTCCAAATGTTCACCACTAATTTCTCAGATCATCTTCCATTTAAATACCGGTAGAATAAGGACAGCATTCTCACCAGACGTCTGTGCGCCAAAGATGGCAATCCCTTTGGTAAGATAGGCGAATCCATCAAATGGACCGCCCGTTTCTGCACAGAGTCAAGCGTTTTTTGTCAGATATTTATATTTATATTTATAGACCATAGGTGGCTGACAAATTATTCAGTGGGGCGCATTTACGATTTGTACAGAGTGTGTAATAATTAATAATAAAAACTAAAAATACTTGCAGAACTTAACAATAACATTATAAAATTTGATTCACATTAAATTTTTAAAAAATTAAGTGTAGTTCTGCGAATTAAACACAAAGACAATTAATAATGGATTGGAATGAAGAGTAATCAGAACGAGGTAAGTACTTACAATGTTTTAGACCATTTTCGAACAATGATTATTCTAACCCCCAAGTTACAACTCTTATTTCCAGCAGTCGAGTTAACCCCGCACGGTCGCGCATGAATTTTTAACGTCAGTGGCCATTCAACCAACCTCCGAAATGTTTTAATACAATACCCTCTAACTGGCAAATACAACTTTAAAATACACACCCCGTATTGAATATTTGATGCGGTCAAACACTACTGGCACTTAGAAACGGAAAGCGCTGCTTTTAGAAATAATAAACATATTGAGGGTTTGCGAATTTAAAGTTTACATCATTATTTGTATAATACGTTCTAATGTGAACAAGCTGATTCATTATTTAGATGCCGAGGGTTAAGTGGGAATAAAGGATTTTAAAATGATCGTGGATGTCTTCGTAGTAATTCATTGACGGTGGATGTCGCTATATAATTTAATGCTACCCTACAATTTTGGACTGTGGAATTAGCAATGTGTTTGTTTTCGTGGTACGTTTAGCAGGAAACATTTTTTTAAAAATCGGTAGAAGAAAGTTCTGGGCGTATCCTTGTGGCCGAAGTAAGGTAATTTTTTCCTTACTTCTTGTGCATTTGATCAATCATTATCAATTGCTGAGAATATTTCTTTAACAGATAATTAAAATGGAATTGTAAATATTACATTTCTAGGGATTACCCGTCCAGTGAATTGAAAGTTGAATTTAATTGGGTTTTTATTATTATTATTGGTAAAAGAAATACTAGAAACTACTAAGGTTCAGTGTTATAGAAGCAATAGTGACAATTTTCAGTTGAATTTAAAATGTGATTGCACTTTTTTGTTAGAATTTACTCAGTACGAACGTAACCAAATAATAGACAATTTATCTCAAATAATTCAATTCATTTTATCTTTCTATGCTTTTCAAATACCAAACTGATAAATAACATCAAATGCCTCAATTCTTCCTTCTTCTCTCACGAAAATCTCAGTAAAAAACATTCTTCACTAACTTACTGTTAAAATATTCAATAACCCATCCACGTCAACATTCTTAATTTATTATATCCATCCATAAAGACAAAGATTTATAAACTTGGGCCAGATCGGGGACTTCCTTGCGTGGACAATTAATATGCACAGTATTCAAAATAATGGCAAAATGCTACACTAGCGCCTCTAGCGGGCCGCGTTGAAGTTCTTCTGGACTGTATTGCGGCAAATAATTGAGTTTAGACAGAAATTTATAAAAAAAAAATTAAATATCGATGATTATATTAGAACTTCTGCATATAATGCTAAGATTAGATTTTAGTATTAAAGAAAATTTGCCCGATTTTTGCAGTGACTGTTATTAATCATGAATGAATAAATATTTATATAATATCTTTAAACGATTTGTGACTTTGTGACGTCAATATTAATTCAATAATTAAAAATGTACTTTGTATACGCCACAGCAATGCTGTCATCCTTATTGTTATATAGTAATCTAAATTGTGCATGTAAGTGCGTCTGCTGCCCATGAATATTTTATGTCATAGATTTAATTTGTATATATATATATATATTATAATAACAGATATACTATGTAGTATATTTGTAGGTTAGGTTAGCTAGTATAAAGCGCACTTGAGGTGAACCTTCACAAAACTGCGCTATAGAAAATTACTCTTATTATTATCCCCAGGGATATAAGAATACTTATAATATATGTATTCATATATTCCTGAGGATGACAGTATTACTGTCGAAACATGTAGAAATATTTATATATTTTAATAAAAGTGGTGTATACAAAGTACATTTTTAATTATTTAAATATTTATATGTCCTAATTAAAGTATAATATATAAATTAAAAAAAATCCTGACAAGTATTGCGATATATTAAGCAATTACAATTTAAGTTTTTTATTCCCTTTCTAAACCATTATAGTCCGATCACGAGCGGTGGGGATTCTAATTGTTAAAATAATTATATTAAAAAGCTTTTACTTTTGCATTGTAATTGAGCAAATAAACAACAAAATCAGACGTAGATTACGTAATATTTTTTTATGAATTTTCGATTTTTATTATTAATAATATTTCACATAAAATCCATTAAAATGAATTAAAGAACACCAATCTCTATAACTCGTACTGCTAGATGGCAGTAATTGATAGGTTGCAATATAAATGTATGAAAAATGTCACAAGCTGGACGTATTATTAGTACACAAAACTATAGTCTTTCATAATACATAATTATTGAAGAAGATAATATTAACACGAAACCTAACAAAAACACAGAAAATGAAAAAGGTATCAGTCGCATCTGGGACTCGTACCCAGGACCTCTGCCTTAGTTCAATTTATAGTATTGACGTATCTTGAATTTGAGGTATGATATCGATGAAGGTGGCGTAAATTGAATTGGTCTCATTGGCTAAGTCGGTAAAGCGGCTGTCCCCGTAAGACAGAGATCCCGGGTTCGAGTCCCAGATGCGACTGATACCTTTTTATTGTCTGTGGTTTTTTTTTTGGTTTCGTGTTTCATTTAGGATATGTTAATATTATATTCTTCATTGATTATATATTAAAATGAGGTTTATAAACTTCGATAAGTTATTAAAAATAAATTAATAATACATTCCTGTACTAGTAGTTAGGTATTCTATAGTATCTGATCATACTAATCCGAGCCTAATATTTAGTTAGGTAATGTATTCCTACTACTAAGTAGATATACATTAAGGGAAACGGCTGCGCTGCCTGTTTCATACAAAACTGATTTTGGATTGGAGGCCAAAATACCCATCGAAACGGAATGGTCTATTTTTTAATTAAAAGTTTAGTAAATGTCTAGTAGGGATGGGAAGTATTTTATTTTATTTTTTTAAGAATGTCCCATGAAAAAAAAATCAATTTTCATAATTCTAGAGGCAGTTTAGAACATTATTTGCGGGTTTATCGTACATTTTGACAAATATATCACATTTGCTATGAAATGATGATTACATAAATAATATAAAAATAAAACATTAAAAAATAAAAGGTTTTTAGGTGTCGATATTTTAAATTATGTATGGCAAATTTGTGTTCCACCATAAATTGGTCGTTTTTAATTTAATTTAAAGTCCACCATAATGCTTATTTTAATATATCAAAATAAAAATAATTTTATATTTCATTATATTTTCAAAGCAGATGGGTTTAAACTTTTTTTAAATCACCGTTAGCGCCTAATAATTATTAAAGATGGCTGTAAAATCGCGAGAAACCAATTCCTTTAATAGCCGATATTTCATAAGGTAAAACAAAAATAAATTTAATTATTTCCGTCAGTACTAGATATTTACTAAACCTTTAATTAAAAAAAATAGATCATTCAGTTTGGATGGGTATTTTGGCCTCCAATCCAAAATTTAGTTTTGTATGAAACAGGCACCGCAGCCGTTCCCCTCAATAATAAAACACATAAATCTGTAGATAGTTAAGACAGTTTTCTTTTCAGTCAAATACAAACGATTAATATCTGCATGTCACTATTCCAACTAGCACGAACCTAAATGACATTCAGATGAGGAAAACTACATGTGAATATTAATAATAATTAATAGACAATTAGCTCTGTAGTGTTTCTATTTAAAATTTCTACTAAATATTGGTATTCACTTTGTGGCGTCATTATTAATAAAAGAATAAAAAAATATTTTGTGTTCATCACTTTATTAATATATACATATCAACATGTTTCGAAAGCGATAATTCCATATAGTATTAGGGTTAAGGAACACCTAAGGTGTTTAAATCATGACAAGTATTCGGTATTTGCATTAGAAACCAATAATTCTTTTGATATAAATAAAGGTTTAAAAATTTTACATAATTTTACATACAAAATAAACTGATTTACAAATGGACAAATTCGAAATTTCAGAAATAAAAAAAAGCGTTAAGTGGAATGGCTGCTGTGCCTGTTTCAGACATAACTTAATTATGGATTTGAGGCCAAAATACCCATCCAAACTCGATGACACTTTTTAAAAATTAAAGGTTTAGTAAATATGTAGTACGCATGGGAAGTATTTTATTTATATTTGTTTTATGTTATGATGTTATGAAGTATATATAGGCCATGAAAAAAATTATTAATAATTTTAGAAGAAAATTGGATTTTTTTTTGCGGGTTTGTTGTATTTTTTATTAAAATTACCCTATTAAATTGAATCATGTACGGAAAATTTGTGTTCCAACATTTGTGTTTAATTTAATTTAATGTCCACCATAATGCTTATTTTAATATTTATTAATTTTTTGGTAATTTGCCGTTTTTGTGAAAAATCACCTCAAGGGCGCTGTACAATATTATTTCTTATTACGTATTATATCGGCATGTACCCGATGAACAACCAGTGATTCCCGAGATTATTTGGAATAAAAAATGCAGATGGCATTCGGTTTCCGGTGACTTCTTTTTTTTTCTTTCACCTTAAAATATTACAAATGACGGAAGGTGTAGGACAGTTAGGGCGGGGTGGGAGGTAAGGCGGTTATTCAATTGTGTGACCAGCAGTGAAATGCAGTCCAAAAAGACTGCCTAGCTGTTCCAACCCCAAGAAAAAAGGAACAAAATTAAGAATTGAAACGATAATACTAAAATACAACAATTTTTTTATTAAAATGTATTATTTCATAAGTTTTGTAAAGAGCGTACCATTTATTCCATCGTCCTCAACAATCTGTTAAAAATTACAATAAAATAGTCATTTTCGAATATTCAATGAAAAACTACACAAAGCCTACCTTTGGTTAAAGAACGATGCATGCCATTTTTTGTTGATGTTTAAATTAGATTTTTTTTTACCGGAAATCAAAATATCATCTACGTTTTTGACTCCAAATAAGATCAGAAATCACTGGAAGGAGTTTATCCGGTACGTCCTGATGGATGGTCAACAAATACTTCTTTGACTTTAATTCCAAATACTATTTGAAAACATAATAAATATATTAAATAAATTACTCGTGAATTACTGCTGTCAGTTTTAACTATGATAACAGCATTTATTGAAAGTAACGAATACGTTTTCGAAAATTAGAGAAAAAAAATCCCATTTACATGAATATTCAACCGGGTGATTCCATATTTTGATATAGAATGGAATAAACAGATGATTCAATACAGAAACCGCGAAAACAGACTGTGGAAAAGGAAGTCCATAATAAACTTTAACTACATTTCCACCCCCCTATAAAACCACCCCTACAAACAAGCATCCGTCCTTCTCATCCACGCTTGAAATTCCACAAGAAGAAAGGAGATGAAGCTATTTTCATAGGAAAAGGCGAATTCGTATCTACAAATGAGAGTTCGCTTGTTTAATTTGCATCGATGAGTCCGGATTTCACAGAAACGTATGTCTGGCAAATTCGAAAAACAAATTTGAATTTCGAATGCTACGATTTACGAAAGTGAATTTAATTAATGACATTTCCGATTTGTGTTTTCACGTAATGCATACTTTGATTATGGAAAAATTTGTATACAATCCAATTTAGTTTTATTTTATCTGAAACATTTTACCGCAAAAATATTATTATAAATTAAACATCCAATATCAAAAATGTCATAATAATATGCTGATTTACTATTTTTAAGCTTGAGCTGTTTGAATTATCGTCACGTTTAATCGACGGTTCGAATCGTAATTCCGATTCCGCACATTTGATGAAAAGTTTGCCTGGTCACTTTGTCGAATTAAACTCATATCAATAGTAAAATAACTAACTAACTAATTAAACTCTTCAAACGATTGGTATTCACTTTGCGTCGCTTTGGCGTCATTATTAAAAAAATATACTTTGCAAATATTACTTTATATAAATAAAGGTTTAATTTTTTTTTCATGCAAATACAATTTACAATTACACAAATTAAAATTTTGGAAATCAGAAAAAGCGTTAATAGTTAAATTTAATAAATGATCAAATATAAAAAAAAAATAACTACCTCTTGAATTTGTTTTCATATTAATATTAACAATAAAAGTAATTCCTTTTTAATTTCTAGCATAAATTTGTTATTCAATGTTTCATAATATTTTTTTTATTAACATTTTTGATTAATTAGTTACTTACTTTAATCAATTTTTGTTTATGTTTATAATTTGACTATTCTTACATTGTTAAGTTCTAATTTTTATCATTTGTCTATACTTGACATTATTATTTTTAGTATTCTATATATTCCCGATGAAGAAAGTATCGCTTTCGAAACATGTAGATATCTGTGTATATTAAAAAAAGTGGTAAATGCAAAGTGTATTTTTTTAATTAATGTATTATTTAACTAATTAATCATTACGCCTTTGTTTAAGGAGTGTATAACGCCATTCCTTACTTTATTTACATTTATGTATCGTTTAAAACACAATATTCTGTTATTCTGACTGTTAATACGACTCAATTACTTGGTCATACCATGCAATCTAGTTTAATTACCACTGAAATTAATTAAAAAAAGTCAAAATGAACGTGCAATCACATGGAAGAAGAATTTAGTACTTACTGAGTTCGTTCATTTTTGTCACTATCTTTACGGTATGAAGGCTTATTAATTTCGACTTGCTCCGAATTTTCACCAAAAAAGACGAAATAATACACTTGTTCCTTTATCATCCTTGAGTAGGTTCCTGCTTCGTGCTGACAATCCATAGCCATCTATACATATAGCTTTAACAATTCCCGCTGGTGATTTATGTTTGAGTGAACACCAACTAGAGTAATTCAAACACCGGGAGATTGGGATGTTTTCAATAATAATTTATTTTTTTCAGATTTTTATGATGGGAAATATAAGTTGTGCTGAAGAAGATGATATTTGAAATCCATCTGTGTTTTCAGCCAGGCATTATGGTAATGCGCGCAAATACATTTTAGTGCATGCGTGATGAGCTACCAGAACCAGGCTGTTGCACGGAAGTTGCGATGCTTTTCTCAGATCTACGGAATTATAGCGTAAGAAACTGGAAGCTGTTACTCATTCTTATATTCATCCTGGTCGTTCTACAATTTTTCACTACATTTTCTGATTTCTTTTTCGATTTTACAAAATATAAGTAAAAATAGTGATTACCTTATTATAATTTCCGTTTTAACCCGTCGACTCTTATTGGGAGATATTTCTTCCAGAAAACAAATAGCCGTAGAGTCTTTTTGGTAGATTTCTCCCAGCCCGACACGGACTCATAAAAGACATATGATCTCATTTTGTACTATAGTGAGGTAAATGATTTAAACTGTATTGATTTAAATTGCCATTTAATAGTTTAAAAAGCATATTTAAGAAAAAATTTCAAAAAGACTCGAGAGGTTAAATCGTGCAGCTAGAAAACATTTCCATCACGATAATCTCGCAGTCATAAAGTACTTGTCAATAAGTCGAATTACTGAATTTTTTATTGAAGGTACATCATATGTATGTGATATTAATTATATACCCAGTGACGGATTGAAACCGTTAGGGTTCGTAATGAGATCGATAATTTAAATTTAAGAAAATACTCAATATAAAAATATTATTCCGTAAATTTGTGCGTAGCCGACCAGAATATAATTCCCCAGTATGGTTTCCATATTACAGTAGTCATTCGCTGTATATGTACAAAGTATGTTTAAAAAATATATTAACTTTAAGATAGGAATTTATACTTAATGAATTAAGCAAATATACATTTGCATTAAATGAAACAAGTTTTATAAATTTGTCACTGAGTTTTGTTTTTTTTCAATCAATAATTTTTTTTAAACATATCTAAATAATAAAGTTCTTAATTAGGTACCTACTTGTGTTGACCATTTTGAAAATATTCTACTCATACAAACTTTCTTCTTTTGAATGTGTAATCTGTGGCTAACCAGAGTGTTTTATCTATGGGTGAACCTCAATACAATATGATAGGTTCAATGTTTTTCATACTAATTTTAAAACGGTCTAGCAACCGTTTTACATATTGCATTTCATTCAAAATACTCTCAAAACCTTCCCGTTACTAATAATAGCAAAATGTGCTATTCTAAGCGAAACAGGTGAAAAGAACAGACAGACGAACATTCATTTTTGTATATAGAGGAGCACGTTTGTTACTTGATTTTATTTATTTGCTATCGGTTTCGATACATCCGTGTCATTCACTAGCGTACTGTAATTCTTTAATTTAAGATAGTTTTAAGAACGCCAGTTAATGACATGGATATTTGTTGAAACCATTAGCAAATAAATAAAATTAAGGAACAATTGTACATAGTGGATAAAACTCTTCAAAACGAAAAACAATTAATAAATTAATACAAAAATATTGTTTTTAATAATGAAGCCACAAAGTGAATACCAATTTTTTAAGAAATTATAAAAACAATTAGTTTATATAATTATGTCAAATGTAAAACCCATATTTCTTTGTTATTTTTATTGTGATACTGAAAGATATTGCGGCAAGGGAAGATATGTGGTACACAACGATTTTTTTTAACACAGTTGAAAAGCAATCTTTGAAAGATTGTCAAACCCAGTCTTCAGTTTCACTATTCCTTGAGACTGGCGGATATAAATAATTGTTGTGCATTTTTAATCTCGAGACTGTAATTGAACTCGAAAACTGACAAGTGAAAATCTAATACTATTATGCTACAGATATCTCAAAAATAAATTCCGAGATTGATTTTCAGGTCAGGCCGTTTCAAGCAACTCCAAAGCGTTTTTTTTACAAAAAAAAGAAATTAACATTTTCACTTCCTTAACTACATAAATCGTTATCTAAATAAATAAATTAAAAAATGTACAATTGCACTTTAATTATTTTGTTTATTTAATGTCAGAAAGAATAGTAAAAAATAAAAAAAAAAACTTTTTTTTAATGTCGTCTGAAAGCCAATAAGGAACTCCATTGAAAAATATAATGACTTTAAAAATATATATTCATATAGATCAGATCCGATTCTAAATATATATCTTTCATTATATATAATTAAACGCAGAATTTAAAAATCGTTATTTAAAAGTGATTAAAATATCAGCTAATCAAAACACCGTGTTATGTTGGTACCATTGCATTTGGAACATCTGACGTCACGTGAGCATGTTTTTGGATTTGTATGTAAAATGAAATTTTTCGATATTCTTTTGTATTTTAAATATGTATTTTTTTAGTTTTGGCAAAATTTTATATTAATTTAGGTGACTTTAAGATCTATAATTATTGTTCAATATAAACAACTAATATTCATGAAATAAATTAGAGTATTAACGATCCAACCAATTATCAATACTGATATTATGACAACGCTAATGGTCAATGCTGTTATTATTCTTTGAGTTAAAGTTTCTAAAAAGGTAAATAATTTTATCACTTATGTTTGGTTATGGTTTACCATGAATAGAATATACATTTATATATGATAAAGCTCATCCGTGTTTTTTTCTTTGACATTCTAACCTAAAAACTGATCAAAATCGACCGACCATAGATTTGGAGCGTTTGGGCGGCCTTTGAAAAATTGAAATTTTAAAATTATTTTAACCACGAAAACTAACTTACTTACCAAATATACTTTATAATTGGGCTGGAGTTCCTTATTATATAATTTACCCCCCTCGTAGGTAATCGATTACTTGCCAGATCGTATTTATATGATGTTAAAATGTTGTCGTGTGAAGTGTGTGTGTGTTTATGACGTTTTAATAAAATTCGTGTTTGTTTGTCAGAGTTTATATTTTATTTGATTTATCATCAGACATGCACAATATTCATACAGATTTTCTCACTGTTTAACAATTGAATGATGGTCATTCACTAACTCGCTCCAACAAAGAAACGATTAATTGAAAATACTGATTTTATCAATATTTCCTGAAACCCCAGTTTAAAATTTCCTCGAGCGCCGACTAAAGAGCGAGGTAAAATACATAAATACGAAATATTCCATATACAGTTATATGGAATAGATTTTCATTCTGTCTCACGCTTTTAATTTTGCCGCCGCACGGCGCTAGTTCCAATTTTAATTATTCAAATTTCGAATTGCAATATAAGGCGCTGTGCATTCTATTTGCTCGCTGCAGATTGCGCTATATAAATTCAGAAATTCTATGGAATATTTTCGGTACTCATCCAACCATTGCCTTATTTAAAAGCTGGCATTAAAGGAAACTTTTTGTTTTATGATTTTATTTACAATAAATTGTATAGAATATGTTATTTGGAGTCTGTAGGTGGATAAACCGGTGGGTGGGATGCTGAGCAATAAGAAATACGATGAACGAAACAGAATCAATATAAAAGCGAGTACCGTACAACTAACTTTCAAAATGTTTACGTTTAAAAAGGAAAGTCACCACTTACTTTAAATCTGATGATAGGTACCTTCTTTGAAAGAATATGTTAAGAATAAGGAATAATAGGCTGGGGAGGAGCGTACAAAACAAACTTAGCCCCATTGGAAATAGTCCAAAAAAGACTCATTAAAATAATTCTAAAAAAGCCATCAGATTTTTCAAGCTGCGAGTTATTCAAAAAAATTAAGTCTTAGATTTAAGTATAATATAGCAAAAAAATTCATTACTTCAAATCCATAAAGAAAATATAAAATTAGAGTCATTTAGAACCAGGCCGAGAACCACAGGACAAATAATAATCCCCAAAGTTAATACAACAATTACTCAACGCCATTACACGTACTCATCTTATATAAATACATTTAAAAAAAAATAGTAGTTATATACCTACTATTATTACCATGTAAACAATGCTGTTAATTATATACTATATATGTTTACAAAATAGTCAGAATTTAATGAAGACATCAAAGTAAATGGTAGACCAATGGAAACATGGGTCTCTGCAAGACCCAAGTACACTCCTCCCTATCCTCTAAAAACCCTCCACACAGCATCTCCAAATATGAAATACGCCTTGAGGGAAATTATTCTCCGCAGGGTCTCCTATGTGGAGTCACTGTAAAAACTGTGCTCACCCCAAGAAAAACGAACTATTAAAAGAAATTAAAATACTGCTTGTTAAAAATGATTTTTCCATGAATTTGGTAAGGTACTTATGCAATCTTATTCAGTTGGTCACAAACGGTTTTTTGACGGCCTTCATGGTCGAGGGGTAAGGCTCTCGACTACGAATCCGAAGGTCGCGGGTTCAAATCCCGGCGTGCGCAAGTAATTTTTAATTAATTAATTTGTGTTGTTTCACAATTAATTCATTTAAAAATAATATATAGTATATTTGCGCACGTTCAGAGTGGAAGATACTCTCAGTATCGCCCTGGTGAAAGACCACCATTCAGAATTGAAACGTTGCTTGAAATGGCTTTTAGCCGTGTTTGGTGACCAGATCTGAATAGCCAGGTATTCCCCACCTTCCTCTTCCCCTTCTCCTTCCCCTCCCCTATAAATAAATAAATAAATAAATAAATAAATCTTTATTCCGGTATGTGGGGAGGTTAGTGCAGTCCCACACATTCCATACAACAATATACATTCAATATGCCTCCAGCCTCACAACATTTCCCAATTGAGAATGCCATCGTCTCACTGGCTCCAGACGGTTGGGAGCAGTTGGGACTCTTGTGCGGTATTCATGTAAAAAAAAAAAAACATCAGCGAATGATGATACTAGAATGACTATTTTTAAATATCCATTTTCCAATTCACACGCTGAAAAAAAACTTACACACAACTTACCTTAGGCAATGCACGCTACTGCTTACGAAGAATCTTTGAATCTTGTTTGGTAATGCTGAAATTTAAAAAAAAATGGTGGTCTCATTTAACTACGATAATGCTTTGAGACAACAGTCTTATAAAAACGGTGGTATTTTTGCGATGCGAATATTTTGTCGATTGTTCCCACTTTTTAGCCAAGGTACCTAATAAATTCATCTCCATGAATGAAAATCATTTCACGAGTTTATTTACCGTGATATTTTCAATGTAATGCCTATAATATAGATGCCTAAATACTTTGTATTAAGAGAAATTCATGAAATTCGAAAAAAAATCACGCACTCCTTATGCAGCTGGCGATAAGGTTGAAATTCCCGCTTAACACCGTCCGCACCTTTACGCAAATAACAAAATGCCTGTTTTATTTTAATTTGGAATGCTCAGGCTCAAATATTAAAATACGATATTTCTAGGCAATCGTATTTTCAAACCAAACACATGATTTTGAATTACTTCGAATTGCATCGCCTTAAAAAAAAGATTATGTAGCAGCAGTAGAGCATCGCGCGACTTTTTTGTGGAAATCCGTTAGAGATAGAAATTGAAGTCGCCTACAGGGCCAAGCTGCAAACACCACCCCATAGATATATAATATTGTGTCGTTCCTCAGTCATTCTAAGTAGGTAGTGCTGTTGTACTATTACCTTAAGAGGGTTGCATGGCATAATAATTTCACGTGCCAATAACGAGCCCCTCCCGGGGATGGGGCTGCTTTGGGTTCAATTCCCTGAACGTATTACATATTGTCATATTTTTCTTGTTTCCGCAATATATCTTGCACTCTCATAAATCTTCCTCAAGATATTATAGAGAAAATTCAAAGATTTCGTAGATAATTTTGTGTTCACAAGGTTTACATGATAAGATTTTTTTATGCATTGTGCATCTTGATTATTATTATTGAATTAATTCGCAAAAAAAGCAATAAAAAAAAAAAAAAACTATTATCACACAATTTTTTAACATATGCACGACCAGATTTTGCACGTTAAATAGTGCTAACAAATAACTTACTACACATTACGTCATTTTCCGCAGGGGTAGACAGAGAAGACTGACCGCCAAACAACTCGGTATTGGCACACACTCCTTGCTTTATTCACATTCGTATTCGTCTCATACATACTCTTCTGTTATTCTGACTCTTCACATAATATATTCTCCTTACACTTATTTTTTCGTTCATTCACTCTATTCATTTCCATATTTTAAAGTTTAAATGATTTTGTGTACAGAAAGAAAAAAAAGGCTTTAAATTAAGAAAAAAAGAACATGATACATAGTTGGTATATAAGTGTAACATATTTATGATGTATAATAATGTGTAAGTGTATGACACAGAGGTGTTATAGAGGGAAAGGTTTTTAATTTGTAGATAATACTTTCATTCTTTTTTTTTAAATTTGCGATGGTATTATAATCGTTGCAACATAAAAACATCATTCAGGTATCTTTTAAATATGGAAAACTTATGTTAAATATATCTATAGCAGAGGTGATTTTTTCCAAGTGTATGGAGACGAGCAATGGGAATTGATTTCTTATCATAGGAACGCCCATTTAAGGTTTTTTTTATTTAAAAAAAACTGTGCTACCGAAATGATACAAATATTCAAATAGAATAACATACTGAGGTTTATAAATCTCATTATAATATTTAATCATTGAAGAAGACAATATTAATAAATTTCAAAAGAAACATGAAACCGAAAAATACAAAGAAAACAAAAAGGTAATAGCCGCATTTGGGAATCAAACCCAGGACCTCTGTTGTACCCGTACAACGTTCTACCACTGAACTAATTAGACCAGTTTATCTTACGTCATTTTATCTATATTATGCTTCAAATGTAAGACTTATCCTTAAATAATTCCCATATTATTGGCTGCTATCTTTTTATATGACTGCAAAGTTCTATGTTAATGAGGGAGACGGTAATTCTAAATCCAGAATGTTGTCCAGATCTAGGTTCTTTATACCCCATTTAAATGTAACAGATCACAAAACCAAAATCCTAAATTTATACTTACCCTTTCACACAAAATCCCAAATGTACCATATTGAGCAGCATCCAAAATGACTGAATGAGTATCTAACATTCCGCAGAACTTAGAAACTTGCAAACATAAGACTTGGGCAGTAACAAACTTTACTGTTAGCACCGGGACAGGGGTGTGGGAAGAGTGGGGAGGGGTAGAGGGTGGCGATCGTAATTTCTTAAGGGTAGCACTTTGTCTTTTGGCCGACGATTAATGTCTCAATAACCGGGTGACTAAGTGTCCTGACTTCTCGACACCGATACAACCTGAGGGGAGTCGAACCTGGGATCGTGGACAAGCAATATTATAGCATAGTTCCTGCAGTATATTCTCATAAAACTAAAACGTCCCCTTAAAATTTAATATTTTAACCGTTGAAGAAGACAATATTACCAAATCCTAAATGAAACACGATACCCTTAGGATTTATCCTTCAATGATTAAATAATCCTAAAATGAGGTTCATTAGCTTCCATAAGTTTTCAAAATAAATTGTATATTCTTTCTACACTTCTACAAAAGTCAAAATTGTTTCATATAAATAAAAATCAGATAGATATATCTGATACACTATCTAGATTGCAATTATATTCAGACATAACTTTGTTATCAACATAAAGGTAGCAGCCAATAATATGCGATTTAAAGGAGGATAATATTGACAAGTCTTGAAGTTGAGGAATGACATCGATAAGGATGGCGTAAAGTGAAGTGGTTTCATTAGCTAAGTTGGTTAAGCGGTTACCCCGGATAGGTAGAGGTCCTGGGTTCGAGTCCCAAATGCGACTGAAATCTTTTTAATTTCTGTTGTTTTTTCGTTTTCGTGGTTCATTTGGGATGTGCTAATATTATCTCCTGCAATAATTAAAATGTATTTTAATGATAAGAATACGGTATGTACATACCATAGTACGTGCAATATTGATAAAACATTTAGTAGAGCGGTTGTCCCGGTAAGATAGGGGTCCTGAGTTCAATTCCCAGATGCGACTAGTACCTTTTTATTTTCTGTGATTTTTTCGGATTTGTGTTTCATTTAGGATTTGTTAATATTATCTTCTTCAATGATTAAATATTACCATGAGGTTTATAAGCTTCAATAAGTTATTAAAACAAATTGAATAGAGGATATGTTTTTGTATAGTTTTTTCCAAGCCAATATAATAATGTTCTCGACCGCAGTTAGGTCGGAGAGACACTTGTTTTGCACCGACACACGGTCAAGGTTCTTAACCGCTTTATCGTGAAGCTCGTCAAATTGAGCGAATTACTTGTTAGTCACGAGCTGATGTACAATACTAAAAAAATCATCACTGCTGATTTTCAAAGCAAATTCTGGTCTTTTGTCATTCCGCCCATACGTCTCGGTGGAGCCAATTTCAAAATTTGCAGCGAAATAAAATATTTAGGGCATGTCGTCATTGATAACCTAAGTTATAAAACGATATAGAATGCCAAAGAAGAGTACTGAGCATAGAAGTCAACATGCTCGCCATGAGAGTCAACAGGTGCAGTCAGGTGAAGAAGAAACTATTCCAGACATACTGAATAAGCTTTTACACTAGAGAACTATGTCTAAGATGCACAAAACGCGTCATGAACACACTCAGAGTACAGTATAACCGCGATAGAGGGCGCTGTTCGGCCCCCCTCGGCGATGCAGCGCCTCACAGATGTTAGCAGAGGGAAGGGTGCATGGGTTTGTTGCCGTGATGCACCACAGAGTAGCCGAGATGAGTCAGAGCTACCGGAGATTGGAAAACACTCTTATCCAGGCCGTCCCTACACCATAGATGGAGAATTTCCCTCAAGCCAACAAGTGTGTTTACTTTTTCTTTTTTTGTTTATTTTACCTTCAATTTCATATAATTTAATTTATTTCGATGTGTGTTTTATATGACAGATAGAGTGATGCACTCACCGCTCTGTTCAGCTGAAATAAATAAACATTATTATTATGATTATTATTATATTATAGCCATTTGTTCAATTAATTATAGTTATTTTTCAGTATACATTGCATCCTGAAGATGGAACCACTAGTTTCGACAAATGTAGATATTTATTTATTAAATAGTGGTTAAAAAAAAAATTCTATTATTTGAAAACTATACTTATTTTTTCTTTATACTTTTATTCATAGTCAATTACAATTTGTAATTTCATAACTTCTCTACACTTCTCTACGTCATCTCACCACACACTTTCTTTCTTTCTTTTTATTATTATTAACATTACATTCATTAGTTAAGAAACATTCTCACCCCAGACAAAATTAATAATATATTGTATGGACATATGTAATAGGGATGTAAATTTTGATATAACAATATTATCATTTGTAATAAAGTGCACTGTGTATGCCTAAATTAAATACATTATTTAATTAAAAATAATGCCACAAAGCGTATTTACGTTGGTCTGTCAAAAATTCAGAGAAAAGGTCATAATTTTAAAAACTAAACATAACATACTCGTACTACATAAATAAAGAACTATTATTTTTTTAAATCAGTATCAAAAATACAAATACAATTCGGGGGTATTTGGGCATAACCTGAAAAACGGTGTCTTCATATGTTAAATTTTTTTGACATGTTTTGATCCAACTAATCATTACACATTTTCACGTGACCATAGTATTTAATTTGTTTTTAAATTAAGTACAGATGAAAAAATTTTACCAATCGAAAATAAATGTATCAGTAACCGTATTTTCATACTACAAACATAATCGAATTTTTAATTACAATAGGATCCCATAAATCTCATAGCTGTTGAAATGTTTAAAAGTTGAGCTGGACTTTTTTAATATTATATTTATTGACTTGTAGTAGAATATTAGAATTAAATATTACCGAACTATATTCCGCTTAGCGTATTTTTTATCATGTTCCCATAGTTTTTTTGTTGTTGTGTGAAGTTTTTATGTAGAAGTGGAATTATATATCGACGGTCCCGATGAACAATGTCGGATGTGCAAATGGTATCTTCTTATTAGAGCTGTTTAAAGTTTCGTTTCTGTGTTTAGAGTTTCACGTCCACATTTTAATTATTTTTGAGATAAAGAAATATAGTCTAGTTTTTGATATTTTGCACAAACCCCTATTTATTTCATTGCTAAAACATATTATTGTAACTACTACAGCTCTTATGCAAAGTTACCAATTTACACATCCGACATTGTTCTTTGGAACCGTCGATATTATATATTTATCAATTTACCTCAGAGTTTTCCTAGAAATTACTTGAAGGAAAAAATTCTTTTAACACGAGTATTAACCTTTTTCCAGATTACTTCATTGCAAGCTCTCTTACAACGTCAAATAAGAGATTCGCTTAATAATTCACACTGCCCCGAGGTCAAATAATGACCTCCTCTGCCCAGCATCCCCTGGATTGACCCCGCGACCCCGACTGGCACCCTCCCCCCGGGGCGGGAGGGGTTAACATTAACAGTAGTAATTATTTCGTCCGAAATAACAATAAGTTAAATAACTTTGGGCGGGGAGCGACGGCCCCACACACCTTTTAACCCTTCGAGGCGAGAGTGAAGAGATGCGTCTTTATTGCAAGTGCTGCGGTGTTTACATGTATACGGAGCTGTAAGGGTTTAGTGTGATTATTTTATTGCCATCCTTGACTTTAGAAAATGATTTCACATCGAATATTGCTTTTTGTAAATGCAGCTTCCAAACAGGTCTATGTGAACTGGTATCCTTATTATATGTTCATTAAATTCTATCGTCTTCATTTCTGGTTGAGTATCATCAACGAAATCTCCACCGCGCATTCTGCAGATTGATAAAATGCTTCCTCTACCTCTTCCTTTATCAATTTAGTAGTTAATTAAGTTATCCAAAATTCTGCTAGATAAGTTCACCGTCATTAAACAAGCAATATTTTTCCTACACATTGTTCGTAACATGAGAATGTCTGTTTTTCTTATGAGAAAAAATCGGATTATCAGTTGAATGTCCTTAATTTATGTGCCTTGTATTGCGGCAAAGATTTATTTTTAATTTCATGCATACTCACTATGCTTTCTTTTTGCTAATCGATTAAAAAAATCCACTTTAGTCACCCAGTCCTAAAATTTAGTGTGTGCACCTTTAGATCCACACCAGAAAATCCACCAACTTCCATATCAATGTTTGATTTTGTAAATAACTTTAGTCGTGTTTTAATCTTTACATCGTTCCCAAAAATGTGTATTTTCAAATATTGTAATATATTGACATTAAAATTTAAATCGGTTTCTCTACATCATAGTTATTATTTTTAATAAAGCGAGCCATATTAGCTTACAATGAATTATTTTGATAAAAAATGCAAAAATAACAATCCCTAACTCAAAGCAGTAAATCTCAATTCCCTGAATTCCACTCTACATAAACCTATTTTACAAGCGATTAATTCCCCACCCACTTGCATACTTCTTATATAGATAATCTTAATGTGTGTAGATACATATTATTTAATGGGGGGGTCGGAACCCTGATTCTTATGCTGTGTCCAGTGGCAACTATTGTCCCCCAAGTTCAGGGAGGAACTGGGGATTGACCATGGAAATTAAACCCGGAAGAACGTGATTTTACGGGAGTTGTCCCTAGAGAGCATTGACTGTAATATGTGTATTTATGTATATTTTACTATCCCCATTGCTTATAACATATTACTAAACTATATTGTATCAGCTATTTTTCACGTTCTACGCAATTTTTTTTTCGTTCGTCGCCCCGAATCACCCGGGTATTCTGTTCGATGAGATAAGTTCGTAGGGGTTTCTCAAGTTTTGTTGATTCTTATGTATAGAGATACTGTGCATAGGTCGGTCTTTTTTAAGGTAAACAAGGGATGACCTGATGATGAGAATTATTTTTTTGAGGGCAGGTAACACAGATAATGAACGGTACAAAACGATCAATTTTCACGGGGAAAATATAAAACCGTAATGACGTAGAAGATTTACAGGAAGGTTTTTGAAGATATCTAAATGTTGCTTCCAAACTCAACAAAAACGTACATATTGCGTATTAAAAAAAAATATTACTTACTTGTGGAGAAAAACAGCCCTTTATTACCGTATTGTTGATTTTTCTTAAATTAGTATATTTTTTTATTACTCACTTGAATTAATAAGACTTAATGATAATTCTTAAAGATATTCGTCTTACTTGTCAGTCAAACCCTTACACAAGTGAGTGACAAATTTATAAAATTTTCTTAGCAAGATATAAATTTTAATTTCTTCAAATTTTTGGTATTCACTTTGTGGCGTCATTATTAATTAATTAATTAAAAATGTATACTTTGTTTACACCACTTTATAAATATACATAAATATCTACATGTTTCGACAGCAATGCTGTCATCATCAGGAATATTTTGAGTATTCATATATTCCTGATGATGACAGCATTGCTGTCGGAAAATGTACCTGTTTACTTATATTTATAAAGTGGTGTAAACAAAGTATATTTTTTAATTAATTATTGATATAAATTACTTTTCAACTACACTTATTTTTTCTTTAAACTTTTATTCATAGTCAATTACAATTCTTGATTTCTTAACTTCTCAACACTTCTCCACATCATCTCCCCACACACTTGATGTCGTTTTATTATTATTAGTCACACACACATTCATTAATTAAGAAACAATCTCACCAAAGACAAAATTAATAAAATATTGTACGTGTATAGGTAATAAGAACTTTAACTACGTAAATTTTAAAACTCCAGCCTTATTATCTGTAATAAAATGTACTGTGTCTAAATAAATAAATAAATAAAAAATTTAGCTTAGGTTACCAAAATGGAATAAGAATTCTCCACTCAGCCGATGCAGCCCTGCCCTGTCCATAAGACCGGGAAATCCATTAAAATTCCCTCGAATTAATCTTTCGGCGCTTTCTATACTGACCAGAGCATGCCACCGTACCAAGGAATTTACCACATATTTCCCTTATAATGTGCTGACTTATACTCAAATTCTAATGATTACTTTGTTGCTAACGCCTCCGGAGGAATTCACGTTTAATACAAAGGACTTGTCTTTTGATTCTAAATGCTATAAAAACAATATAAGTTAATTGGTGATTATCATGATAATACACTATCAACCGGAGTTAATAAATCGCTTCAATCATGTTCCAAAAATTTTACTAGAATTATTATTTAATCATATTTTTTTTTGTCTTTCGAAAGAGATCATGATTTACGTAATAGCTGTTTCATATATCCAACGAAAACTCTAAAATGCGTTCAATAAATAGAAAACAATAAATAATAATAATAATATGTTCGCATTAAAATCGAGGAAAATTTTCTATAGGACTCCCTATGAGTAGCATCATTATAAAAAAACTCACTGAGCTCATGTTCTTCTTTAGAAACATTCGCATTATACTTAACAAAAATGATCTGAATAAAGTTTACTATGCCCTTTGCCAATCATGTGTAAAATAAGGGATGCCTCAAATATCTACATGGAGCAGCTTGAGAGAGTACAAAAAGTATAATAAAAATAATCTTAAAAGCACCCTTTTAAAGGATTTTTTTTAAAGGCTTTATTAATATGTTTAGTATTACAAAACTCGATTAAAAAAATTCAATACTCAATTTTAATGGAAATAATGAGTACTTTACTGACCGAGAAAGACTAAGACTCTTACACTATAAAGAAAAATAAACTAAAATGTTTAACATTCCATGATTAAATACTTCTTACGGCCAAAAAAACTTGTATAACGTCTTTCCAAATGATTTTAAAAATACCATCGAGACATAAAAGTGCAAAAACAACATCAAAATATGAGTAAGTAAACATGAAGATTAGGAAATTAAAAAAAAATTAAAGAGACAACATAAGTATCAGTAATACCAACACAACAACCCGCAGTCTACCTTGGAACACTAGTGAGGAGGACAGTTAACATTAGAAAATATTTTAATATATTTACACTGTTTTAATGTAACATAATAAAACATTATTTAATAAACCATCTACCAGCGAATTATATAAAAGGAACGCCTAATATCAAATATACAAAGAATTTTTTTTCAATAAAATTCATTCCCCTGATAGTATAAGCAATAGATTAAAAAAATGGTTTAATAGCCATCCCAATGCTAAGAACGACCACAGCACAACACCACTACTTGTATTGAGGTATAAAATGGTACTATTATCCAAAAACAAAATGAATGTAACCGAAACATTGAAATATTACCGATTCATAAGCAAATTAACTCCCTGGACTTAGATAATGATACATTGTACCTTTAATATATATTCTCTAGCATATACATTACTATTTGTTTTTTTTTTAATTATTATTATAAAATTGTTCCGTTGATTTACGTTTGTATTTATTTAATAAGTTTTTAAAGTTGTGCAAATTGAATAGTTTTTTTTTATTATTTCATCATTACGTTTGTAAATACTCCTCCCATAAACATGAGCTACTGAAGCTCAACTGATTGAAAGCAGATTAATAGGAAGTTTAAAAGTAATAAAATTAGGTAATATTTTTTTAAAAATTAATGAATAAATTACTATGCCTTAAATAGTATTTAATGTAATTTCTTCAAACGATTGGAATTCACTTTGTGGCATCATTATTAATAAATTAATGAATTAAATTATTCATATATTCTTGACGATAAACATATCGCTTTCGAAACATGCAGATATCAATACATATTTATGTATAGAGTGATGAGTACAAAGTATATTTTTAAATTCATTTAGTATTTAATGATTTTTTTTTATTCTAGAAGGTAAATTATGGTGAAGTAAATATTTAGTGAAAGTATCTGAAGATCAAGCTTTTTTCACATTTCACTATATTTCAATCTCCATTTCAGACTATGTAGGCTTAAAGCACCCCCATATTGGCAATGGTATAGTTTCACTGACTCATGAATTATGGGCAGTATGAATTCCTGTACAACATTAGATAAAATATTATCTTTTTTCATTAATCGGAATTCAATTTCTGTATTACTTATGTATATCATTCCAGTCATATTCTTCACTATGGTGCACAGTTCAAGGCAGGCCTTTATATTTTGCCTTTTATTTTATACGTAACCCTTATTCCTGTTATTTTCGAGATTTGTTTGGAGTGGGAAAGAGAAGACTTCTCGTATTCACTATGTAGGTATATATGTACATATATATATATATCATACACTGGGCAATCTGCTAACATCTCGAGCACATGCTCCAGCCACCTCATCTGGGATTATTCATCCCTTTCTTGTGTAACGACAGAAAACAGAACTAATTACAAAATCTCCAAAACAGAGCAATGCGAACAATATTAAAGCGAAATGGATATTCAAAAGTAGCTAAAATTTTAGAAGAATTATATTGGCTAACGGTGAAACAAATGCTGACTTTGAACGCAATGATTTTTGTACATAAAATAAGAAACAACTTATTACCAATATATTTCTCCGACAATATTATTTATAACATGGACATTCACAGACATAATACAAGAAAATATAAGGAAATTAGACTGCCGAAAAACAGCAAAGCCAATACGCAAAACAGTTTATTTTACAAAGGGATGAAATGTTATAATGCTCTGCCGATCCTAATCAAAATTGCACCAATTAATAAAATTTTAAAAAAGATTGTAAAAACCATATTAAATTAAGCAAGAAAAATCCACTCGTTTTTAAATTTTCGTTTGTAAAGTATTCAACAGTTTATAAGTTACAATAATTAGTTACGTGTAATTGTATATAAGTTATAATTTGTTATTTTAAACATAAATGTACAAATAAGTAAAATAAAATAAAAAAATCAAAAAGCAGTTCGATGTTGCTTTCGGATAATCGTGATCTTAATATTAAACTAATCTTATTTATTTAAAGCTATTAAACTATTTTTCGTAAATATTCAGCGATAATAAAGTAAATTTAAACATTATACCTCAAAAATAAGCTTTAAAAAAAGTTAACAAAATCATGATAATCTCAATTTAACACAATTTATTAAAATTTAATTCGAGATGTTAAATTCATAGTTTGTATTGACATTACACCGTCTTATACATAGCTAATTGAATGATTATGAATGTATGCATTTGGGCGCAAACCCCTTCCTTCGATAAACACTGGCCAGTGGTCAAGGGGTGAATTCATCCCCAAAAGGTTATTGTGGTTAATGCTAAGGGTTGTAATGTTAAATTTAAGTAACCGCATATTTGATCTAAGGTGACTTGGTCATATTAAAGTTAAGCGCTGATATAATACTGAGGGAAACCAACTACAGAGGTCCAGGCTTTCTGAAAGATGGTAAGGGTATAGGAATATCTTATGGAAAGTGGACAATGAACTTGGAAGCGAAATGGCAACTGAATGTGACATGAAATAGAGTCATTCAAGTGCTATTCCCCCTAAAAAATGATTTTTTTTAACATTGGTGATGCTAAGTTTAATAGGTCTAACAAAAACACGAATAATGGTATGGAACCAAATAATTCTAACGCATCCACTGGGTATCACATAAAAATGTATGTATATCCCGTTCCAACTACAGTTTGCATTCCCCAATTCAACGCTTACACAGTCTTGGTAACAAATACTTAAATGATATGGATGTATTTGACAATCTAAACGTTCAAATTTCAAAAAAAGTATGTACCAATTATTTGTACCTAGTTTATAAATTATTGTTAAGTACAACTTTTTACATTATTTACTTATTTGTTATTAATGTTAATATTGACTTTGTGGATATTGTATTATTTATTTTTCCTGTTTCTTTTATTCCTGTGTACTTTTAGCTTTGGTTCAGTTTTTTCCGTTTTTCTTATTTCAAGTGTAATTAACTTTGAGGATGTTTTCTATTTTTATTTTATGTGTGATTTAAAAATGATGTACTTGTATTTGTAAGCCCCGTGGGCGTTTAAATAATGAAATAAAAAAATTATAAAAATACATCCACAGATAAGGTTTTTTCCTTTTGAATAAATCTGCTTTTTAACGAAAAATTGAATAATTTGGAATTAACCAACTAACTAACTAACCATCACGTCGTTTCTCCGCAGGGGTAAGCAATGAGGATGGACCGCCAAACAACTCGATCTTGGCATTCACTTCTTGCGTCATTCACATTCATACATCGTCTCATACATTCTTTTCTATTATTCTGACTTCTGACATGACTTGACTGAAGTATTTGATTAACTTGATCGTGCCATGTCTTCCTCGGACGTCCTTGGCTTCTTCGTCCATCACATTCGCGTCATATATTCTCCTTACACTTCTTTCTTCGTCCATTCGCTATATATGCCCGAACGTTCTATGCGCCCCTTTCTTAATCAATGAACTGAGATAATCATTGGAATATTTTGAATCTCCATAGGACATGACGGAAATGATTTTTTTAGTTGAAAATAGTTTAATAAAGCTAGAAATCCATTTAAAAAAACTGGGACAATTTCCGGATGGCAGAAAGAGAAATTTTCCTGCATTGTACAATAGATTTGCGCTCTATTCTTGGGAATATGTAGGCATGCAGGCGACTCAGTACTAAACCCATTAAATGTTTCAATAAATTAGGTATAACCCCCAAATACACTTCTAGCACATTCCAAACGACAGCCAACGCACATTACAAGAGGAGTGAGCCTATAAATCTACCAGGAAACGATAAATACCGAGGAGGTAACCCCGACTTCTTATTCCTCCGCTTCCCGACTCTTGGCGAGCATGTATCAATTCGAATTTCAAAAGTCCATTAGTGAATCCCCGAGATTTCGCGCGTTTCCGGCCTGTTTACCGGGCATTTCCGGTCCAGATTTATCGGTTTGGCGGGAAGGCAGGATTCGCTGTTCCGGATGCGGAAGTGGGCGGGACTAATCGAAGAAAAGTGTTGCCACGTGTGACCTTTTAACACTTTTCTGTTTTTTTTTCAAAGGTGAAGAATGTATAATGGGATAGGAAAACATATCGTAAACAATATATTACCTACCCAGAGTAACTACCCACATAAAAAAATTACAAAATTCTATGAAATGCGGGCAGGATTTCTTGAGAGTACTGACCACGTGATCTTTTGTTAATATCTGATACCTTTTATTGCAATTATCCGTGTTTTCATAGACTAAAACTGAAGTGACAATTATATTTTGAAAGCCGTAAAACATTGACGCAGCATTGTATAAATAATGAGATATATATTTAATTAAACTTTAAAAAAATTATTGTAACTATTTTTATTCAATTTAAAAAAAAAACGGGTTATTTATAAAAACGTTCTGCTAGGTAAAATAAAACGTTTCTTTAATGAAATAGTAATAGTTAATTCTAAATTTAAAAACTTAAATTAGAATGGAGTTCTATAAATTAAACATGAACAGAATAAAATTTAAAACATACTCGTACGCTTACATAGTGGTGTACACAGAAATGCAAAATGGTGACTAAACGAACGGTGACGAAATAAACTCTATTTGATCACTCTTTGTTAATTTCAATAATATTTTAAGTCATTTTTTCTGGTTTTTACTTAAAAAATGCCGATCAAAATATTCAAATTTTATCAAGACTGATAAATAAACAAAGGAAATTGAAACAGATTTAATTTTGTGGTCTTTGAAAAATTGTGTAAAAATCTTACCACCTGAATTTAAAACGGAGATCGAATGGGAAGTTGACTTACATCCAACAAAGTAACGCGGAAGTAATAACACAATATACTTTAATGGGCTTGTCTCCTACGATGGAATTTCATGTTATTAATAAATCTTCAAATCTCAAGGGAGGGCTTGATCAGTGTGTGACGTCACCGTAAATAATACGTCAAACTCGGCAGAATGCGTTACTGACACTCGAATTGTGAATTGTACTGAATTGTGTTTCATCACATCACGTTTTTTTAATGTATTTATTATATTATATACACCCCCTATGGGTTTTTACATATTTTGAAATCACAATAGTCACACAGGTGCAAAACACATCACAATTGGTAGATAGATAAAATTGATAGCCTTGGTGAAATAGAATGACTAAATATTTCAATGGTCTCGCGAACAAATACGGGAATAACATAGTGTAAGTACCTTTCCAAATAATTAGCTACAATGGCGAATATTCAAAATATACCCCAGATGCACTGTTACTTATTTATACTCTAGAAACATGTCTTAATAATTGTTGAGGATGTATGCAGTAATCGTCTGTTTGTATTTGTATTCCGAGCAGTTGAACATATCTTCTATGTCTGAAAAAGTATTACCTTCTGGGTGAAGTCTAGGTACAAGAGAAGTTTTGAATGACTCAGTCGTGAACTTATTATTACAATTGAATAAAATTTTAGATCGAGTGGTTCTAGATGAAATATTAAATTTAATTAAGATGACCATATCAGGGGTGTTTATAAAATCATTAACAACTTTGAAAATAAAAGTTTGGTCAGAAACAAGTATTCTATCTGAGAGTTTTTATAATTTTAGTTCCTTCATTAAGTAATTGTAATTTATAGTTTCAATAGGTAATCTGAGTTTATAGTTCACATATCATGGAATCGGAGTGAATTTTATAGTAAGGGGATATATGTCAGAAAATTTAATTTAGAATCGAAAACAATGCCTAGATCATGAATTTTATTGACAGACGAGAGAAAAATATTGTTGATTTTATATTGAAAGTTGAGATGATGATTCCTTCTAAAAAATCTGAATGTATAGAATATACTAATATATAAAAAAAATTGTTTTACCCATGAAAGCTCATAATATCACCATTTTTGAGGATATTGAAGAATTAATTTTATTGCCATTATTAGCTCTTTAGACAGAATATATTTTTTTTAAAAAAAGAGAGACAAACTCATTGCTAGTACATATTGTAGTATTGTTATAATAACATAATGTTTCTGTTTATCACATTTTCTTATCATATAATTATAGTTTGACAAGACGTTATAAACTATGACCAAACCACCCTGTTATTTATAGCAAATTCAAGGACCATTTCATCTTCTTTATATTCAGACAACTACCTCCATTAACCCTTCAAGTGCCGGGGCAGTTTGACACCGCTTGAATTATTTATCCAGCCTCTTAAGAGGGTCTCGTCAAATGGACCACTTCGGTCAAATCTGCGGATCAATTTGCTGCTGATACGTGATTCAATTCCGCCTAGAATGGAGAGATTTATCATCTAGGGTGGGTGTTTCAATCTTGTTTATCTATGGACATTTATCTCAGTGTTTAACAAAGTAGGTAATAGTACTATTACAGATTTTTGTATTTTGTGAATAATTGATTAAAATGTTAAAAATGTTTGATGTGACGGAATTATTAATGGTTTAAGGGGCGATTTCACTATGCATCAATGAACTTTTCGTTAACTGTTCGTCGAATATCTTTAATCATAAGAATAACAGGCCAATAAATCGGCGACCGTTTCACTACAAAAAATATAGTCGCAAATAGTTATTGATGAGCTAGTTTGGCAACATTGGTATTTGCAAACCATTATCTGCTGTAACGACTGTCTTTTTATTTTTATAGTAACTCCACACAGGAGACCCCGAGGAAAATAATTTCCCTCAAGCCCAATATAATCTTTGGGGATGCTATGTGGAGGGTCTTTTAGAGGATAGGAAGGAGTGAACTTGCGTCTTGAAGAAACCCATGTTGTAGGATGAAGATCATTCCACAGCCGAGCTGTTGAATACAATAATGAGCCGTAGAAACTACCCGTTCTCATGTGATAAATTTCAACGGTGTGCAAATGTTGGGCGCACGTTTGGAGTGTTTTCCAACTACGCACCGGTACCGAAGGGATCAAGGACGCTAGTTCCTCAGAGCATCTTCCATTAAAATACCGGTAGAACGAGGACAGCATTCCCACCTGACATCTGTACTCCAAAGATTGCAGTCCTTTTGTTAAGATAGGCGAATCTATTAAACGTCTATTGTTTCCATGAAATCACAAACGTCTAACATGCTCCCGAAAAAATTACATGGTTAGTGGTGTGGCCCATACCCGCCTCCCAAATTGAAAGATGAATATGATGCGGGTAATTCAGAATATTCCGGTTATATTTTCAGGGCGTATATTAAAATTACGGTAAATAAGCAAAGTAGACATACTGGGTAGTCTTTGGACAGATTTTGTCTTTGATTTGGTCGTGAATTATATTCACGGTATTCTTCGTGGGTTGAAAATCGAGATCTGAAGTCAAAGTCGTTCAATACCTCTAAAAAAATTAACACGAGCTCCTAGAACTCGTGGTATTTGCATTGCCGCACTGTCGTGTGCATCTGCATCTTTAATTATGGCAAAACCATCAATAAAATCCACAATAAACTCACCTGTCAGAATGTTTTGTGACGTTTGACGCCATCTTTTAATCTGATAAACATCCTCTATTTCAACTTCGAGATCGAGTTAAATTATTTCGGTCTTTTTGTGAAACATACAGTTATTGAGTGTACGTGAAACGCAAATATTTTTCTGTTCTACAAAGAGCGGTTATTGATAACTTATTGAGATATGGTGAAATACCCCCCCAAGATATTTTATTATTTTTTAAATTAATATCTATCTTTTTTGTGCATTTTAATTTCAGTTACAAACTTAACTTCACGTTTTTTGTTAGTTTTTCCACAGCGTGACAGTTTCGACTCACTTCAAAATACAAATAGGTAATGAAAAATGTGAAATAAACAAAGCGTTTTAATCATAGGATAAAAAAATATACACTAAAAGTTCCTTCCACGTAAATTTAAAAGGAAGCCCATGTGCCATTGACTTTAGGTTCTAGTCCCGAGAGAGCCAACGAAAATACGGCAAGCATAGACTCTTGTTTTTTTTACAGTGCCTGCATTGTATACGATATATAGTATAGCCATTCCATTTGATCGAAATGTGATAATTTTTTGTTTAAAAAATTAAGGCCCGAATGGACAGACTTTTGAATCATTAAACACGCCCACATCGCATTTATTGTGATCTTTTTTAGTAACCATATTAAAAAAAACAATTACTCTGCATGCACATACACCATTTTTTTCTGTGCCTGCTTGTTTCGATACAACACGTGTCTCTATAGGTAAAAAAATATTACCATAAGAAAAAACCATAAATCTACATTTAAAACAACATCTTTTAAAATACTTTCAGATCAATCACTAGAATTTACCGTGTAAGAATTTTAGCTACTTCAAAAATAAAAAATAAAAAAACGATTTTATGTAATTTCAGATCAATAATGTCGCTCACTAAATATTAGCAAAACGTAAAGATCGACAAAATTAAGAATCTTTTGAAAAACTTGATTGCGTCTTTACAAATACAAGTTTTAACGCCTCTAAGTCCTCCCTACCAATTTTCTAAATTAACCAAACTTCGAACATAAAAAAAATTAACTTAACAAACGGAAACCTCGATCTTTCCCCCTCCAACATCCTCAATCGTCTCCTGTTCAAACAAATCTAGAAAAAACCCACCCCACTCTCCCCTTTACATTACCTTCTTATTGAGTCCATTTCGGAAAATGCTATTTAACCCTTTGGTTATTTGTGACATCTTAATCCCCCCAGGGAATGAAATAAAAATGGGGAGAGGGGGGCAAGACAGAACTCTTTAAAAAAAATAAAAGATTTTTTTTTTCAGGGAAGACAACTTTCTTTTTTAATTCCCTTTCTGTGATTTTCATTTGATTAACGCCATCCAATGTTCAATGGAGGCAAATAGATGTAACAAAGGTAAAATCCCTTTGTGAGGAACGGACAAAGGGTTAATGAGGAATCTCTTTTGTTTGTCGAGGGGTAGTACAAAGATCACAAACCAAACAATATTAAAAGGAAAAAATGCTGTGGACAGATCCACTGAACTTTCTCGCATTGCAATCTGGGAAAGAAGATTATACTCTACGAATAGACAATTCATTTAACTGTGTCAAACACAGAAATCACTTAAAATTTTGAAAACATCACATTTTTTAAAAACAATATTTATAATCATGAAAAATTCAATATAAAATGCATACGGCCAATTCCTATCATTTCCGCGCATGCACTGATCTACCCCCATCTCTCTGACACACGTCGCAAATACCATACCTGATGAAAAGATTTTAACGACATTCAATTTGTTTGCTTTTTCGAACTTATTCAAAAAGAGTACTTGGTACCAAATATCCTAGATGAGATAATACGTGTAGCTTCTGACACATTTAACGGCAAATTGCTACACTAGCGCCTTAAGCGGCCCCGGATGTACGAATTGTTTTTTTTTTAGACAATTTAATAGATTTTCTGTGAAATATGTGCTTAATAAATTAGAAAATAAATAAAATAAATATTAGATGACACATTACACTAAATTTACTGCGTTTTTGGACATAAATGAAAAAAAAATCGAAGAGGATATTAGGTGTGTACAAATAGACATAAGCCTCGCCGCTCGCCGTTTGCGCTAGGTCTGGTGGATCAGAAAGGAAATAAATTACTTAAATTAAATTGTGAGAACGTTTCTTTATTTTATGACTTCTTTTGACTTAACAATCACAATTCTGATAACATTTATTTATTTACATATGCCTTAACGGGTAAATTTAAACATTTATATCTATTTAAAGCAAATAATTAATAATGATAAGAACTGAGATATGTTAAGATAAAAGAAATAAAAAAATAATTCAAAATTTCTTACAGGTTACGTAATATTTTTTTAAGAATTTTAGTTTTCTATTATTTATTATGAATATATTTCTCATAAAACCTATTACATTACATGATAAAAAATTACAATTCGTACATCCGGGATCGCTAGATGCGGTAGTATAGCATGTAGCCATCTCAATGTATGGAAAATGTCAGAAGCTGGGCGTTTTGCCTATTTCTATGGTATTTGCTACTACAATGCTTCATTTGTATTTCAACACACTTTTTCCGGTTTTTCCTTTAATATTGATCGCTTAAATAAGGAAAAAAAACGAAAAAATCATATTTTATTTTATGTTTTCTTTTTGTTTCACTTTCGATCGACTATCAGAATATTATGTAGAGTGAGATCTGGAGTTCTCTCTTTCTAAAACACATGTCTGACCTTAAGAAAAAGGAGGATAGAACGGGTATTATGAGGACCGTCATTTGGTTCCCGATACGGAACGTCTAGAATCAAAGGGTTAATGGATATTCTAAAGCTTTCAAAGCTCTTAATGCTGAAATATTATTGACCTAGACCTAGAATATTCAAATAGAGAAACAAAGGTGTGTAAATTTTATATTTTTAGTTTTTGTTCTAAACCGATTTTCAGATTTATAGATAGGATAATAATATACAGGTTTTGGCCCAAAGAAAAATTTATATATGTTGTTATCAATATTTTAAAAAAAAACTTTTTAGTACAGATGAAATTACAAATAAGAAAGTTGAAAATGAACTTTGCTTTAGAAACGCAGAGGTTATCAGGAAAAAGAATCTGATTTCTTTCTTCTTATTTAAAGAAGAAAAGCAATGGCATTGTTTTTAGAAGAGAAGATAAAATTTTAATTATATTTCTCGTGTAGTAGAACAAAAATTAGCCTTTGATTGATATCTTGAAATTGTTGACAAGGGTATTCAAAAAGGACTAAGATTATTAATTTTAAATTTACTTCTAATTCGGTATTTTTTTAAATTCAAACGCTGGTATTTTTCTCTGTCACATAATAATATTTTTTACCAGTATTTTAAATAAGTTTTCAATGTGTCTATCATGATTAATTTTGATAAACCTTTCAAGTAGTTCGAAAATTACGTATATTATCAAGACAGCAGGATCGTCAAAAAACATTTTTTTCTGTGACACAGGTACCTATGACGGGAGCGCCGGCTTATACATTAATTTGTTCTTAGTTTTATTTCGTCCGTATTTAATAAATAATTTACTAAATAGATAATTAAATATGTTTGACATTTTCAAACCAATCCGAATTGATCGTATATTTAAAAACAAAATATTAAAATAAGTAATCATTATCTTAACAGTGCGAGTCTTTTCATTTTTCATATATTCAATCTTTATCTATAAAAATGAATGTTTGTCTGTGTGTCCTCAATTTTATCAAAAATTACTTGACTGGTTTCGCTGAAAATAGTCCAGTTTGTTCTTATTAGTGCCGGGAAGGTTTAAAAAGTAGTTTGAATGACATCCAATTTGTAAAACTGTTGATATAACGTTTTAAAATTAGTAAGAAAAACATTGAACCCGCCCGTTGTATGTTTTTAGCCCATAAGTATACCACTCTGGTTAGCCACAGATTACATATTCAAAAGAATACGGTTTAGGTAAAAGAAAACAGAAGTAGGTACATACTTAAAAAAAATGAATGTTTCCTTGTTTACAGATAGAAATAGTCGCCACAGGGCATTACTTTCACTGTCAAATCAATTATGGCACACAAACGACAAGCGAGAATTCCCAACTTCATAACTTTATTCCAAAATAAATAAATAATTCCGAGTAAACGTCAGCTAGTATGATATAAATTAATTATCACGTTGGGGAACATTTCAGACGTTAAAAATTTTATCTTCTTGTAAACTTTATAAATTGATTTTGATACTAACCGGTTTTAGACTCAGCCGTCTTCCCAACAGGGTAGTAATAGTTGCCAGGTCCTTAACGAGTTACACATGAATTGAAATAAAATATATATAATCATTACATAATAATTTTATCACAGTATCTTTAAATGATTAATGTTTCCAGTATTTTTTTGCTGTTTTAATGTCCCGACAGAGACTATGCTTGTATTTAATGTCTGAATAGAATATTTAAATAAAGTGTTGTTTAGAAATAACTATTATTTTTCAATTTTATTAGTGTGGATATATAGATACCTAGGAAGAAAACGTTTGATAAAAATAGATTTCTTATTTTTTGTTCCCTAAACAAACGATTAATTTCAAATGAGTCTTTATACAGTAATCAACCCTTCTATCAGGAAGGGGTTAAATAATTACCTCTTTAGAAAGAAGGATTATTAAATCCCGTTTTTCTTTTCCTTTTCTGGTGCAGCATTATTTTTCATGTTTAATCATTGTCTGGGATTCATTTAACTTTGCTGTTATCGTGATCTGAAATGGGGAATATAATAGGAATTGAAATTGCCGAAGTTCGTTATTGTAAAAATAGATTAGTCCGTCATGACGTAATCAGAGAATCTTAAAAATAAATCTCTTAGTTAAATATTATCAGACCGCAATAACATTATTTGTCTTAATAATATTTAGCTCTTTAACACTTTCCTACTAAACTTAGTAAAAGCCTTTGTAAGAAGTGTTAAACGTGAAAGGAAAAAAAAAATCCACGTATTTTGTCGGTTTCCAATGTCTAGCATAGAAACACTATGTAATTTCCACATCACACTATTCTATTATCCTGTCATCTGGAAGGAGATGGGAGAGAGGAAGGTTGGGAAATACCTGGATATACAGAAATGTTAAGATCTAAACAAAGCTATTTCATCGGTTCCATGACAATTCAACATACGTATGAACCGGAACACTCTTTAAAAGTGATATAAAGTCGTTGAATGAATGTTTTTCTGTCTGTCCTCGGTTTTCTCGAACATTTCTTCACTGATTTCGCTGGAAAGAGAACAGTTTATTCTTATTCGTACCGGAATGGTTTAGAGAGTAGTTTGAATAAAATCCAATTTGTAAAACTGTTGTCATAACGTTTAAAATTAGTGTGAAAAGCATTGAACCCGCCATGTTGCATTGAGGTTAGCTCATAGATATACCGCTCTGGTTAGTCACAGATTACATAATCAAAAGAAGAAGGTTTGTTTGGGTAGAATATTTTCAAAATAGAAAACATAAGTAGGTACCTACTTATTTAGATATATTTTGAAAAAATAAATGGTTGGAATGAAATAAAATTTTCTAGTTTTTCGTAATAATATAAAGTCATTAAATGTACAAAAAACTAGCCCTACAAAACAATTAGTATTGTTTGTTTGTTTGTTTGCTTGTTTTTTTATTTTATTTTTTAATAACAAAAGGTTAATATGTAATTATACCTTTTTTATTTTGAACTTTTAATTACTTTTAAAAAGTGTGCCGATTCATGCATGTATTAACCATTGCATTATATTATATGCACCATTTTATCAATGCTTCAAACTGGTTGATTTTTAGTCACCAAACGTGATATTAAATTCTCGTGAAGAATAGATTGTGGCATTTCCTTCTTATTTCGTGCTGAGTTATCTACTCTTACTTGATGCAATGTTTTAAATGTCCTTGCAATGTACAATGATGAAATGCACTGATAATGGACAATAAAAAGCCATGTAAAATTTCATCTCGAGAAGGAACATATAGTACAACAAACCTATCGTAAACCTTAAACATTACTTAACCTATTCTGTTTTCTTATTAGATTACCCCCTTAAACACATATTTCTTAACTATTCCATCGGTTATAAAAACTACCTATTTCGCTTGTTAAAAGAATCTCACCCAAATCTAAAAGTTAATCAAACATTTAAGTATCTACCCCATTTTTGCAACAGCGCGCACTGCCTTTAAAATCTCGTATAAAAGTAGGTTTTAGTTTAACGGCGTAGTTCCATCTATAACCTTTTACCCCTTACACATACACCTGTAATCCTTTGACGCCGAGCTCTCCACCGACACCCCTTGTAATATATTCAATTCAATTTTTAATTTCGCTTGAAAGAATAGCCGGAGATAAGACGAACGTACACCGGATCTTTCCCACTTCCTACTTCCTACACCCCGATCCTCTTTTTAAACACCCACTTTTCTCGCCTGATTCTTGTCTTTGGTGCAGAGTTGGAAGATGAATCCAGATACATTGATTTATTACATTTTCTGTTTAAATTAAACGTTTAAAAAGCAATAATAATAATATTAACAAGGGTTTAGAAATTTTACATACAAATAAATACAAGCGATTTGCAATTACAATCATTAAATTGTTTTAATAAATCGAAACTACTAAATTAATTAGAAATATTTACAATAAGAAAAAAAAGTGTCAACACTGGATTAAATATCCTAATATACAAAGAGCCACTTCCTAAATTTGTTGCTTAATTAGTTACTCTAATCGTCTCCCACCACGTAGGTATTTTATAGTTTTGTTTACATCTGTGCTTGCATGTCATTTTATTTTTTAGTATAATTTGTAACCCGAAGAATTCCATTGGTTCTTAAACAAATAATTAAGGTTTTATTCAAAACAGTTGTCAAAAATAATAAAATAATTAGTTTCATACAGAATGGGTAGGGTCATTTATTAATTCAATTACTTCAGAGGCTTTTAAATTACTTTTTGAAGTTTTAAAAACCTGTTTCTGACCTTAGACTAAATGGTAGGTCATTTAAAAAATGTGGACCCTACGCGTTGAATGGTCTGTCCTGTATACTTCGTACGAGAGTGTTCAATTAGTTTGAGTTGACCTGAGTCTGACCTGAGCCAATTAGGCCCTAATCTAAATACTAATTATATCTCTAAAATTAGGTGTATCATTATTTTAATATTTCTTTTGATAGTATGAACAACATCTTTTTAGAAACTAGTGAAATATTTCGGCGAATACGACATAAAATTATTAAAAATATTTTGAACAGAATAATTTGAATAAAGTGATTCTCATTATTCTTCATATATAAAAAAATTATATTTTTCCGTCTGTCCTCGATTTTCTCGAAAATTATTCAACCGATTTCACTGAAAATAGTAGAGTTTGTTCTTATTAGTACCGGGAAGGTTTTGAGAGTAGTATGAATGAAATTCAATTTGTAAAACTGTTGCTATAACATTTAAAAATAGTATGAAAAACATTGAACCCGCCATGTTGTATTGAGGTTAGCCCATAGATATACCACTCTGCTTAGCCACAGATAAAATATTCAAAAGAAGATGGTTTGTTTGCGTAGAATATTTTCAAAACGTAAAACTTAGTAGGTACATACTTAAGAATTTTTTTTATTTATTTACGTATTGAAAAAATAAATGTTTGGAGAGGAATAAATTTTTCAAATTGTTTATTTGTTTAGAGATAGTGATAGTCATCACAAGGCATTACTTTCGCTGTCTAATCAATTATGGCACCCAGACGACAAGCAAGAATTCACAACTTCATAACTATATTACAGACAAAAAAATACGAACAAGGCCGCGTATACATAAGTCAATTTATTAATAATGACGCCACAAAATAACCACAAATCTATTGAAGTAACAATAATTTGGCTTTATTATTTTTCATACATCATTTATCACGCACTGAGTTCAGCTCCATTGAGTTGTTACGGGTTATACAGGGTGTTTTTATTAGAGGTTTGTTTTTTAAACTGGCAACATTTTTTTTTTTTTTTTATGTGAGTACCACACAAGAGTCCCAACTGCTCCCAACTATCTGGAGCCAGTGAGACTATGGCATTCCCAATTGGGGAGTGTTGTGCGGCTTAAGGTATTGGGGAGGGGACGGAAAAGGGGAAGAGGGAGGTGGGGAAATACCTGGCTATTCAGATCTGGTCACCAAACACGGCTAAAAGCCATTTCAAGCAACGTTTCAATTCTGAATTGTGGTCTTTCACCAGGGCGATACTGAGAGTATCTTCCACTCTGGGTTGTTTGTTTCTACCGACTATCAATTTGAAATTTGGCGTAAAATTATCTATTAAATATATATAATAGTATTTATTAAATAAAGCTAATAAATCCAATATCATAGACATAAACATTATTTTAATGTTTTTTTCATTTTTAATTTGTATACCTCTAAAAAAAACACCCTATATATAATATGTGGAGAGAAGATTTGCCTCATATAAGCTAACTCCGATTGGAAAGTACACCGGAATAAGAACAACTTCTGATAGTGTAATTGCTGATACCATTAGGCGAGACACTGAGGGAAAAAAGTGGTTCCAGGTTGGACGTTATATTGAAAATGCAACTATCTATTAATTCCACCCCCTTAGTCACGCTACGACCATTGACCGTGGTTGACGTACCACATCCCGAAATGCCCCCGTTCTGTGTGTTTCGTATCTGCAAAAATAATTTTTCAGAAAACTAACTTTACGAGATTGTTTTTTTTATGGAAATTAACATCGTCACACTCTGCTAAGATTTTGTGATTACTAGAAACATGTTTCTTTATCAAATATTAACGACCTTAACCACTGCACCACTGCATTACATATTGAAAAGTCGTGTTCCCCATCCCACCCTGTGCAACCCTTTCCTTTATATGAACGTCCATCGCACATCCGGGAAAGGGACGGACGCATGCAAGATAGTTGACGACAGAAAGAGAAGCGATACTAGTATTAAATATTTGAAGAGAACTACCAATGAGCACCTAGCAACGTACACGGAATGAAATGAAATAGTGGGCTTTGGTGGAAAACGCGGTAAGCGGTGATTAAAACTAAATTCATTATGTATATATTTTATATAGTCTGAACTTATTTACACCCAGAGTGCTCCAATAATGTTTTCCAAACTAATTATTCTCAGCGCTTGTGGATATAATTTACGTAACGTGGGTCAAAACACAATAAAAAGGCTGGGCATGTTAAATGTTAATGTCAATAATGTTTTTGTTTTCATAATGAAATTAAAGAATAAAAAAATATGTATAGAATGTGGACAAACGTTATCTCTGAAGTCATGGTTTCAGAACCTCGCTATAATGGAATGAAATTAACAATGATCTATGATAGTTGACTGAAAAATGGCTTGGCAAGGAGAATATTTTATGGCTCGCTAAAAGATGGAAGAAGATGTTGGATACGCACCAGAAGGGCATGGCCAGATCAAGTGAATCAGGTCATGTCAAGAATCAGTATAACAGAAGCACATGCATGAATGTGCATATGAGAGTGTGTGCCAAGATACAGTTTTGTGCTTTTTTACAATGGTCAACTTTATATAGCGCCGTTTGTGATAAACTCACATAAACGCTTTAAATTCTTTTGTTAAAGTACGTCTTTCATAAAAAAGGGTGTTTTTTAAATTATCTTTTAATTTTAACTAGTTTCTGTTGTCAAACAAAATTGTAGTTTATTCCAAGAATGTGGACTCAAATTTCGAAACATTTATAATTCATATATGAAAGGGTTCAAATAGTGTGTTCATCGAATCAGACTTGACCGATCTGGGCGGAAGTGTCCAGTATGACCGTAATTCAATAGAATATTATATCAGCGGCCGGTCAATAGCCGAGTTGGTATCGCGTCTGGGTTCCACGCAATTACTAGGCTGGCTAAGTCCTCCATCATGACACAAGCAATATCTTCCACTTAATGTAATGGTAGTAGGGGATTTCCAAATATTTCAAGGTTATTCGTAAGCCGGGAATGTTTATCTTCTCAAAAAAAATATATTATTCACTATTAATTCATTTAATTATCAGAGCATAATTATTACACCATAAAGCATTCGGAAATAGTAGATGTTTTTTTATTGCACTTCAACAGAAATGGTTTTTTTAAAAGGCTAGGTCGGACAGGAAAGTGCTTAATATTTTATCGATTTTCTTAAAATTTAAATGTTTTAGTATTTTTTACATTTTGATCATATTCATTTTCATATGCATATTCAAAGCTTAGAAAATAATCTTTAAACAGTCTTTTCACTTATCTAATCTGATTAAAAATATTAATCAATACTTTTTTGGAAAATCGCCGAACTCGGTAAAAAACCATTGTTCGTTAATTGTATCTGCACTTGTGTTCATTCTCGCTCGTATTCACTTATGCAGGTCTGGGATTGCACATAAATGTGTATTTTAAAATAATTATATATATTTTGACCGAATAATTGTTGCGTACGAGGTTTTCCCCGCACCGCCTCAAATGAGCGATCTCCTTGCGCGCGCTTCTGTTAATTAAAAATGTCCTCTAGCCCCCGTGAAAAAAATGCCATACTCATGAATTTTTTAAAAACGTGTTCCACTACATTAAAACGGAGCGCTTTTTACATGCCGTTCTCACTCATTTGTTTGTGCGCCGCTCCATTGTTTTTATTCCGCCCGTCTGTTCGCCATCTTGTGTTTTGCGCGGGAAACAAGCGAAGGTCGAGGATTTGAATTTCGAATGGGAAGCCATTTTGCATTATTATTATTTGTCGTGCGACGAAGTATTATTACATGTAAAGGCACTGCCTGTCATGATTTGTTCGTTTTTCTTCTGTTTAGTGGAAGCTATGGAGACAGCACGTCAAAAACGCTGTGGAAAAATGAGAATTTAATTCATGTAATGAAGCTTGCCATTTTAGAAATCAGAAAAAGTGTTAATAGTCAATTAAATGTAATTAATAATATTAAAAAAATTAAATAGCCATCTCTTGAATTTATGTTAATATTATTATTAATAATAAAAGTAATTTATTTTTTTAATTTCTAATTTAAATTTGTTATTCAATGTTTTATAATTTTTTTAATTAAGATTATTGACATTAATTTTTAATTTGTGTGTATGTATATAATTCGTCTATTCTTACATTATTGTCATCTATGTTTATCATTTGTCTATACTTGACATTATTATTATGTAGTATTCTGTATATTCCTGGTGAGGAAAGCATCGCATTCGAAACATGTTATGTATATATTAATAAAATGGTGATTACAAAGTAATTGTTGATTGATTTGTATATTTCAGAGTTCTTAGAATAAATACTTAACGGTTTTAAGTTCTATATTTCGAGGTACCCTAATAGTCAAGAATAACTTCATTTTTTTGGAACTACAATCATTTTTCTTCCCACCCCTGCGGTGAAATGGTATCTAAAATTTACTTAGTAACTGGTTACTACTTTTACCACAAGTTTAACAATAAGTTTAACATCTAATACCGTAGATAGAAAGGATGGAATGCTAGATGATGGAACACATATCTGTCCTGTAACACCTTCATTGCTTCATTCGTATTTGTACATCGAATACCAATATATTATATTCATAGCATTAAAGTATGGAGTATTCATAAAGTGTTATAAAGTATAGTATAAGAATTATATGAAAGATTTTTAATTTTTAATTGTTCTTCAAAGATATTATCTTGCTAACAGTGGTGTATATATCCCTATGACTAAAGGTAGGCTGTGTATAGTTTTTCAAGTTTGGGCATGAATTGAACATTAAAGATTTGGAAATGAAAATTTTACTATCTGATTATTGTGGTAGTATGAATAAATGAACGTACACGTTCCTTATTAAATTCATGGAAAAAAATATTTTGTTTATAAATTAGAAATAGCTTTTCAGATTTTATACACTGCACGCCACTGCCAGCTAAACTACAAGAAGCTTGTCAACAGGATTTTCAATAACAGTAGAATAATAGTATAAGCATGCATTAGTACGGTTTTTTCATCGAGTAGAGCTAGCTTATTTGAAACTATTTAACTCTGGATAAAAGCGTCAAATTATGTTGTTTCTTTTTATAGTATCTATTATAAAACATATGTACCTTTTCAATATTATTTGTAAATATCCACGTAAAAATCTGTAATGGGCGTAGATAAATAAATACTAATGATAAATACACAAATTATTTTTATTATATTATATGTGTTACACAGAATAAGAAAAAAGTTTTTTATTATTTTTATAAACAATAATTATTAATCTAAAACACTCATCCAAATTGAAAAAACCTTCCGAGCAAAGATAAATGTCGCCGGCAGGACTCGAACCCGCACCCTTCTAATGTCCGGTCAGATGCTCTACCGTTGAGCTACGTCGGCTTATCGCAAACCCGCCAAGTTAATCAATATAAACTAGTGTTCCATTCAATAATTACTGTTTTTATTATATTTTCACCTGTAAACAACCAACTTTATTAGTATGAGAGAGGCTTGTAATGGCTAAATCCCTCAAATAGATGGCGTCGAGACAAATTATGTCTACATTTTATTGGTGAAAATTGCTTTGACTTGTCAAATATTTATTAATTGATAAACTAAAGTTCTTAAAAAACTTAAGACAAGATTTTTGTGCATAGCGCAAAGGGTAACAATTATTTTTATAAACAATAATTATTAGCCTGAAACACTCATCCAAATTGAAAAAAACCTTTCCGAGCAAAGATAAATGTCGCCGACAAAAATCTTGTCTTAAGTTTTAAGAACTTTAGTTTATCAATTAATAAATATTTGACAAGTCAAAGCAATTTTCACCAATAAAATGTAGACATAATTTGTCTCGACACCATCTATTTGAGGGATTTAGCCGTTACAAGCCTTTCTCATACTAATAAAGTTGGTTGTTTACAGGTGAAATATAATTTAAAAAAAAAACCAGTAATTATTGAATGAAACACTAGTGTATATTGATTAACTTGGCAGGTTTGCGATAAGCCGACGTAACTCAACGGTAGAGCATCTGACCGGCAATCAGAAGGGTGCAGGTTCGAGTCCTGTCGGCGACATTTATCTTTTCTCGGAAGGTTTTTCAATTTGGATGAGTGTTTCAGGCTAATAATTATTGTTTATAAAAATAATTGTTACCCTTTGCGCTATGCACAAAAATCTTGTCTTAAGTTTTTTAAGAACTTTAGTTTATCAATTAATAAATATTTGACAAGTCAAAGCAATTTTCACCAATAAAATGTAGACATAATTTGTCTCGACGCCATCTATTTGAGGGATTTAGCCGTTACAAGCCTCTCTCATACTAATAAAGTTGGTTGTTTACAGGTGAAAATATAATAAACAGTAATTATTGAATGGAACACTAGTATATATTGATTAACTTGGCGGGTTTGCGATAAACCGACGTAGCTCAACGGTAGAGCATCTGACCGGACATTAGAAGGGTGCGGGTTCGAGTCCTGCCGGCGACATTTATCTTTGCTCGGAAGGTTTTTTCAATTTGGATGAGTGTTTTAGATTAATTATTATTGTTTATAAAAATAATAATTGTTACCCTTTGCGCTATGCACAAAAATCTTGTCTTAAGTTTTTAAGAACTTTAGTTTATCAATTAATAAAAAGTTTTTTATTTAAGCGCCTAGAATAAATATCTCTACTAAGTAGCCATGTTTTCTGAATATATCTGACTGTAATTGGAAATTCACATTTTTTGGTAACAATATGTTGAATATTTTATGCATATTATAGGAGTTCCATTCTGGTTGTTTTTAAGAAAACTTTCTTATCCCATCTTAGGCTTAAAGACTACTTGCTTATCTGCGGTTCCGGTTATCTCAGATGACAGCTTTCAGCTGTTATTCGCCAAATGACATTCATTAAAAATATCAATATTTGGATAGTTTTAACCAGAGAAAACTCAATATGATAAAACTGAACAATAATTAAATGTCCATCTAAAAGCCTGTAATGGGCGTAAATCAATAAATAAATAATTATTAAGTACGTTACCAACTACGTTACTATTATTACGTAGTTATATTATAGACGTTTAAATATTCGGCACGATGAGCAAAAAATGTACAACGGCACGCGGCGGCATAGATATACCATGGCGGCAAATGTCACTTTTAGAAGTAGTGACATAATAAAACGGTCATCACTATCTAGAGAGGTAGGTAGCTTTTTACAAAACATAATTCTTTGTTAAATGGCGTATTTACGCCATTTAAATTTTTTTTATTAAAATGCGTTAAAATATAATGTAATTTAAAAAAAGTGTTCAAAACTTTGTCTCTCTTGAAGATATTTCATTAATTTGTGTTTTCAAGTAATCGCTTAACAACCTTTAGGATTTTTTACTATGTATCTCAGAAATTCCGCAGTTAAGCAAGAACTCTTTAAATTTAAGAAAATGGATAAGGAATTTTCCCTAAAAAGAACCAGATCAGACCCCCAGGGTTCTTTGTCCGTATTTATTGTTATATTTTGGCATAAGCATGCCTTCATTCTTTGTGAACCTACTACAATGCTCATATTCTGCTTTCCTCTTATATTCAGAGTCCGATATATGGTGGATCAATATTCTATACCACATAATAAGACCCGCACAGGCAATAGAGTTAAATTCTGTTACAACAATGAAATGTTTCGTCTCTGAAAATGTAATCATGATTGTTATTATATTTAATAGATAGTGAATTATTACTATACACAATTAAAAACAATTAATACTCGTACGTGAACTAAGTTATATACTTTGTATTCACCACCTTATTAATACACAGATATCTTCATGTTTCTAAAGCGATGCTTTCTTCGACAGGAGTATATAGAATACTAAAAATAATAATGTCGAGTATAGACAAATGATAAAAATTAGAACACAATTATGCGAGAATAGACAAATTATAAACTTAAACAAAAAATGATTAAAGTAGGTAAGTAATTAATGAAACATGTTATTAAAACATAATTATAAAACATTGAATACCAAATTTATATTAGAAATTTAAAAAAGTCATTATTTTTATTATTAATATTAATATGAAAATACATTCAAGACATAGATAGCTATTTTAAAAAATATTCGATTCTTTATTACATTTAATTTGAAGTATATTATTTAATTAATTTATTAATAATGACGCCACAAACTTAATACCGATCGTTTGAAGAAATTATAAAAACAATTAGTTTACTTGCAAACAAATCTTATAAAATATTTATTAACTGGTTCCTTACTACTGATTAATACATATTTTTAATATTTACTTCTGTTCTACTACAAAAAACCCAATTAAAAATCCTTACATCGAGATAGAAAAGCATTTAGTAGATTTTTCCTTTTGATGTGAATAGATAACCTTATCCGTCAAAGAGTTTTTTTCTGGGATGGGAAGAAACCCGTTTTTATCATCACCCGATTTTTATTTTACAATAAAATTTTAATTAGCATTTTTCCATGCTACAGGCGGCCATTGTTCCAAAGAAGAGTACATAGATTTTATATTCTGATGACGGAAATTACGTTTTAAATATTCTAATTATTAAAGTGCTCTTAGATATTTGATAGGGAAACCTAAAAAGAAGATAATAGCTTCCTAATTAGAAAAATATTTATAGTTACGTTACGATTTCTATCATGCATATTTTTTTTCCATCATTATTATTAGGAATATTCTTAAAATAATAGTCAATCATTGAAGAAGATAATATGTACAAGCAGGCCTTCCATTTTTTTATTTTTTTATTATTTACATTTTACAATAAAAAAAAAACAATGCATAAAAGTCCCGATAAACTATTTTTTTGTGGTTTGTTAAACGGGAGCTTGTTATTCAAAACTCAAAATTTACAGTTAAAGTTAGAAAAAAAAAATTATTTAAAATAAATACATTAAAAAAACGTATGAAACAAGCTTAAAGAATAAATATTTCTGAAGAATCTTACAAAAATATTTAAAAAAAAAACATAAATAAATTAAAAACATAAACGACAACAATAAATCGTGTATACAATAATATGTCTTTATTATCTAATACAAATAGCTTCTTTCAGCTAGCCAAGTTTTCAATATATTTATTAACTGTTTAGTTTTAATACGAGCGGGTAACATATTTAAACAGCTAGGAATCATGTGATCTAAAGGTCTTTGTCCATATTTGTTCGTATGCTTAGGAACCATTTATCCGTCTTTAAAATTGAGACGAGTATTGTAAGTCTCGAAGTTGAGGTATGATATCGATGAAGATAGCGTAAAGTGAACTGGTATTATTAGCTCAATTTGTAGAGTGTTTGTCCCGGTAATACAGAGGTCTTGGGTTCGATTCTCAGATGCAACTGATACCTTTTTATTTTCTCTGTTGTTTTTTTCCGGTTTCGTGTATTATTTAAGATTTGATAGTATTATCTTATTCAACGATTAAATATAATGATGACGTTTATAAGCTTCAGAAGTTATTAAAATAAATTGAATAAAATAATCGGTCTGATTTTTGGAACACAAATTCACGCCTACATCGCATTGCTTGTGTTTTTTTGTTATATCGAAATAAGAATCGTTACACAGTTTTTTTAGGTAAATTTCTTTCAGGATTAAGGTATTTTCACAGAATTATGAATTTCTTAATGTCAAAAATTCGAAAAACATTGACGTCCATGTCGAAAAGGATATTCGTGTTCATTGGTTTTTACATAAAGTAGATATTTGGTATATAATTAAGCTGATTTTGCCCTTAATGATTCAGGGGCTTCAGGTTCGATATCCATAGAACTGGTGTCAATTAGAACTGTATATTTTTCATGAAAGAATATTAGAATTTTAATTGAAGTTAACTCAAAGTTTTAAAACACAAGATATAATTTTTTGTGATTTATTATATTATTCTTAGTATCTTAGCTTCTGGCCCATGTATGTGAAAACAAACTGTGCCCCCAGCGCTACGCGCACACATGTATGTTTTCATTTTCATAGAAAATGTATGAAAGTCACAAAAAGTCCTGCGCACTCCCGTAAATCTATATACATTTCGCTAGCGGTGAAAAGGATAACATTGAAACCCTTTGTTATTAATTATAAGTGCACTTTATTAAGGTTACCATTCAAAAAATCTGTTTTTCTAAATCATCGATGTTTCGCGAATTTTTCGCCAAACAATTTGAAAAGTTATTGAAGAATGGCCGTCACGACCCCGCCCTCACCCTCCCCGCCCAACTCCCGGGGTTTATTACTTCGCAAATTCAAAAAGTTAGCGTTTAACCCTGCAGAACATCGGTAGCGCTGTTTTATCTCCAAAATGAGAAGTACGGGGTGTAAAAAAATAATTGAAAATTAGAAAACTCCCCCTGCCCTCTTCTGCCCCGTCCAACGCTCTCCGCCCCTTGCCTTCTTCCATAAGACCGAGAAATAGATAGGAAAAGTTCGGGAATATGAAAATTAGCGCTTACTGCTTCTCACGTTTTTATAAAGAATATTTTGATCAGACAACTGTAAGGGATAATCAATCTTTTGGAAACACCATTATTTTTAATTATTCATTGTTGTAAAGATATTTGAATAGAACATCAATAAATAATATGATCTAAGATGAAAATTCACATAGTGCACTCCATACTTCTGCATATAACAACATATTATGGGTTTGACCACTGAATTCTGCAACCAAAATTGGATGCATTTGAAGTGTGGATATAGGAGTAAAGACATATTTAAAGTATTAATTTACTATTTCTTTTCGTGTTTAATTCGTAAAAATACAATTGGCTACAAAATAAATTATGTAATTCAAATTTAATAATGTTAGTATTAACTTCTTCAAGTATTTTTGGTTTTAATTATTGTAACAGCTGTTTTGGCGTTCAAGACCATTTTCAAACTGACAGCTGTTAAATTTAAAAAAAAAATGAAAATACGTATTAAAACTATCCTGGTAATAAAACAGCTTTAAAAGGGGTAAGAGGAGAACTCTTTAAATGATGAAGAGATAAACAAAATATAGTTGCCTTATCCTCAATAAAATACCACCCGATCTTTTTATAGTGATAAGAAACATTTTCAGAAAACTAGAAAAGCTAACCCCACTGGTTGTTGCAGAGGAATTGGTGGTCTGGGTAGGTAGTTTCAGGTACCGTGATTGTAAAATGATCATTAAAATCGGTAATGATCATGATAATCAATAATGACTAACCATCGAGATGGTTGTCATCGCCAACTATAGCTTTCAAATTGGCTGTCCTGAATGACAAAGAATTGTTATTTTCACCTCGCGTAACTATCAAAACCGTTGTCCCCAATGACTTCGACTTAAAAAAAAAATTTCGTTTTTGACTGCGGTATTCAAAATGGTTGTCGCCACAACCATGGCCGAATCAAAATGACACCATGCTATACTTTTGTGTCGAAATTCCATTCTTTCATGGCACTGCATGAAGTGTTCTCTTGTTTTTGAATAATAATTTTTTTTAACATATGTGAGTATTTGTTTTCAAAACCATTGTTAGAGTTCTACGAAAATCCTTTAAAAGAAAACAATCATTAAAAACACATTACTATTTTGACAAGGTTTTTTACAAAACACAAGAATGTCTTAATATCATCGTGCTTCAAGCAAAAGGGAACTTGTGCGATTTTAACGGAAACCCCCGTAATGGGTAGGGTTAAATAAAATCGTTTAAATAAGTCGTCTCAATGTGGCCTAACAATAGTTTGAAAATGACTTTGAACTCCGAAACAGCTGTCACAATGATAAAAAAAACTAAAATACTTACAGAATATCACTAAAATAACATTACTAAAATTGATTTATTTAAAAAAAATCGTTGTTCCACGAATTAAACATAAAATTGTAATTCAATATTTGAGGAATATATCACGCGTGGTCTAAATTTTCATTCAAAATAATTCAAAAAATGCTTACACACGATTATTTCAATCCACTTACAGTTTTAAAATGCTTTTTTCATAAGTGGCCTTTTGATTTTATGGCGGCGATATGTTATTACGAAAAATTGCTTAGACAATCAATTTTTCCACGAAAACTTCCGAAGGAAAAAAAAAACAATTTCATAAATCTCCTTCAAGAAAGAATAAAATGATGGAGCTTAGCTGCCAATTTTTCCTTGAACCCAACAAATTTCAAGTCTCGTTACAAATTTGATGGAAAAATTTCGGATTAAAATTTTATTAGGAATATCTGAAGAGAGGGATGGTTTCTGAGGGGGAGGGGGGGGGGGGGGGTAGTTGGAGGGTTGCTAATAAAATCAGGTTTACGGGGGTGGCGGGGCTTTGCCTTACTCTGTACTCTGTACTCTGAACAGTGAGAAGTGGCCAGATATAATCATAAACCGTGTAAGAGAGATACATGGATTATACCGAGGTAATACAATTTTAATATAAATTATCGCGTTTTAAAAACTGAAGACGGTATAGACATATTTAACAACACTTGTTAAGCGGTCACGAAGGTAAAGCACTATTTTTAAATGTCATTAGTTAAATTTGTTACTGTTCTAATTGGGCATTTGATAGTCACAGTATCTATCTATAATGTTCGTACGATTTATTTTGATTTTTTTTTTTGGAAAAAGCTGTCTTTATAGAGGCTAAAATATTTCGGAAAAAAAATGAATGTAATTTTCTGGATGTTTAATAACAATACATTAAAAATAAATTATAACTGCAATTCAAAATATGGATAGCACTCAATTAATAAGTACCTATACTTTTAAGCCGATTTAGTATAAAAAAATAACAAAACATAAGAATTTTGAACGATTGTTTAGTGAAATAACTTAGGGTATGTTTTTTTTCCAGATATTTATTATACGTGATTAAGAACATTGTTTACATGGTAATATTTGTTAGTATTTAATTACCAAAAACGTTTATTTATTTATTTAAATAATCCTTTTAGTTTCTTTTTTCTAAAACTAATACCTCCCTAACTGAGAAATTCTCGTATTTAGAGAGGGAATACTAATATTTATTGTTACATGTTTAATAATTTCAACAGTACTACCACGAAATTGATACTAATAATACATAAATAATACATAAATAAATTTGCAGATTTATTTATTTTTTGATATGTGGGTATATGTTAAAGTTAATTTATATACTTATTAGACATTGATAGCACGCTTCTCCAAACCTTCATTTATTTTTATTAACATTTAAAACCTGCTAAACTACTTTTGTCGTTTGCCAGCAGGTAAAAGGAACATATATGTTCCATTTAAATTATAAACGGTAAATATAATATGATGATGGCTAATTAACAGGTGTTTTTAAATTTTTAAATTACATGAAAAAATTATTGTACGGTTTACATTACTTACCTCACTAGGTGAAACCTGTTCTGAGGTGACAGGATGTATCAAAAAATATTTAAGTTTGATGTTATGACAGATTAAGCATTGTTAAATTAAGCATTTAAAGCTATTATAAATATTGTAATTAATATTGATGCTGAAGTTTAAATATTAGTTTTACTTGTATTTATGATGGGCCAGTTATGGCACATTCGTGATTTGACTCATTTCATGATATATTCAACCTTTATAATTAGATCATTCCAAGTTTTTCCTTTGATTAGTATCGCTGTATCATCTGCGAAGCTTATATTTTCACTGTCCTTACCCGTAATGTGGATTAAAAATAGAATTGGACCTAACGTTCTGCCTTGTGGAACTCCATAATTTATTTCTAATGATTAACTTTTTTCTCAATTGAGTTTAGTAAGTTTTTTAGCTTTTAAACCACTTGCAACTTAAGCGGTTTGTAAATAATTGCGTAGTTTTTACGTTTTTGTGACAATGTCAGGATTACATTTTTGATGACAGAAAACATGATGAAATATGAGGATTAATCATAATCTATATATTTGCATTTATTGGGAGTACATTAGTATCTAATAGTATATATTGAAAAAGGAAGAGCAAAAAGAAAAAAAATTGTTTTAGGATATGTTGATACAATAGATTCAGATATACATGCGTTAGAATAAAATTTAAAGTAGAAACGTAACTTCCAATTAGCAATACAATTTCTAAAACACTTTTTAACGCAACCATTCCTGTCGCTACACTTTTTTTCGTGTTTTTGAAAAGCACGTGAGTTGAAACTGGAGAGAAAACCTTTTTCGCATTGGCAAAGATTAACTAATTCACAAATTAACAAAATAGTTCATATTTTTTGTTCAATATGTGTTCTTTGATAAATCCATTAACATTTTTCAACACTTACCTCTAATAAAAGAATGCAACACCCTTCGAATTGATGTAATCACAAACTGAATAATTGATCAAGTCGCACGTCGCAAAGATCAATTCCCACTCACCCGATGTCTGCACCTTACATATTGAAGACCCTATTGAGGATTACGGCCGGTTTGCATTATTAATTTCGTCTTAGATCCGAAAGGGTAGCAGTGATCCGGGCACCGCTTGGCCCCCGGGCCGCGCTTGAATATTATTATTATTATTTGCTTGCACGCCCCTGAAGCAGACCTGATTTAGTGGCGTGCATGGAGAGGGATCCGAGGTTTATGATAATTGATTGCGGATGGTCCAGAAATGCCGGAAATCTTGAATGGCAGTGGCGTGGTTGATTGGATTATTGATGCTGTAAAGTCGTTCTTGTATGGCTCACTTTACTTTATAAACGAAATCGCAACACACGATTGGACAGTGCAAAAGCAGTTACATTTTTATCAAATAGTCATGAGAAGCAATAATAGTGTTTTGAATGATCCGCCTAAAATTACACATATAGTGTGTTGAATGAGACACCTAAAATTACACATATAGTGTTTTGAATGATCCTCCTAAAATTACATATATAGTGTTTTGAATGAGCCACCTAAAATTACACATATAGTGTTTTGAATGATCCGCCTAAAATTACACATATAGTGTTTTGAATGAGCCGCCTAAAATTACACATATAGTGGTTTGAATGAGCCACCTAAAATTACACATATAGTGTTTTGAATGAGCCGCCTAAAATTACACATATAGTGGTTTGAATGAGCCACCTAAAATTACACATATAGTCTTTTGAATGATCCGCCTAAAATTACACATATAGTGGTTTGAATGAGCCGCGTAAAATTACAAATATCTAATGAGAACATTGAGAATTCAAATAGTTTTTTGATAAGTAGGTATTAAACATGTGCTTTACGAGAGGAAATCGACAAAAGTGTTATAATCACTATAGCAAAATATGTCGTTTTATGGAATCTAAAGCCGCAAATCTAAGCAACACCTCTGAAGGCTCTTGATAGTGGAAAATTAAGAATCTTTCATGCAAAAATGTAATAAAACTTCTTAATAATAAACGAATCCATTAAAATTACAAATACATCGATCGATGATGAGCAATCTCTATTCTCCATCAACCAGATATGATTTTCATGTACTGTTCCACGTTCTCAACCAACCCCCGATATAATGGTATTTAATCGAAGTAGTGACTCAGCAGGGAAACATTAAAATGCATATAAAAGATCCTGCCTTCCACGTTGACGTCCATCTGAAGGCTGAGAATGAGTGTTTGAAAATGTCCACTTAATTGAAATAACTTTAATTCTAATCTCTTAGAATTGGCTTGAGAATGCAATAACTTCTTGGGCTAGGGCTTCGATGAAGAAAACAAAATACTTTTAGTTTAGTTTAACAAAAAGCACGCGCCACCCGTGAACATCTTAGAAAACCCCCTCGGGGTAGCAATCGATGGGGGCTCCGGTTACTTATTGCGCCCCGGCCCCTAACCGCCACGGACCGCCACTGGATCGCCCCACCCTTCTAGCTACGCTAATGAACTATTGCCAGCCGAGTATTGTAGTATTGTGTGTGTGTTTTGATATTTGGATTTATGACCTTTGTTGTTGGAAGTTGAATCTTCCGAGATGTTTGGATGTTTGCTCAGACAGACAATTTGGATATCTGGAATGGTTATGGCTTTTCTTGGATAATATCTATAGTTTTGTATTGGATTTTCTCTGTTTGTTTCTGCTATATTTCAAATCATACATTAATTTTGTACTTCTCATATTGTTACATCACTTGTCTTATACCTAGAACTTTTTGATATTTTTAATCAGATGGCAAAAAATACGTATCCCTTCTGAATAGTTGTCGGAAAAATGTTTTGAATAAAAAAGTTACGACTCCAGGGGTACTTTACCTGCACCTCGGCCACTGCATTCATACTAGTAGATAGATTCCTCAAAAGTTAATGGTTTGTCAAGAGTTCTTCACGAAATTTCTATAGTACGTTGTTTGTATTTCTGTTCATACAATAAAATGTTTTTTGTTCTTCTTGTGAAATCCTGAAAGTAGAGTTTGGACAATTTTATTGTAAGCTTTTGATAATTCAAGACGGCCTCCACGGTCGAGGGGTAAGGCTCTCGACTACGAATCCAAAGGTCGCAGTTTCAAATCCCGGCGTACGCTACTAAATTTTATTTAATTAATTTATGCTGTTTCATAATTAATTCACTTTAAAATATAGATATATAGCATATCTGCGCATGTTCCAGACTGGTAATCTCAGTATCGCCCTGGTGAAAGACCAATATTCAGAATTGAAAAGTTGCTTGAAATGGCTTTTAGCCGCGTTTGGTAACCAGATCTGAATAGCCAGGTATTTCCCCACCTTTCTCTTCCTCTTCTCCTTCCCCTCCACAATACTTTCAGCTTCAAAATATTCCCCAATAAGGGATGCTATAGTCTCACTGGCTCCAGTCAGTTGGGAGTAGTTGGGACTCTTGTACGGTATTCATATAGAAAATATATATTATCGGCGACGTCAGTAGCTAAAAATTAAATCTTGATTATAAACGCTGTCGTTTTTCTTACAAAGTCTACTATACAAAAAATAATTGAGATGTGGTGTTCTCTCTTTCTAAAACATATATCTGAAGAGGAAGGGAGATAGAACGGTTATTATGAAGACCGATATTTTTTTCCCAATACGGAAAAACTAGGATCGGATAGTTAAATATTCAAGTACCTATAAAAAATATCATTTCTAACGCTTCAATTCTGTGATCTCTATCAAAGGGGCATCGTGTGTCAGTATCTCCGACACGAAAACAGAAATATAAATAAGTAAATATACATTTTTCAATAGATTTTTCAGTAAAAATCCTCAGGGCTTTACCTCTGATCGAAAAGAATATGTCAGGCATCTGTCATATCGAATAACTAGAGATTTTATTTACTTCTCAAAGGCCCTGAAAATTCAGTTTTTAAAAGCATCCTTGGCGAACAGGAAGGCCAAATAAATTTATTTTTATGGTACGATTTTCATAACAGCAAGATTAAACGTATTTATTTTCAGAAAATAAAATGTAAACTAACGCACAATATGCGAGTAATATTCAATAAGTGGAAAACATGAACGTTATATTAAAAGTAGGGTTCTAAAATGTCATGATATTTATATTCAATAAGGAACTCCGGTCCATTTTTTTATGTATCATGAAGTTTAAACTTAAATACCGGCATATTTCTTTTTTTTTCTAAAGTTACTTGTCACAGTTAAAATAATTTTCAAAGTTTCAATTTTTCAAAGCCCACTAAAACGCTCCAAATCTATGGCCCGTCGGTTTTTATCAGTTTTGATGTCAAGTGTCAAAACAAGGATGAGCTTTACCGTACATTAATTGATATTTGATTCATAGTAAACCATATTTAAACATAAGTAATAACAATATGTACATTTTTAGAAACTTTAACTCAAAGAATAATAGTAGTATTGAGCATTAATATTAGCATAATATCCGTATTGATAATTGGTTTTATTATTTGTATTTCACTAATAATAGTTTTTTTATATTGAACAACAATTAAGTTTAAAGTTTGCCAAAACTAAAAAAATATGTATTTAAAATACAAAAATAAAGTGAAAAATAAAGATGTCCATACTAATCTAAAAACAGAATGCGCACGTTCCAAATGTAATGGTATTAACATAACAAGGTGTTTTGATGAGATGATTTTTTATTCACTTTTAAATAACGATTTATACATTCTACATTAAGAATCGACGTTTGCCGATCTATAAGAATATATTTTTTTAAAGCCATTATATTTTTCACCGGGATTCCTTATTCTAAACTATCCCAAGCGCCAATTTTTCGAAATCCTTGTATTTGTACCGTTCGATTCCCTGCGTAATTTTCTACCAAAAAATTCCCCCTTCTAAATGATCATAAACTTGTAATATGGTCTTGAAACATAGTAATAGTCTAACTGTTTTACTTAAAAAAATCCTAATCACCTAGAGCGAATGAACGAAGAAATGAGTGTAAGGAGAATATATGACGCAAATGTGAACGGAAAGAGAAGCCCGGGACGCTTTGGGAAGACAAGTGTGAATGTCAGAAGTCAAAATAACAGAAGAGAATGTATGAGACGCTGTATAAATGTGAATTAAGCAAGAAGTGTGTGCCAAGATAGAGTTGTTTGGCGGTCCGTCCTCTCTGCCTATCCCTTCGGAGAAAGGGCGTGATGGTTAGTTAGTTCGTTATGTAGTGTTTCTTAGAAACTTGATAATTTATTTTATCATCTTCTTTTTAATTTCATTACAAAAAACGTTTTTTTCTCTTTCCATTTTACCATTTACAAATATTCATATTTCTATTCTTATACAGCGGAAACTTCACTGGTTTTGTTGCATTACAAAGCAATAAAATTTGTAAGAATATTTATTAGTTCAATCAAATTCATTGACCTGTTTTGTGTCTAGGATTCGAAGGGTCTTATTTTAATCGGTGACTTTAGTTTTATTAACACTCATAATATTTCTCATTTTTCTGTTCAAAGAACAAAAATAAACCATCTCATGGTTTGATTTACTTGACTGAATTTATGTTACATTATTTGTGCTATCTCGGAAAAGATCTTAACTAGATTAAAAACCCTAACCAAGGAAAGGAAAAAAAAAACGAACATTTATTTATGAATAATTTACTAAAGTTACTTTTTCCACTTTTATATGATATAAACTATTTTCGGCATCCATGAGTTTCGTCGTCGGCTCATAAATCTGAGTGATACGTAAATCAATCTTAACAATATTACTCAATAATCTATTTTTTAAGATAATGGAGTGTAAGGAGTATAGTTTATGCGAATGTGAATGGAAAAAAGCAGCCGGGGACGCCCGAGAAAGGCATGGCTAGATCTGGTGAGACTTAGCAACGTTGATCCCCTCCGCGTTCACAGTTGATGTTGGCTTTATGAGAACGGGTCGTTTCGTAGACTTTCTTGTATTCTTTATTATTACATGAGTTTCATAAATACAAGTAAAATCGAATTTAAAAAAATTCTGAATGTCGCTCTCCATCACATTTCATGGCTTGGCATTAGGATAGTTTAGAATAGACGACATATCAAAATATCCGATATGTATCGATAATTATCAAAAAATTATACTTATTTTTTAAAGGGAAACGGATGTTAAAAATACAGTTTAAATTAGGATTAAAATTGCTTACAAAGTGAAACGAAGTTGTTTTTTTTTAATACCCGACAGTTGTCATCAATTATCAGAGAATTCACGTATTTTGAAAATTTATTCCATACATACAACAACGCGACTTGACGGTGCACAAACATTCCAATAAACATAGAGAAATTCGGGAAATATCATCTAAAAACAAAAACGTGATTTTGTAAAAAAAAAATTAAAAGAATGCCAAATATTTCGAACAAGCTGACAATATTTGAAAATTTAATGTTACTTGTGTCATGATGGAGGACTTTAACCAAGGATGAGAAATTAAAATCAAGACGCCTGCGTGGGATCCAGACTCTATGATAACTCAGCCACCGTCCGGTCCATCGAATTATCTTCTAAAATATCGTGATAATAATAATAATAATAATACTTGGACGATTTAAATAGCGCCGATTTTGTGAAAAATCACCTCAAGGGCGCTGTACAAATACTACTTGCGATATTTACGATACTTGTGATATTTACGTAATATCAATCCTTCGAACCCTTAATAAAAAGAGTTATAATGAATTATGTTGATAGTGGGCGTAATTTTTTTAGTAACGTAAGAATGAAATATAAATATTTTAAAATTATTCTTTCAACTCTTTTATTCCAGGGAGATTATTCGATTGTCTTATCCCTTGAATGAGACTCCTCCACTCATAAAGCAGTTTGAATAGCAAAGATATTAGAATATCCTGCGGGTTGGCTGGTAACAAAGAAGGTTCTACTGTATTTTAAGGCTGTATGCAAAGCGAGTCGGTGAGGAGATGTGGAGAACACTCTGATTTATCTACAAATTCCTTTAAATACTGCCAAAGAGGAAACCTCCTTCCGGATTGAATACATTACCACTGCCTACAGGATGCTCTTAACGTTACTGATGCTGTTAAAGATTTATGATATTCTTGATAATTTAGAGTAAGATTCGGCTTTAATATTACCCGCATTATTAATAATAACCACTAATATGACTTACTATAAAGTAACTAATATTTCAAAGTCGTTTGTTTTCAAGCGATTGGGATCGTATTAAAAAACATTGTTTTTTATCATATGTATTTTATGTTTGTAAAATACATTTGTATTAAAAAACATTGTTTTTTAATACAAATGTATTTGTTTTTGGATGAAATTTTATGATTGCTTAATTAGAACTTATCCACTCCTATGAAAATTACCACTTTCAAACCCCTGTAAACCTGTTTTGAAAAGGTGCCACTGGTGCAGAATTGCACAAGAATGGGTGATATCCCGAAATACATGATATTTTTAGTTAAAAGTTTGGTAACACGGATTTTTTTTTATATTTCAGATATCTCAATAACTAAAATATCCTTTTTAATACAAACTAATAATCTTAGGCTTTTACAGATTTAGGAAACATACATACATCTTCTTCCCCTTATCCGATTCGGGTCGGGGACCTATCGCATCGACAAGAAGATTGAGAAAGATAAATTTTGCATTATTTAACTAAGTGATTTATTGTAACCAGGTAATTTATAAAATAATGGGCGCCAAGCCAAACATCGTGACTAAATTTATAGGTAAAGGTAAACCAGAGATAAAATACTAAATTAATTATTAATCGCCCAAATCGTTGAAGAATTCGTCGTACCAAATCGTTCGGTACCATAGACCAGATTTCTGCAGCAGTGATCACCGAAGACTGACGTGGCCGTCTCTCTCTCTCCGCTGTCTGTCCAATGACTCTTCTTCCTTTGTTTCGAATATAGCTGTTCACACCGACATTACGAGGTCGCCTGTCCATAGCACAGTAACCGGGGCGTTAATCAGTTTTAATCGGTTACAAATTCTGACTAAGCGGAAAGCGTTAAAAAAGATTATTTTTTATGTATTTCCCAATACACGTAGGTTTTTTTTAGAAATTTCCACATTAATGGTATTATTTACTTACATATATTAATGCATAATGTAAAGTTTTAACAAAAGAATAAAGTTAAATGAAGAAAATAGTAATTTCAATTTTGATAACTGAGACTGTACTTGAATATACCCGGATAATAGAATTTGAAAGAGTAAAATAATCGCCCGTATTGTGTAAGATTCTCCTATAATATCTACATTATTGTGATAATAATACTAGTACTTCTTGTAAGTCACCGCGCCGGATTCGAGACGCTGCCAGAGAGAAAGACGGGACTTCCGAGTAATAATTCGTCTCTTGTTCCGACATCGCCTTAATCTTCTGTACTTCTGATACTAAATATCAAACAAGTTTATTATTTGATAAAGATTTTTATTGAAAATTTTGTGCTGACATATTTTATAAAAAAAAATGGAATTTTCGCTTGTTCGTAGACATTGTTAACATTGTCAGAATCGAAGGATTTAGTATTTATTCATTTTAGAAAAAATTTAACCATTAAGCGTATTGACGAAGTTTACTTTTAAAATTTCTAAGAACATCGATTGACTTTTCAGTGTAAGAAAGTAATGAGTTTACTATTACAAGTTCGTAGAAAAATGATCTCTCTTAAGAGATTTGTTACCAAAAAATTACCGATAAGAAAACATCGGTCTCTAAGATATCCTTTCCTTGGCCATAATTATGAGAGTATTGTAGTCTTCATTAAATAAAGACAGGTGCTTGCTGTGAAGACGTGTTTTTTTATTGAGTTGTACTCACAACAGTACCTACCTAATATTCATTATTTACAAGTTAAGTAAGTCAATTGAAATCGAATCAACATAAGAAATAAAAATAAATTTTAAGGTATCGAAAAGATACACAAGTATTAAGAGATTTTTCTTTGGTATTGAATGATATCGGTGGACTTTTTGTCACTTCCATAATAAGCCCCGAAAACTATTGTTTGTTGAAAACTAGGCAATTGATTAGAGATAGTAACCCCTTTCCCCCAATCCCCTATCATTGCCCAATACTGCGCACAACTTATCAATAACCAATTTTCCAATCACAATGCATCTTTCCCATAACTACTCGAACCAATAGGACGCCCAGATAAGTTGAAATAAGAACGCCTTCAAAAGTTACCAATAACCAATCGAATACATCAGAACGCCTACAAAAATTACCAATAACCAATCGAACCTTTAAGATTGTCCATTTCCAATACCCAACCGAATCAATCAGAACGCCCACAAAAATTGCAAACACCCAATAACCGCTTTCCATTAAACAATTTTCCAATCACGTTGGAACTTTCCGATAACCAATCGAACCAATAAGAACGCCCATTACCAATTATATCCAATTGAACCAATCGGAACGCCTACAAAATTTCGAAGACCCAATAACAAATTTCCAATAACTAATTTTCCAATCGCATTGCATCTTTCCGATACCCAATCGAACCAATAAGAACGCCCACAATAATCACCGATAACCAATTGAACCGAACCAATACGGCACGCCCACAATTCGACCACGCCCACCCGATCAAACCAATCACGTATCGGTATTGGAAAAAGCAAACACGCTCAGGCAGACGGATATCAATCGAAAACCAATCAGCCAATCAGAGGGCGAACCGGCTTCGGTCCGCGCAGTCGAACCGCCCCACGTGATCGAGCACGCCCACATATAGATTTCGCTTGGGGTAAGAAAATAAATAAAAAAAGCTCAAAAGTCGACGAAACGATTTCCCGAGCGTTTTCCCGTAAAGGGTCAACGAACTTTGTGCCGGTTGATTTACTTTTAGCAAATAAAAACTTTTTTTATTTTTTATTTAACGTAAATCAAATTTAATAGTGTTACTATTAAGTAATGCAAGTATTTTTAGTTTTTATCATTGTAACAGCCGTTTCGGCGTTCAAGGCCATCTTCAAACTACGCCGAAACAGCTGTCATAATAATGAAAACTAAAAATACTTGCAGAACTTAATAATTACATTATTAAATTTGATTTACATTTAGTTTTTTTTTTAAATTGAACTAAATGGAGTTCTACTAATTTAACAAAAACAATTAATAAAAATATTGAATGGTAAATTTATTTCTTCTATAAATATAATTTGACTTTGTTCAACCATTTAAAATAAAATTATAAGAATTCTTTTGCATAAACCGCCATTTCAATTATTAAATATCTACATGATTTAAAACCAATGGTTTCTTCATCAGGATAGAATGTATAATGAAAATAGTGACATTCTAAACATAGACAAAATATGATAATGCTGGTGGGAGAACATAATTAATTAGGTATTAATATAAAGACAATTACATACCTATATAAAATAAACAGAACTATTAAAATATAATCATGAAAAATACATTTAAATAAATTTGAAATCTTATAAAATAGAAAAAACTGTTAATAACCAAATAAATATTATTAATAAACGTTTTTTTTAAATATCTATCTCTTAAATTCATTTTCACATTTAAATCCATGTTCGGTCAAATTAAGCGTCTCGATTACTCTTTTATTTTATTTGAGCAGGTATCTAGTTTTTGTAATATAATCATAATTATTTTATAATTATTGAGTCTATTTTCTATAATTATTTTTTACATTTATACCTAATTAATTACGTTCTCCCAATATTTATTGTTATTATTTTGTCTACGCTTATATGCCATTATTTTCAGTAAGCATTATATGCCGATGAAGAAACCATTGGTTTAAAATATATATATATTATTACGTAACTTTATTATTTACCAATTGCTTTTTTAATATTTACATAAAAAAATTGTACAATGTCTTTTATATCTGATATTTTACATCTTAGTTTACTACTGCGCCAACTTGCTAGGAATCTAATTCATCTCTCCAAATGATTTAATCTGTCTGAAAACTTCATGTACTTATTGTTCTTCTCTTCATTTTGTCGATTAATTGGGGTAGTTCTTAATCACGAAGGAAGAGTTTTTTTTTTGCGAAAAGGGAAACCATAAAAAGCTCGATTTTTTAAATTTAACTTGATACTTCATTTGATTACATTACTGATTCTCGTCAACTCGACCCGTTGGAATAACAAGGTTCCATCTGATACAGAAATGTCATGCAATAATGTGCTCTATAAAAGGTAACTTTAAGGATCATTATCGCATAACGTTGCCCTGTCATATGGAACCGTGTTATTACAAAGGGTCGAACTGCTGAAGACATTCAGGATAGATTTCTTTTTGGCCGTACGAAGATCTACTGTACTTAAATTCGTTAACATATTTTCATACCCGGTCAACCATTTATTGTTTTACTATCTTTTTACCCATAATCTTCATCAGTCTATTATTCTTGCAGACACAGGACCCAAATGATTTTTTTAACAATTTTTTTTTTTGAAATTTTTAAAATATTGTAATTCAATTTTTTTTTAAGTTTCCTATATTTATGATGAGAAAAGAGCTAACGATGTTAAATTATGTAGTTATAATAAAGTGTACGGTGGTTTATAAAGTAGATATATAAAAAGTAACAGAAAATACTATAATAAGGGTAGGTAATATGTAAAGAACAGAAATGCATAGTTAAAAGTTGTAGTTTCACATAATCTGCCTCACTAGGCTAGCCTGTGTTGGGGCAGTAATTTTGCATAATATTTTATAATTTTATAAAACTTATGAATATACACTTATATTAATATCCGTAAATAGTTAAATCAATAACTTCGAATTTGGGTGAGTGCACTGGTAAATGACCTATCATTACTTTTAATCCAATTTTTTACATAGTGTTTGAATTATTTGATAATCAGATTTTCTTATGCTAACTGGAAGAATGTTGAACATTCTTATCGCGAAGTACCTAAAATTTCGTTGCCAAAATTAGTATGATTTACAAATATTAATCGAAATTGATTTACGAATATCTGCATGTCAAAGAATATTTGTAATAACAATGCATACTAATTAAAAAAAACTAAAAAAAAACTCACGAAAAACGAATGTGGCGAAAACATTGTCATATATTTCATTTCCCGAAGCCATAATACTGTGCTAGAGTGATTAATCAACCGCATTCTCATTTAGGTATCGAAAATACATCATTCTATAATCTATCAATAGCCTCTCGATTACGCCCAATATAGCCTCCAATGGACGCACGCCTGCAGGCTCAGGCGACATCAATACTTTCCCAATACATCAATACGGCCAATGGGAGGCCGCGAGCAGATCGAAGGCTTCGACGCTGCCACGCCCTCACACCCTATTTGGTCAGATCGAACGGCGCAAATCCGCAGGACCGATACGTACAGGACGTGGCTTGTAGGGTACCTACGTGACGTAGAACCTTTTATCTAGTGCTACGGGGTGGCTCTACGTTGCTACGCTGAAAGTTTTTCAGGTGTTTCAAAAGGTTTTATTTGGGAGATTATATGAGATGTAAAGAGTTCCCACACAATATTTATTTTTTTCCATACGTTGGCAATTAAGTAAAGAAAGCATTATAAAAAATTGAACACCTAAAAAATTGGTCTTAGGTCAGAAAATGATATGTGAGAGAATGTGTAAAATTGACTATTTGAAGAGAAACACAAAGCGTGCAACTTTCAATAGATCACCAAATGTCAATCTAAAGAACATAAAAATTATCCATGCAAATAAATTAATTAAAATTATAATTTCTTCAAGCGATTGGTATTCACTTTGTTGCGTCAGTATTAAAAAATGATATTAAAAAATATAATTAGTTAAATAATTAGAAATGTACTTTGTTTACACCACTTTTATAAAAATAAATAAATATCTCTACATGTTTCAACAGCAATGCTGCCATCCTCAGGAATATATGAATCCTATATATTATATTATTTATTTATATTATGTATTCATATATTCCTGAGGATGACAGCATTGCTGTTGAAGCATGTAGCGGTATTTATTTATTTTTATAAAAGTTGTGTAAACGAAGTACATTTTTAATTATTTAATTAATAATTACGCCACAAATTTACTAATCGTTTGAAGAATTTTTAATATTCTTAGTATTCGCCACTTAATAATTTTTTGTTTATGTTTTTAATTTGTGAAATTATAAAAATTAACATATATTGATTAAAATGTGAATAATTTATATTAAAAAAATAAATCAAATAAGTTTTATTAGCTTTGCTACCAATTAAATTACTTTTTATTATTGTGTAAAACTGTTAAACCTTTAATTATATCAAAAAATGATTAGTTTTTATAATGCGATTGGCAAAATCAGAATAATTGTTATTATTTAAACACCTTAGTTGTTCCTTAACTCTAATATTGAAATTTGTAGAAATGTAAAAATAGTTGCAATCACTACATCAATGAAAATACTTAATTATCAAAGTATACCAATTTTCATGTAGTGGCCTATGACGACATTATATTTTGGTCAGTAATTTTTACAGTGATGTGATTCAATTTTGTCAATGTACCAAGAACAAAAAAATTGTAGTCCAATTCCATTCCTGATAAACAAGGAATGGAAATGGACTACAATTTTTTTGTAGTCCATTTTTCCTTATAAACAAGGAATGGAAATAAAGCGAGTATACAAATGTCGTAAGTGCACAACAATAAAATTCATTTCACATGCAAACTTTTACGCAGCATTACTCAGATAGATAATTCAAAGAAAAATGCTAAGCCGCTATCGCCCGCGCCCGCATTCCGCATCATGGATCCCGCATCACACGATGTCGCGTCGCTCTGCCGTGAAAGACGCGTCCATTACCATATATTACCTAAATCCAATCTAAATACATAAATAATACACAAGCAAAGGCGGTTCGTGGAACAACAGTTAGGAATCCCCTAAGAATAATGTCTCCCGTCGAAATCTCCCTCTTTTTAAAATACGAATCTTCATAAATGTACGTTACCTCCCTCAACACTTTGCAATCTGGCGTCGTCAAACTAACAATTTTAAAGTGCTGCAAAAAATTCTAATTCCTAAAGTTAATATACGAGTATATACATTGTCAAATGCAAGACTTATTAAATTCGTTTATATTTATTTTTTTAATGATTTACACCTCATAAAGTTTTCATTTGGAAAAGTCTTAGAGAACATAATAATTCTATGTACATAGCAGAGAACCAAATGGTTCACGATACAATACTGAAGAAAGATATGGTGATTGTGTCGGACGTGTTCGCCTCTCCCGTAATGTTTTTGATGGGGCCATTTGCTATATATAATGCTGTATTGCACTTGCCTAAACTATGTTTATTTGTAAGGGAGTTGGGTCATATGGAAAAAAAAGTTATATCGCTGTCCGCAAATGACCCGACTCCCTCCCTTTGTTGAATGTACGAGTATACTGCACGGACCCAGACCAAGCATCGTCACACGGACACGGCCCGAGCTCTACCCATAATTCTGTATAAATTGGGTTTTTGTGCAGAATTACATTTGTGTATGTTACAATCGTACAAAAATTGGTTAATAAGGTCTTGTCGTAACTATCTTTAACCCCTTTGGAAGGGATCGACACAGGTTGTGCTTTCTCCCCTCCCAGCCCTCTCCGCAGATCGGGATAAGCTGCCCACTATAGTTCGCCCGTGTGTCACACATCTGACGCAAGAATCGATAAGTTATGGGCTTAAATGGGATTAAAAAAAAGTAATAAAAATGTTAAGGTTTGAGATACTAAATAAATTTCCCAGTGAATTTATATGGGGAATAGGTGCATTCCCACGGTAATTGGTTTCTGGGGTGTTGACATAATATTTTTTTGCCGGGTATAGCGCATTTACATGCAGGTACTTACTTTATATATTTTTTACATGTATCACCTATTCTCAAACTCCATATGGCTTTATCTCGAAAGTTATCGGCAAGCAGTTGATATTCGTTAACGGGAAAAATATACGGTTTCATTAAAAAAATACATTTAATTTCTGTAAGCGTTCCCAAAATGTTCATCATCTTAATTATTGTTATTTCATTAAATTTTCCAAAAAATTTTTAAAGTGTTTTAGATGTTTCAAAACGCAATATCTTTTTTTTACTCCCTTAATTTCTCTGCTAGCAATTCATGACGGATATGACAATAAGGTGCATTAAACTAACGTTAAACTATATGTATAATACATAAAAGATGCATCTCATTTTACAGTTTATTGTATATTTATACATATAGTGTAAAATGAGATGCATCGGGTTCCAAAGTGTTGACACGGGGTGGCATATAACTCCCGTACGCGGAACTGTTAAAAATGTTATTTATTATTCCAAATAAAAGTGTTCTAAGTGGATGCGCCGAAAACATTTAAAATTATTACTGCACTTTGCTAATAGATGGCGCTATATTATCTATTTCCACATTTATTGCTTTGGCATAAATATGCATTCCATTTACAAATTAAAAACGTGTCCCTGGAAATTTTCCGTATTTCGGATAAAATACAAGTAAAAGGAAAAATAGAGTCGTTACAAGAGATTTGATTATGCTCTAAGATGTGTTGTACTTAAATCAAGTCTCGTATTTATAAATTCAAGAACTTTTTTCATGTCATTGAACGGAACACTTGGTAACATTTGTGTTTTCATAACACTTATGAAATAAAGTATTTTTTACGTAAGTAGATTATTATTACAATGTCACGTATTAAATTGGCACAATTAGAATTTTAAGAAAACTAACATTTCCGAAATAATGTTTTGTTTATGTTTAACTAAGGGCTGGTTTTATAACCATCCGTTCGTAATGCTTGATACTATTTTAAATTGATATTTGGTCTACTGCCTGATTTCGCCGTTTTATAAATGTTCGTCAGTTTATCTGTCGTTTGCCAGTCAGTTGTTGCCTGACGATTGCTTATTTGAAACCGTGCACTATTTTTAATTAAAAATATGACAAAAGTGATGACAAGCAAATGGAAATTATTCAAAATAAAAAAAATTTAAATTAAAAAAAAAACGAATGGATAACGGTCCGTTAATGAAACTGTTTGTAACGTAACAGAAATTTGGGAGTTCGTTTATGAAACTGGCCCTTAGGAGAGAATATCTGCTAATATTACAAAAGTTGCTGTTTTGTTGGCAGTCAATTTAACATCTGCTCAATGTACATTCTCTCCAGATCTTGATTCATTATTTTTATATTTCACTATCTCTTTCCAACACCCTCAGAGGAAACTCCTTTATTGAAAAAGATGCTCAAAACTATAAGCTTTACGCTTTTTTCATCTCTAACCCACTTGATTTTTTAGTCGTGATTCCAAAGTTACCAAAACGTTGAGAGTCAATCTATCGTAACCAAGGCAGGGCATGTTATATTGATCAGTTTGGGCACCTATATTATTATAAAATAAACGTTATTTAAACAGCAACTGAAAACAAAGTCAACATCAATGGAATAGGTAATTTGAAGACATTGTAAACATTTGAACGTTGGAACATGAATTTGTAAATATAGGAGACTAATAACGATTCGAACTTCGGAAATTGATATGAAACCGAAAGGAATGACTTAATATAGTCATCTGAACACTTTGCCAATTAGTAAGATTTATGGAATTTTATCCCCTTGAGTCGTTCAATGTGAAAAAGGTAAGTAAGTTGACTGTAAAGATTAATGAATAGTTTCTGAGCTGTTTAGGAAATGGAACAACGGAATTTGAGCTTAGCGTAAACACACAGTCATAACTCAATCGGTACTTGGTTCAATATTAGAAATAACAAAGTGCTTTTTTATTATAATTTTACTACCCTTAAGATTATAAGCGTTTCAAGAAAGTGTGGAAATTCAGCTTGTAAATTCCACCGCTTTCGGCGTTTTCCATCACACGAACGGGACGCGGCCATAATATCTTCACGCGTGATTATTCCAAATTATTTATGGCGTGCATAAATTTATTCCACAGTACACAAGTCCACGAAGGTGTGGAAATAAAACGTGAGGAACGATAAAAGTTCGTGGCTATCATGTTTAGGGGTAGGTTTGGAATAAGAAACGCTGTGGGTGGACGTATTTAGGACTTATTTGCCTGAAACATTTTTTCGGAGTTCAATATAATGTTCAGAAATTAATTTTTTTAAATTAGTTTCGTGTGATGTTTTTTCGAATACTCGTATAGTGGCACAGTATTATGCAGAATCAAACAAATAAGTTGTAACCAACATGTTACTCCATCAATCAGAAATGCGATATTTTGCAAATGCAGCAGGTAATAGTCAGCTTAAGGCTTCAAATTGAATCGATTTATTTTATGAAGATATTTAATAACAATCATTATTTCATATTATGTCTTCATTTTGATTCAACATCTATTTTAAAAATTACATAATTATTACTATCTAATGCAGTTATACATTTTTGTTGTACTGGCTAAAAAAAGCAGCGGTCGCAAAACAGATCCTTGCAGAATGCCTTGGAAATTAAAAAAAAAAAACTTAAAAAATTTAGACAATTATTCGTGATAAATAATGAAATATTTAAGGCACGAAATATTACCGCTAGTAGGATTTGACTTTGTGAAAAATTAAAACTTTCAGAAAATATAACAATTAGATAGATAGTTTAGAGTGATATAAATAGTTTTGTTTTTGTTTTTTGTTTTATATATTTTATTTTTGTTATTTGTACATTTAAGTTCACAAAATAACAAATTATAACTTATATACTATTACATTTAACTTATATGCCATTGGCTGCTTTACATAAAGCTAATGATAACTTATGTACTATTGGATTTTATCTTGCTAAAGTTAATGTGGTTTTTAAATTATATTTAAAATTAATTCATTGGTGTATTGTATTATAAACCCTCAGACTATAATATACTGTACTATTTCTACTAAGTATTTAGCTAATTATATCGACTTTCAACAAGTCAATATCGAAATATGATACATACATACAAGAAACTTTTTTTTAAAGTAGAAAAAAAGCCAAACATCAAATCCACCCCTGCCCACCGGGTGGCTGGTAGATTCGCGACGTGTATAAATAATAAGAGTGGGAGAACGGAAAGGGATTTTCGCGGGTTATTTATTGTTGTTATTATAACTAAACACATAAAAATGACAGAGAATAAGCTTCAGCACAAGTGGTATTTGTCAAAGCGAGATAGGCGCATTAACCTATTGCGGAATACGTGGCGACTGGCAAGCGGCAAGCGGCAAGCGGAGGGACCGCTAGGAACGAAATTATTTATTTCAACATTTAAATCTGCATTGTTTTATGGGCTGATGATTTTGGATGGAATAAAAATAACGTTAATTTGAATTGTGGGGGACGCGTGGAAATGATGAAACAATGTGTATTTATTACATTTACGGTTTCTGCAAGTAGCAATAATTTATTACAGCAAATGAGAAATCAAAAAAAGGTAAATAATTCATTAAAATTTGTTTAAAGCGTTGTAGTTTTGTGTTACGTTTTGATAGCAAGATATTGTGTATAAATATTTAGTAGTGCGGATGCTGAAAAAATAAACGAAATAATATAATTTTTCACCCACCTGGGTGATAAGGTGGTACAACGATTTGGCGTTGTTTTAAACAAGGGTGTCGAAAAACAGGAATGGAAAATTTAAAAACAGCCATCTTTCATGTTTTTCACATATTATTAATGTATATATTTATTCCGCACAAGAGTCCCAACTGCTCCCTGCTAACCGGAGCCATCGATATTATGGTATCCCCAAATGGAGTATGTTGTGTAGCTGAAGAGTGGAGGTGGAAAGTGTTTTGCTATTCAGATTTGGTCACTAAACACGGCTAAAGCCATTTTAAGCAACAATTCAGCACTGAATGGTGGTCTATCACCAGAGCGACACTGACAGTATTGAACGCTTTGGAACGTGCCACAAGTAATACTATGCATATATATCTATATTGAGTCCTCCATCATAACACAAGCAATATTTTTCGCTTACTGTGATGGTAGTAGAAGATTTTCAAATTTTGTCAGGTTATTCGTAACCAGAAAATACTTGAAAAAAAATCTTTAAAAAAATTATTAAATTTATTTTACGTGAATTAAATTTGAAATAACATCATTTTTAATAGATAGGGGTAGGAGTAGGGGTAGTGGTATTAAAGAACTTTTTATAACTCGTTTTTTATTACTGTATCTGTGGGTAAAATTGTTTTATAGTTGAAAAAAAACTGTTTTATGGTTCAACAATAATACTATTTTCACCTAAAAATTACACCCAGTTTACTACTTCAAAACTTTCCTCCAAACCATTCATAACCACGAGCAAGGCCGGGTAAACGTCAGCTAGTAACAGAATAAAGTAAATCATCGACCAACTATTTCTACAAAAACATTCGCCACACAATTTATTCGCCTTTTCCACTCCGTTAATAAATCCTTGCAATAGTCCATTGCATTCAACTTCATTTCGGGCGATAATTTTTCACATGCCACTTTCTAACTCAGCAAACGGAAAAACCTTTATCTCGCTCCGGTTGGACCAAACCGGAGAACCGGAGGCAGCGACCGGTTGGCAAGCCTCCAGATGGTTTAAACTTTCATCTTTTGTTTTAACTGGCCGTTAATTCATAGATAAGGGCAATGCAACGATAAAGGATTGCACGCCATTGCGATTGGACGTTATTCTTCGTTAATTACTACTGAAGGATGAATGCCACTAATTTTACGACTAATTATTAAGCAGCTCATAGAGATCACAAGTAAATCCAAAATCATAAAACTATTTCTCAAATTGGTAATTAAATACTGTTACTACATAAGCACTAACTTGAATTCTTCAAAATGCTTCATAGATGCGACTACTACCCCGAAAGACGAACCCTTAAATTAAATGAACTTAATTTATTGTATGTTGTTATTCACTATTATGTTTTATACTTTCTTTCTTTTATTTTGATGTGATTATTGTGTCGGACGTCTTGCTGCCCTTTTAATTGATTAAATTGTATTGTGTCTAGAATTAATTAATCATATACATTATAGGCACTTGTACGGGGCCGAAACCAGCCAGAAATAAATAGTTAAATTGCGTATCTGTTCCGGGTTCCACTAGTCAAACATATTTTACAAGTAGCGGGATGTGCCCGCTACGGCTGACGCTTAGGGTGACAAATAAATCGAGAGAGAGAGAATCGTGGTGCGAGGGAGACAGGTGTTGTCGGATAAAACTTTCGCGGCGCTACGCGACACAGGAGGTGTCACTAGCGTCGCGAAAAAACGTCACGCTCGGTATAGTGCCTAGTTGGTGGTATAAATAGAGTACGAAAAACACCAATTCAGCACTCAGCCAGAAACACTCGAACCGACAACACTTCTGCACCCTAAACCGCTCTACCTCGCTCTACTTCTACCGACTTGCCTTCTTCTTTACTCTGACCACGGCTGACCCTGGACCTTCCTCGGACTACTAACACTCACTGGACTCAGACTCTTTCATCTCCACGGATAAGGCCCGCAGAACATCAATTTATGCAAAATTCTAATTTGTGCAAAAGGACTGCAGAAACTGGGAATTTTGCACAAAAGTGCATATTGTGCAAAGGGATTTGTATGACCAAAGAAGTTTTGAATTAAATGGCGTTTTGTGCAGATTAATAAGAGTCGTGAAAGTCGGTATCGTTCTTCCTTGCAGAGGGGACGATAGGTTGTATTTCTCTTCCTTCCAGCCCTCTCCGCAGATCGGGATCAGCTGCCTAATACAGATCGGTTGTGTGCCATTACGTCTGGTACAATTATAATTTTGTAAATACTATTATTTTCTCATTTTCTTCTCATCCATTTCGATATGATTATTTTACATTTTTTATTATATTCATTTCTCTATTAATATTTGTATATATTTCATGGAATATGGCAGACTGGGCTTGAACTATCCATCCAGTCCTGCTGGATTAAAAACTTAAATAAAATAAATAAATAAATTTGTCTGAATAGATACTGTGTACTTTGAGGACCGACAGTGGTCGTACACGTATCTTCGTCTATTCATCAAACATTCTGATACATTTTAATTACTTCAGTACTTTCAGAAAACTGCAATTAAAAAACCGATATTTTTACTAATCTATCTACGTATTATTTTGAACCCTTGCTTGCTTGTGCGCTCAACTGATGTCACATGTCTCAAATTATTTAAATATCTCTGTAAACATACTAAACAGAGAGGTCATATTGTAGGTATTCAATATTCAGTAATACATTTATGTATTGGATAAAAATATTAAAAAATATAAGCATTTATCGAAGGCAACAAAAAAAGTTTTGTTGAAAAATCTTGAAAAATGAATATATACATATGTGTGCCCGCTTTGATAAGTTGCCGAGTGCTAAGATAATGGTTGATAGGGGTATAGGGTTTTGCTCACCGTACCACGATGCGCGGTCGTCAGTAGTAGCCGGCGATCTGCTAGATGTAATGAACGTATCATGCGTGGCCGATGTTTTTTCCTCGTTTTCAGTACTTGTACACAATATTTAACTTATGTATATATGCTCTATTAATAAAAGTAAAATATTCATTTTTATCCAACTTCACAACAACATTCTAAATGTGTACCCTGTACATCAAGTGTACAGCACCGGAGCTTGAAGGATTTTTAACACCGTAAGGAAAGGAATTTCTTAAACACGTTTTTCAGGGAACACACTTTGGATAAGATAGTATTAGTAATTGTTACCACAAACAAACCTTTGTCCTTAGATTAAGAAGAAAATAGAATGCCGTACACATTATAAAATTGGATGGCTTGCAAGTTAAAAATATTAAAAGAACATATTTTCTTAAAAAGTGTATAAATATCTTATCAATCAAAACTCATTTCCGTAAGCTAATGATGATTATTGTTTATTGTTAGGTTAGAATGAGTTTGATCAGGTTGTGCTTCAAAGAATTATGGACACAGATGTGTTCGAATATCACAGATTTTTAGTTAATTGGGTGCCAGTGACAAAAACTGTGAAGAATTTGATGATTTTAAGTTATGAAAGTGATACTAATTTGTACCACGTGTATATTCACTGTTTGAAATTACAATGGAATTCTTTTTCTTATACGGTTTGACTTTATTGCGTACTTCAATTTTAAACACGATTGTACAAAATATAAATTTATACATCCCGCAGAAAAACGTTTTTTCAATTTACAATTTCGCAATATCATAAAGTTATTTGAACTATACGAGTACATAAAAATGTATGAGAGTTCCAGTGAATTCGGAGACTGGTATCAGGATGGCATAAATCGCTGAAGGTTTTTATCTAGTCGTGTGCGGATACGTACGAGCACTTGCCGGGAGAGGAATCTATGTGGAGCAGGATTATGCGCTATGAATGTAAGGGAGGAATAATATGTGCAACGCAGAAGTAAAAATTAATGACAGTAGGAAAGGAAATGTTGGCTCTGCTAGGACGGAGATAATAGGAAACTGTATTTCGGATTAATTCATAGGAAAACCTTTTTTTTGTTTGACAGATTTAAGAGGAATATACAAACCATTTTTTTTACTATAAACTGTGCTTCTTATGTCACTTTAAATATTGGTAATATCACAGAGCAGGTATATACTAGAGGTACCGTAAAACGCAAGGGGAAGAAACCATAATAAAAAGAATCTGTATTTACTCTTCGAAAAGCAAATCTGTTTATGATTAACTCGTCCTTTTTACAATTGGGCAGAATTTATGGTAAATCTCCTTTTTATCCCCTATCTGTGTACAGATTCCAAAAAAAAACCAAACAGCCAATAAGTATATCGATTGAATCTTATAATTCTTCATACTTTAATCTTTTGGTTATTAATATATATATATTTTTTTTTTATTTCAGGACCAAACAACATTTTAGTGCATATATTTATTATATACTCAAGTAAAATACTACTTCCAAAAGCTGTATCAAAGTTTGAAATAAAAAAAAAATATTTGCATTGAAAAGTTTGTTTTTTTATTTTTTTTTTCATTGTATAATATTAAATACATACAATGGAACTTGTACTGCTAAGTCACTGCAAGTAGCTTGTCAGCAGTAGTTTAGTTCATTAATATTATATAATACAACAATAAATAACAATCATCATACAAATGTAATGCAAAATTAGAATAATAATAATAAAAATATTATTAAAAAATATGAAAACAGCATAACAGTTTTGTTATAGAGATACTAGACTCCAATTATATAATATCGATTTAAATAATAGTATAATAATATCGAAATATCAGCAAGTATTAAACAAATTAAGAAATAAAAAACATTTTTTTTTTTTTAAATAGCTGTTCAGTTTTGTTACATTGAGGATAAATTTAAATAATTTTAAAGATATCCGCAGCTATCAATGAGATTTACAATCAAGGAAACCATCATATTTATTAAATAGACAATGTATGAAAGAGCAAAATAACCGTCATATTTACATCAACACACAAGGTTACCTTCCAAAAGTCAACACTTAAACTTCAGCGAGAATTTCGTCATAGAGCAATTGTTTTTAAATTCGTAAAATGGGATTTATTAATTTACTAATTGTGGTGGCGAAATTAAGGAATATTGTGAGATTAAAGAAGTGGGAAGGGAAAAAGAAACGACAGAAATCATTTAACATAATTATAGCAAATTCAAAAAACCTTTTATTTTGAATAATTGACTTTTACCGGCTTAATACCGAAAGCCTCCTCTATTCCTGAACACCTACGAACTTATTATAGAAATACCTCTGATAGCTCAATTGCAACCTCTCCCTCTTTCTCCCAAAATACGTTTAAAATAGAAAGACAACACACGATGGAGCTGTCCGTCGCAGGACGAAATATGCTTGCATAATTTTAATTTTGTTGGCATCGAGTCTGGGTCCCACCCAAGCATCGTGAGTTCAATTCCTCGGCTGGTTAAGTCCTCCATTAAGACACAAGCAATATCTTCCGCTTACTGTGATGGTAGTAGGAGATTTTCAAATATTGTCAGGTTATCGCAACCCGGGAATATTTATCATTCTTTTAATAAAAACATAATGATGTTGACTAAACCCGTGCTAAAGCTGCATTATGGCTTGAACAGTGAGGTATGGTTTCATGAAAATCATAATGCCTTTTAGCATGAAATTTCTCATGTTAACACCCTCAAGTTCCAATAATGATCTTCATCAGCATAATTTTGTCATTTACCCTCCCCCATGACCGCTAGTTTATTTGATTAGACTTAAAAAAAAATCAAATTTTAAGATTTTTTTTTTAAATATCTATTTTTATCACCGACCTCCCAAAAAAGCAAACCTTACTCATACAAGTATATCTCTTGCTGCGATTCCGGGAATACGAAATGACTTATTTTATATGAAAAGTAATTAGAAATATCGCCACCGCGAGCTTAATGGCGTGTGCGCGCCGGGCGAGTGGCTTTCCCCAGATTCAAATAAATCCCGCTAAAGAATATTTATACATTTCGAAAATTATGGGAATGTTCGCTAACACTTTTAAAATTCGAATGAAAAAAGAGATAGAGATTTACAGATATTTTACTGATTCAAATAATTCCGATTCTAGATATTCATACATTTCACAAATAATGGAAATGTTCGGTAACACTTTTTAAAATTCGAATAAAATAGAGATTTTCAGATAATTTTCTGGTTAAAATAATTCCGATTCCGAATATTCATACATTTCACAAATTATGGGAATGTTCGGTAACACTTTTTAAAATTCGAATAAAATTCGAATATTCTGGCGTAAATTAAAAAATAAATCTAATTATTTCGTTAATTCTCATAAAACCCATGTTCTTAAAAATTAAGTAGGTACTCGTGCGTTCAAAGTTCATTGAATTCGATTATAAAATTGTAATTAATTGGAAAATGAAACGTTCATACACTTATGAACTCTATACCTACATTATATTTTCGGTAATCCTGGTCTCTTGCTGCCTGGTTTTGCCCCACTTACAAAAAACCTTTGAAAAACGTTAATAAAAATGGCGCCAAATCTCATTTTGTATAACGGATGCTTTAATGGATTTTCTATAAAATCAATGGTAAATTATGTTTTATAAGAGATACACACTAATCACATTATTTTTTATTAGAATTGCGGAGTAGGTAGATAGTTAAGAGGATAAAAGTATTTTCGAATATGCGAATGTGACCTTTTCGCTAAAGACGTCTCTTTAAAATAGTATAGCTTGTAACCACGTATTAACATGAAATGTATTTAATGGCGTATTGTTTCAAGACATTATCTAACTTGGAAGTTTTACGGTTAGTGTTTTCATAACAGATCTAAAACCAGGTATTTAACTAATTATCTAATGGCCTCTGACAACACAGTGACAACCGCTGCCTAACTGCGTTAAGCGCCACTCCCAAGTGAGCGCTGGGCCCGAGCTAACTCATTGCCAGTTCGAGATTAATGTTTTTTTTTTAAATATATTTTTAGATTTTTATTGTTATTTTTATTTTTATTATTATTCAACGAATTAGTATTATAACATTTTTTAAATTCCCTATTTAAAAAAAATTGTAAGTTTTAGCAAATTATTACACTTTTTTGTATTTTAGAAATACTGAAGCACGGCAAACAAAATATCTGTTCAAACACTCACGACTTATATCACATATTTCAGAAAACCATTTCATATTAAAAGCATAAGTATCATCTACTCAAAACCAGGCAATTACAAAATTAGTTGCAAACAATCAACAAATAACAACGAACATCGGAGCATTGCCATCGGTAGGAACGAAAGACAGTAGTCGTAACAGTTCCGTTATTCCGTCAGATAAATTTCCAGTCTACCCTTCGCTTTTAGGCCGGAGCAGAAACCGCGCGCGGCTTTCGCGGGCTTTTTAGCTCAGCGTATGAAATTAATTTCCATACAGTCGCCGAGGGACACAAATTTGGTTTCTGCGATTTTCTCTCCATTCGAATCTGGGCCCCTGATACACGGTACACTTTGCCATCCGCAATGGGTTAACCTTTGGACTGCTGTTGACAACAATTTAAAAAAAAAGACGTTTTAAAAAAAATCTTTTTGATGTATTTTTTCGTTCTTTCTTTTGTGTTGTGTTGTGACACTTCAGGAAACCATTTAACTGAGGAAGATTTAATCTTCTTGAATTGCTTTCTCATCAGCTCTGGGATCGTGACCCCACTTCTATCTCTCTGGTGTACAAGGCTCTTCCACTCCTCGCGTTTCTGCTCTGCCCGGGGAGCTGCGGACACTGACGTTCCGGACGCCTGAGAAATTTGGTCACTCCAACGTATTGGCTTGTCTAGGTTGGAGTTCTTGGTTTGGCGAGCAATATGTCCAAATAATTTGAGGATATGCTGTAGGCAGACAGTTGATAGCCTATTCTGGATACCAAGTTCTTCTAGAAATGATGTATTTGCGCGCCTGTATATGGAATACTGAACATTTTCCTCCAGCACCTCATTTTGAGAGCGCCTATCCGCTTCTTTTCGCTGGCTCTGAGTGACCATGTTTCCACACCGTAAAGAAATATGGAGAAATCAGCACCCGGACAAGTTTGGAAGATTTAATAAAAACAATGATAAACTTTAATGATTACAAAATATTGGAACTCTTTTGAGATTTCTATATGAATACATATTTAATGCGTTTAACATTTAAATGATAAAAGTAAATTATGATGACAGATTTTCCATACGAAATTAAACATTTTTTTGTGTGATTTTCTTCATATAATAGTTTTGTAATCATCACGTAATTTATAATTTTAGCCTTACGTACATGGAAGTAAGCTTGTTATTTTATAAATATTTATAATATTATAAAAATTCTTCGTAAGGAAAAAAGGCCAATAGTTTGCCGATATTCTCTATATTTCGTTTTACTTTAGACACCGGATTTCTTATGTACACTCGTTCAAACTAGGAAGTTCAACACAAATTTGCCATCCTATAAGTACATAATCACTCGTTCAAACTAAGAAGTTCAACACAAATTTGCCATCCTATAAGTACATAATCACTCGTTCAAACTAAGAAGTTCAACACAAATTTGCCATCCTATAAGTACATAATCACTCGTTCAAACTAAGAAGTTCAACACAAATTTGCAATCCTATAAGTACATAATCACTCGTTCAAACTAAGAAGTTCAACACAAATTTGCCATCCTATAAGTACATAATCACTCGTTCAAACTAAGAAGTTCAACACAAATTTGCCATCCTATAAGTACATAATCACTCGTTCAAACTAAGAAGTTCAACACATATTTGCCATCGTATAAGTACATAATCACTCGTTCATTAATTTATAGTAAAAATACATTAACGCATTGTAACATAGATACGTGAACAAGGTCATCACTACATGTTCTTCTAATGCGGTAGGTATTCACGATACACGCAAACAAAAATATCCAATAGGAACGCATCCAGAGTACAAGAGTACAGTGGATAGTAAGTTATATAGTATACTATAATAATATAGTAGCGTAATAATCAAATCAAAGAATTAGATACTTTAGAAGCACTTGGAATTAGAAAATCCCTAAATATTAATTTTGTTATATTGAATAATCAAGTAAATTTATCGTATTGTCCTATTCTAGATATTTTTCCAGTGAACCGCTCGATTCCTCTCGAAATTACCCCCTCCCCTTTGTTCGCCTCCCACTCTAACACATAAAATTCATGTATGTCTGCTATTATTTTGTACCTTATGTGAGTTTTAATATAGTCCCTAGGAAAGAAGAGAAATTTAATTGAAGTGGTTTAAAACAAATTTATATGCTGATATCATAGTAAATTATTTTTAAATTTCGTCAATTTGAATTGTATGATAAGTCACTATCAAAATTTAAAACATCATAAAAAATAAGTAGAAAATCATTCGCACACTTATCTTTCACTCCACAAATTTGTGGCAGTTATTTTAAAATTAGCGCTGCCTATTCGCATTATAAAAATGTGTGATAATTGGGAGGTTGTATCACCGCACGGGAATCAGAATGAGAACGACAACGACAACGATAACACGACGTCAGAATATAAGTTTCAATCACAGCTGACAGCCCCCTTGGCCACGGCCGCAGCCCGGTGGTTGGTTAACCCTGCCGGCGTTACGGCCTAAGAGCGGCCCCGGAGTGACATAAAGAAGCGAAACAACACGAACGACTAATTAAATCAGAAAATATTCTCTCTTCGTCTAAAACGAAAATTATGTCGCGGGCCTAAAAGGGTTTTCGGGACGGCGATTTATGCCGCCACATTCAAAGATGGCGACGGTAATTTTTAATTGATATTTATTATTGTGATGCTCGCGGGGGACGAGGCTACGCCACTGGCGCGTGATTTAAAACGCTAAACGAAATGACGTGTACGAAAAAGTTTCCCGCGGGCAAAAGTGTTAAGGTGAGATTACAGTGGCGCAGCCGGGGCGCTAACCCTTCATGAATTTAATATTATTCATAATTAACGCGACCGTATTTTATAAAGCCTTAAAATAAATAATACATAAAGTGTCTTTACGGATAACTAAATTCTAAACTCTTTCCCACGAGATGAGCCAAAAGCCTTGAGAATACATTTGGTACGGAGGACTTCCGGACCTAGACAGGAAGGGCAATGAGTAAATTTAGTTCCTCGTGTTCTTTTCTAATACATTTGGCGGTTCAATATGAATACAAAACAACCTAAATCTGGCGCTAAAAACATGCAGCTATTAAACTTATGGAAAAATTAATCACCACCATCATTATCGGCTACTTTATTTCTAATATTAAACGTTGGCCTTTCCTTGGTTCAAAAAGTAAAGAGAAGATAAGACGATGGATTAAAATAATAATATTAATAATTAATGATGTGTATATCGCCGTTTTCATGAAAAACCACCTCAAGGGTGCTGTAAAAATATATATTTTTCAATTTATTATTTTGGAACATTTGCATTAAAATTAAAATTGTATTAAGATTATCATATTTATTAAATTAACATTGGAAAGTGAGTAAATGTTAATAACCCAGTTAAAAATATTCAAGGATGCATAGTCTTAGATTTAGTTAACAGTTATCCTTTGATAGAGATTTTTCTTTAAATTTTATATAAATCAAATTTAATAATGTTATTATTAAGTTCTGCAAGTATTTATTTTTTTATTATTGTGACAGCTGTTCCGGCGTTCAAAGCAATTTTCAAATTGCAGTTAATACACACTGTGACGATTTATTTTACCGTGATAAAGATGCTAAACAATAAAAAAAACATAAGAGAAATAGAACAAAAAACATAATTTAACATAGAAAAGAATAGGAAAAAAAAATAAAAAAATAAAGCATGTTAAAACATTTCTAATAACACCATAAGGTACAAAACACAAATTAAACTATGTAAAGATAATAAAAAATTCAGTATTTCAAGAAAATGGCTGATTTGATTTTTAAAATATGCGAGGCTGTCTATAAAGATGTCGATACCGTCACATTTTATATTATTGTACAATATACACATTGGATTTAAATAGGCAATATAGTTAATAAATAATTCAAGATAAAACATCACGTGATTACTACTTAGACAATGAGTGGGTTCGAGTTTGTTGTGCATAATTTTGTACAAATATATTATGTCAGTAGGATGTCTTCTTTTTTCCAAAGTAAGAAAATTAAAGAACCGATGTCATTCCTGGTGAGATTGGAGTAAGAAGATTTTTTGTACAGATTCAATAGTTTTTGTATATTTCATGTAATGTGGGTTCCATATAACACTCCCATATTCCAATTTACTTCTAACTAATGAGTTGCACAAGGTTACAATGGATTGGGGATTCTATGTATGAATCTCAACATGTTCAATGATTTACTCTTAACATCCTAGATCAGTAATTCCCAGATCTCTTATGATATCAACTACTTTCAAATTAAAACTATTAATTGAATATGCATAATTCTTTCGATTTCTATTTCAGGTGAAAGTTATAATATAACATTTATCAACATTCAAAAACATATAATTTTGACTACACCAGTTACTAAACGTATCCTCTGATACTTTACTTATTGGTAACTATAGACAACTTATGGCTGACAGATTACATCTACCAGTTAATCGATCAATAATACAAAACTATATGTACAATATTATACGGTTGACCAATGAATTTGATGCCGCATTATAGTATACAATGTACATGTTATATATATTATATACAGCCAGATAATGTACAGGACCACACCTGCAGTGTTCACGCAAGTAAGATCTCCTATAAGAAAACAGTATAAATAAATAATTAAATGAATACAAATGAAATATGAAACATGGATAACACAGAAAAAAAAAAAAGATTTAGGTTTCTGTTTTACCGGGACAACACTCTACCCACTGAGCTAATAAGTTGCCACCGATGCGTTTTTTATTTTCTGTGCTTTTCTGGTGCATTTTTCGTTTGAGATTCGTTAATTCTGCCTTCAATGATTAAATTGGCAGAAGAAGGATGAAAGTTAACTGAATGCTGTAGAAATGAGATCTCTGAGGCGAATGTGTGGTAAAATCATGTATGATTGTGTGAAAAATGTTGATATTCGTAAAGAATGCAAGGCTGATGCAAGCGTGACGAGCAAGATTAAGAAAGGGACGCTTAGATGGTTCGGGTATGTAGAGCGAATGGACGAAGAAAGGACTGTAAGAAAAATATATGACGCCAATATGAATGGAAGAAGAAGCCGGGGACGCCCGAGGAAGACATGACACGATCAAGGTAATCAAATACTTGAGTCGGGCCATGTCAGAAGTCGGAATAACAAAAGAGAATGTATGAGACGTTGTATAAAAGTGAATGAAGCAAGAAGTGTATGCCAAGATCGAGTTGTTTGGCGGTCCCTCCTCTCTGCCTACCCCTGCGGAGAAACTAGTTAGTTAGTTAGTTAATGATTAAATTTTACAATGAGGTTAATAAGCATTAATAAGTTATTCTAATAGATTGAAATAAATACTTACCTGGCATGTTACTTGAAGTTAACACTGTTTGTTAGTGAACATTAGATACAGTTTGTACGCAGTGAACTTATTACTGGAAAACACATGTTATTGGAAATTGTATTTAATCTTGGAATATATTTAATTTATTTTCTTGTTCGTTTTTCGTTTTTAAGAAAGGAAAAGAAAATTTTATGATAGGCGGTATGGAATTTATCTTCCTAAATGTGATTCACTCCTCGATAAAAACAGATTTAGGTGAAAGGCTTCTAATAATGTTAATCCAATAAGATCGCGTGTAATTAGCAAATATAGGCAATATAAAACGGTACTCGCAGGTGTACTGAATTTAAGGATATGAAAGTCTAAAAAGGTCAGTGTTTAGTTTTGCCTGAAATTTTTGGTGGGCTTATTGTGGATCTTAGTTCTAGGGGATTTTATTCCAAGCCTTAGGCCCTGATACTCCGAAAGCGCAATCTCCAAACTAGCGATAGCCGATGATGATGCTGATCTAAGAGTTGCCTGCATTAGACCAGTGTTTTCTGGAACGCGTAGTTCACAGATGTAAGGTGGGGTCAGGTTAGGTAATTAAGGTAGGTAGTTATTAATTTAAGGAAAATAATTTCCTATAAATTTTAGAAAACAGACAAAAGAACTTGACTTGACGTATTTCTATTCATGTTGCGTTCCCGTACTGGAAAAGATGTGAATTTTTATGATAAGTAAAACATTGGTATTGATTGAGTGAACTTAGTGGACTGGATACGTTCCATAGGGAGATCTGAAATAGAAAATATATTAAAACCAAATACAGACTAACGCCATAACCACTCAACTGCACATAAAACACCCCACCTTACGATAATAATTTTTTTCAACAATCACCTCAATTTAATATAATTTAATTTCATGTTTTGTAAATAAAATCCTCAGCACGGAAAATGTCAGGATATCATTATTTGTTTAAAAAAAAAACAAAAATAATAAAACGTTATTATTAATATTATTATAATTGAAACAATATTAATAATATTCAATCAAATTATTAGATTTTGGTCCTATTTGAAAAACACAAAAAAAAAGATTTTCGTGCGACTGACAAAATTTGTAATAATATTGCTTCAATAATTTAAAAATATATGTACGTACGAGTATATATTTAGGATTCCCAATAATCCACACAGATCCAATTTATCCTTATGTCTCTCCTAAAACCTAATAAATACGACCAAAGCCTCTCAAATTTACTTAAATTTAAATTAGAAATTCCTAATACACATGTCGGGCCACATTAACCCTTCATGCTAACAATTCAAGATGACCCTTCCCGGGCAAATGTTTAAATTTCGCTGTTTATTATCGGCGGGAGAGACTTAGGAATTCCTGGGAACCCTATACCGTATACTACATCCACTATCCACCCTATACTTCCTATAGGGACGATGATCGTTTATTAAACTATAAATTTCGTCACTGAAAGGGTACAAGTCTGTCTTGATTAAATTCGGTCATGCTGTTTCTAAATCATTACGAAGTTCTGAAGATGTTAGTTGCGGTATCTTCGATGATTATAGGAATAATGGGTGAATTCAATCCTTAGCTTGCTAATAAAATTAACATTCACGTGTTCGAACCTAGTTAATTTTTTATTTATTTTATGTATATATGGGTATCCACCAGCGGCATGCATTGTTCTATGACTAAAGGAACACTGCGTAGTTTTTGAACGTATTTTTTTATTCAAACTGTGTATATACTTTATCAGATATAGATTTTTTTTCAATGTACTATGTAAATAAATATCGAGACATTATTTACCTCATTATTGCAACAACCCCAACACGGTAACACAATTGTTTACTTCCGTTCGTCGTATACAGAATACAGGTAAAAATTATATATATTTTTTAAATTTAATGTAAATAAAATTTAATTATGTTATTATTAAGTTCTGCAAGTTTTTTAGTTTTTATTATTGTGACAGCTGTTTCGTCTGACAAAAACTGTCATAAAAAGTATGAAAATGACCTTAAACGCCGAAAGAGCTGTCACAATAATAAATACTAAAAATACTTGCAGAACTTAATAATAACATAATTAAATTTGTTTTTCATTAAATTAAAAAAAAATTAAATGGAGTTATACGAATTAAACACAAAATCCATTAATAAGAATTATAAAGATTTCGTCGACATATTTAACACGTCAATACCAAAATATAAACTTATCTTTGTTAAATTTATATCGGTAATCAGGACAAACATTACCTATCTCTGTTTCAAACGTATTATTGACAAGAACTAGATTACCCAAGTGATACGCCAGTGGAAGATTCATAAGTCGCTACATCTCATGACTTTGACACTTACGGGAGTACAGTTACACTGAGATGTTCCGAGCTGCAGTCTGTACAATGGATATGGCCCTGATCGCAGCCAACCCCCATAGTAGAATGCACCAGTAAAGTAACAAGGATAAAAGCGATTTTAACGAGTACCGTAACTGCCAACACATCATGTCGTCTATTAATTGTATTACAATTTCATTGTACAACCGTTTTTAAGTGTGCATCGTAGATCCAAACTAGTAAAGCATAAAAATTGCTCTGCATATATTTAACAATTTCGCAAAGTTCAGAAAGTAAATTTTGTTGGAGAAACTGTTTTAAAAATAAGCAGTTTTACTGTTTGGCTTCAGCTTCTAAAGAATTGATAATACTTCCTCCATAAGTTATCCTCGTAACAAAAGATGTCTCGACCTTAGAATCCAAGAGACATATCTGCATGAAATTTCTGAATGTTTTTTTGAGTACAGTAAGTTTTATATTAAAATTTTGGTAAATTATTTAAGTGTTTCTTTAAAGTAGGTAAAATAACTTTTTGGAATCATATTTATTAAATTAAAAACATTTATTTTATAATAAAATAATTAATAATTACTTTGTAATCACCACTTTATTAATATATACACATCAAAATGTTTCGAAAGCGATTCTTTCGTGATCACGAATATACAGAATTCTGTGTATTCCTGATAATGAAAGAAAGCATTGCTTTCAAAACATGTTGACATATCTATATATATATATTAATAAAGTGGTGATTACAATTATTTATTAATTATTTTTGTGTTTAATTCGTAGAACTCCTTTTATTTATTTTTTTATTATTTAATCTAATAATAATGATGCCACAAAGCGAATACAAATCTTTTGAAAAAATTGTTACAATTACTTTGTTTAAAACCGCTGTATTTAATATGTAAATATCTATATGATTCAAAAGCAAAGCTCCCCTAATAGAATAAAAAATAAACCTAAATCTTGTATTGGTATACTGTTTATCACTTCCGAAACATGCAGATATTTAAACATTAATTACTCTGGTTTTAAACAAAGTAATTGTTTTTAATTTAATTATTTAAGTGTTATACTCGAAAACCATCAGTTAACGGATGACATATTTTTTGAGAAAAAATCATCAAAAATGTGCTCAGTACAGACATAATAATACTGCAGTTGTCAATTTAATATGATTGCAGCTTGTAAATATTATAAGAAAATCGGCAATTTGGTAACCGGTGATTTAAACATAACTCAACGCGTATATTATATGCATCATTAAACCATGATAAAATATTTGTATATTGTTTTAAATTTAAAAAAATGATATTCATTGAATTTAAGGATTTTAATAATAATTGGTGTAAAAAAAAGTGAAATAATGTTTGGAAGTTTCTTACGGCGAGGTCGAAATCTAATCGTATGAAGCAACAAAACTCCCTAACGGTAAGTTTGGATGCCATGAAAGTTACACAGCTTATTCTTCAACAACTTTTAGATGGGGTCCACGGGAAAAAAAGTTTAGGAACCAATGTATTAGACTTTTTTTTGAAATCAGTAAGGTGTTTTAAAATAAATTTAAAAAGTATTTTTTTAAGAGCAGGTAGGTGCGTTTTCAAATGTATCCGATACCTTTTAAACAAATACGACTATCATTATACGGGCATGATTAATCAGTGGAACCTTAAAAACCATACGAAAAAGGCAATGAAAAAGGATTTTTTTTTTTTTTTTAAATAATAACATTACCAAATTTCTTCATCTTAGAACTCTGTATTTGTAAGTTCCAGCCACCGGACGCCATTCACGACTGGATCTGAATAGCTGGTATCTCCCCCGCCGTACGGGAAGCCGAGGTGGATCTTCGGAGATGATTTGTGACGTCACCAGGCGCAGCCTCCAGGAGCAGGAGCAGAGCGGGAACAGGGCGACAGGAAGCGGAGGAGGTCGCGCCGCGGTGCTATTTAATGGGAAAACTTTCTTAGCGAGATAACAATGGATTGAATTGATCGTGCTGAGATGCTTGACGGTTCTGAATATTACATTTTTAACATCTAATGTACCATCTGTATAAAAAACTTCAATTATTATAGTATTTGTTACTACTTATTGTTGGCACGAGTAATAGAGTTTCGTTTTGAAAATTCGATAGTTACAATTGACAATGTGTACGTGGTAATAAAAATATTACGCATAAACAGATCAATGCATTGAGTATTGATAGGAATTAATCACGATAGCAATACGATTATGTAATCATGTGATACCGACAAATAAATCAATTTTAACTAGTTAAGCTAGGAACCGATTTAGTAAAAATCTAATCATTTAGTATTACTGCTGTTATAAGCAAAAAGACAGCTATTTGCAAAGGCCGAAATCTGAGATACGAGACCTTTCATGTTTATCAACCTAATAAATAATTTACTTATTTTCAAAATTGTTTTCGGATTGTGTTTCCTAATTTTAAAATGTATTTCGTTATTACTTGTAATCAATATAAATAAAATGACACATTAATTTTAAAAATACCGATATAATTATTTTTCTCATACAAAGAACACAACATAATAGTCGTATTCTGTCTTCTTGCTTGCGAAAATAATGTTTTTTAATGTATTCGGTTTAACACTGTTTTTATATTATAAACAGAGGGTCTACGTGGTTGAGTAGTTACGATCCTTGATTGATCCTTGAGGTCGCGGGTTCAAATCTCGGCGTGCGCAAGCTGAATAAATTGTGTTATTTCACAATTTATTAATTAAAAATAATATGTAGTAGATACTGTCAGTATCGCCCTGGTGAAAGACCACCATTTAGAATCGAAACGTTGCTTGAAATGGCTTTAGCCGTATTTGGTGACCAGATTTGAATAGCCAGGTACTTCGCAACCTTCCTCTTTCATATCTCCTTTCCCCTCCTCAATACCTTCAGCCTCACCACATACCCAAATTGTGGAATCCATAGTCTCACTGGCTCTAGACGGTTGGGAGCAGCTGGGACCCTTGCGTGGTATCACATCAAAAAAATTGTCTGGCTTCATAATATGTGATGTTAAAAGGGATACATACAATATGTGATGTAAAAAGAGGTACATACCATTTTAAAATAAAAATAAAATACAGAAATATAGTTTTCAATTTTTACTGGAATTTCTATTGAAGTTTACAAATTCGATTGTTATACGTTTAATCATTGAAGATAATATTAACAAAACTCAAATTAAATTGAAATGAGGTGTATATGCTTCAATAGTTATTCCAATAAAAAAATTAAATTAATTCTAGAGGTGTGGAAAAAGTCAACAGATATCCTAAATTAATAGGTATTATATATATATAGGATTACAAATAAATCCGGATAGAAACTTGCAGTCATATAGAAAGATAGCAGCCAAAATAATATAACAATTAATTGAATATAATATTGGTAGTTCTTAAATTAAAATATGATAAAATATGGTAAAAATGACGGAAAAAAAATAAAATTAAAAAAATAAGGTTACAGGTGACATTGGCTTCGTTAGTAGAGAACTGTTCCCGAATACCCACTTAAACTGAATGACCATTTTTTTAAATAAAAGGTATAGTAAATATCTAGAACGGATAGGGATATTATTTATTTTATTTTAACTAATGAAATAAATAAAGAAATGAATTTTTGGTCGTTAAAGAAATGAATTTTTCATGATTTTACAGAAAACTTTTAAAAATATTTGCGGGTTTATAGATTTTTTTATAAATTTCCGTATTTGTTACAAAAATTTTCTTTCCATAAAATAAAATAAAATAAAAACAAACAAAACAAACCATGTAAAAAAATTGTCTTTTCGGGTTGATATTTTGAATTATGTACGGCAAATTTGTGTTCCAACGTAAATTGGTTGCTTTTAATTTAGTTGTTTTAACACTTTTAATTTTATATTTTTTTCATAATAGACGGGGTATAATACATTTTTTTCAAATCACCATTAGCCCCTTAATAATTGCTAAATTTGCCTCTGAAATCGCGAAAATTCTATTTCTTTAATGACATTGATTATGTAAGTTTAGAAAAAAAAAACATCTAATCCGTACTAGATATTTGCTATACCTTTTTATGAAAAAGAAGATCATTCGCTTCATGTGAGTATTTTGGCCTCAAATCCAAAATTAAGTTTTGTATGAAACAGGCCGCGCAGCCGTTCTCCCTAAAAACATTGATATGTATATTTGGTCGATGCTTAAAAGGTATAGCAAATAAATATATTTAAAAAAAATGTGATTTATTGAAATTTGCTCATTAATTTAACTTAGATAAATTTCGTTTGAAAACTAAATTAGTCATAACGGTTAATTTGTCAATTTTTTTACTTGTACACAAAAGACTTACAATTACTCAAAAATAAATGTCCAAGCGTTAACACGGCACCTACCTATTTTACAACATTTTTTTTCCTTTTTTAAATAAAACAAGTTTTAAAGATTTCCTGAAAATTTCCACCCCCAAATCCCCAAGTAAGCAATACAGGGATGAAGGAGCATACTGTCCTGAAAAAAAAACATGTTTTAATCACTTTAAACGCCATATTTCAAAGCCCTCCATCGCCATTATATCAACAATGTCTTGATACTTTTGTAAAGCGCGACCGTGCTCGCCATAAATTAGTATTATTATTTGCTGGCGGTATAATGACGATAAATAATAAATAAAACGATAAAACTCGAGAGGCATTGTCGAAAAGAAAGTTGGGCACAATACAACTCCAAACGGCGGCCACTGGGAAATTCTAAAGTCCATACATTACCCCAGCTGGGGAGGGTTTCTTCAACTCGGGCACGAAACCAGGAACATATTGGCTTATGAAATTATTTCACTCATTTTGTTTACTTAATTAATAATTTACTATTAATTTTTAAATGTTGGTATATATTTAATTTTTTTCACATTTTCGTCAAGGCTTGTGCCATCTTCGGGGATGCAGTATGGAGTGTCTTTTTGAAGAAAGAAAGGAGAGGAAATTTTTCTGAAAGATTTATTTTTGTAGAACTTTTGAAATGTTTGATTAAAGCATTCTTATCATAGATATTTTGGATGTTAGGTACTGCAAAAGATTTGAATATTTCTTTTGTTGGCGTTCTTTTGGGGACCGTTATAATGGTCTTTACAATACCCTTCTGGGTTTTAGACAGTTGTTTCACATGGTTAGTAGTTGCCGATTCCCATCCTAGTATGATATATTCGAGATATAGTAAACTTTTGTAAACATCATTTTGAGAAAAAATATTTCTGATGTTTAAAAAAAGTGTATTTTGTGAGCTTCCCTGTAATCCATTTGTGTAAGTGTTCCATCGAAGATTTTCGTCTATTTGTACGCAATTATGTAACCTGACTTGATATAAAACAACTCCATTGGTTATGAAAATTACATATTTTATATACATAACTACTTAATAAATCAGGGTTCATTCTGCTCATTCAACCGTTCTAATAATTTGTAAGTGAATAAAGGTTAAAAAAAAATTATTGTAATTGCCGGAATTTTTTTTTTTCATTTCGTACAGGTTATTCCGTTGATTGAAAATTATAAAATCTTTCTTCTGGTTAATTCCAGAACTTTTGGATTACATTTTTTTTCCTATCATTCATACCAGAGTGATATGTTTTTCTTAAAAATGTTCTTATGGAATCAAAATAACCTCAACGTTTTTTTGTTGTTGACGTAATATTTTTATTCTTCGATGTTAATGTGTTTTATGATTACTTTTCACCTTCAAAAAAACTTCACGTAAATTAAGTCCTGTTAGTAATAATGTTAGTAAATAGTTGAATACACTACTAGACTCACACTTGATATCATACACTTTATTTTGCCCTTTTGACTGTTTAATTTTTTGTTTGGTACTTGGGAGCAGCTCACGTGAATTGTGTGGCCTGTCAATGCGAAGCTATTTACGAGTATGAGGAAATTGGACAGGTTACATTGGAGTATTGGGTTTAAATATTCTTTATCCTTTAATTCTAACATTTTTAAATGATTATGTCATCTTTATATATGTACTCGTAAATGTGAAGGGTATTTTTGAGAATAGGAAAGAGGGGTATTAAAAGAACCCATTTTGTAAGAGAGCCTGGGAATCACGAAAAAGGTTTTTATTGTGTTCAAGTTTAATTTGTGGAACTCAATTTTTGGACTGGTGAGGTCACTAACGTCTGATCTTTTTTATATTATTTCTACGTAGGTACTTATAATGAAACTCATAAAATGTTTTCATTTTTACTGATAATGCTCTTATTAATTTCTTAGTAAATTGATGGTATTTTTATTGATTAATTAAACTGTAAAGTTTCCCTACTTAACCGTCATAATTCAATATTATTCGAAACCGCAGTTTGATAATGCAAAAACCTAGCAGAACTTCTTTTATAAATAAACCGTTCTTTTTAATTAAACAATAATAGTCGTTATTAATTTTCTGTGTTTACTATTTGTCTATTCCTGTCATTATTTTCCGGTAAGTGGTGCATGTAGATATTTATATTCTAAACAGTGGCTTAAACAAAATATTTCTCTTTTTTCGCAGAGAGTTATTACTTTTGTGGTTTGATATATTTATTAAAAAAAGCAAACATTTGTTTATTCAATTATATATATTTTCACGATTTGCATTTTTGTTTAGTTTTAAGCTTTACCCTTATTAAACTTTTATGAGCGAAACCGGTTGGTGCTAATTTAAAAGTTAATTAGTGGTTTAAAACAGAGCGTTTCCGTTATTTTATATAAATATTTTTCATCCATTTTACAATAATAACAATATTTATAATTAAATTTGAAAAACTTTTAATAAAATTACAGAGCTGCTGAATACAAGAATGACTCATAAAAACGTAGAACAACTTCATTATTATGCTTAGGTATATTTATAAATGTACATTTTTAATATTCTCTATTAACATACAGATAAATTTTTAGATATGTAACTGATAATTACTTTAATTGTGATCTGCACTATAGAAAATCCATTAAACCTAAGAACTTTCGACCAATACAAATTAAATGGATTTTCTGTTCTATAATGAAACTCGATATTTGAAAGAGTTTGATAAATTTTCACCCGCAGTAATGAAAATTCTGAAAAGTCAGATTGGTTATAAGTCAAGAAACATGTACTTTTTGTACATGTTTCGGACAAAATAGAACAGTTCTATTTTATCCGATTGGGGATAAAATAATTGGTTACGTAGACCGCATTTGGATTCCACCTAGGCGTCATAAGTTCAATTCTTCGGCTGTCTAAGTCCTCCATCACGATACTAGAAACATTTTCCCCTACTGTGATGTTAGCAGGAGATTTTCAAAATAATGTCACGTTATTCATAACCATGGAGTGTTTGCCTGTCTTTTTATAAAAAAATGATATGTTAAGGTTGGGTTAGGTGAGATTAGGTTAGAAAAAGCTTTTTTTTGCATTAGCTCAATCGGATAGAGCGCTGGTCCCAGATAGACCGAGGGGTCCTAGGTTCGAGTCGTTTTGATTTTCTATGTCTTTTCTGTTTTATATTTCATTTTAGATTGTTAATAATATTATCTTCAAAGATTAAAAAACATTTGAGGTTGAAAGCTTAAATAAGTTATTCCGATAAAAGATGAGTTTCTTAACTTTTCTTCAATTTTCCGTTTTGCCATTGTTCTGTTTTGTTATGGATCAACAAAAAAAACATGTACACAACCCCGCACAATGTAACCCCAAAGATGTCATACGCACTGGGTGCTTCCATCGTGCAGTTCATATTTTAAAAACTTAAAGACGTACATGCATTTTTTAACCTTATGTTTGGGTTTCTCATCTGTTGGCAACACTTTGAGAACCCTGATCTCTCTTGTATCCGAAAGCGGAGGTATACAACATACAACACTTTCCAAAGAAGCAAAAGCCCGGCTTAAGGAGGGGCATTATTTAATACCTCTACAAACAAAGGAATAAAAAGTGGCTATAAATCAAGGGGCCACTTCTTGCTGTTTAGTATCCGCAATTAAAACTTACTTTTCGGGAAGGGGAGGGGTTTGGGAAACGCTGGCGGTGTTGGGAGCTTTATCTATAGCTGGATTGAGGGGAAATCATTGTGTCTTAGATGTATATGTATTTGTTTACATCCCTTGCGAAAGATTTGAAGCCTTTGTTGTCAAACTTAATTATCAAAGTCACACACTTGACGCTTCCACGAAAATATTATTATCAAGTGTTAAATTGTATCTTATTTATAGCTGTTGCAATGACATATACAGTATGTTTTTTTAAATATAATTTCATATACGTATTTTTCTTTTAAAACGTTGTAAAAACCTAATATTATGCAGTAATAATAAACAGTCCCATAATGAGTTGAATTGATAACTCACAGAAGTTCAACATCGTTGTACGTCTTAAGGAAAATATATGAAAAAATCATCCAAATATTAATTTAACGTAAATATTAAAACAAAAGTAACAATAATAAAAAAAAACCAACCTGAAAACTTAATAAATATTAATTGATAAACTAAAGTTTTTAAAAACTTAAGACAAGATTTTTGTGCATAGCGCAAAGGGTTACAATTATTTTTATTTTATAAACAATAATTATTAGCCTGAAACACTCATCCAAATTGAAAAAAACCTTTCCGAGCAAAGATAAATGTCGCCGACAGGACTCGAACCTGCACCCTTCTGATGTCCTGTAAACAAGGTGAAAATATAATAAAAAAACTGTAATTATTGAATGAAACACTAGTATATATTGATTAACTTGGCGGGTTTGCGATAAGCCGACGTAGCTCAACGGTAGAGCATCTGACCGGACATCAGAAGGGTGCAGGTTTGAGTCCTGTCGGCGACATTTATCTTTGCTCGGAAAGGTTTTTTCAATTTGGATGAGTGTTTCAGGCTAATAATTATTGTTTATAAAATAAAACTTAATAAATATTTTATAAATAAATATTTTTAATGAATTTCATTTATATTATTTTATACAAAAAAAAGAGTTTAATTAAGCTAGGTGAGATTATGTTTTTCGTACTTTTATTGACTTTATTGCGCACTTGAAGTGAAATAATACAAAACTGCGCTATATAAATTCTTTGTTATTATTATTTATATCACTACTAAAAATTCTGTCGATTCATAGGTGCCATGATTTATAATTGAACCATATATATTATATTATATAAGTATCAAAACTCACGCGCGGTGAGGTCTGGCATCTTGAAAATTTCACAGGTTTCCAGGACTTCGATTTTTAAGTCAATACAGCTTTTTGCAGCACAACATCATTTCGAACATGAGATAGTGAGTTCTTATGTTTTTTTAGCTCCTTAATTTTTTAGTTGTTATTTTATTTAGTTGTTCATATCTTGTTTCATACATTTAAACAATATCCATTAAGAATTATTCATTTCCTACTCCCAGTTGAAATGGTACAATTTTTTAATTTTTATTTGAATACCCCACAAGAGTCTCAACTGCTCCCAACCGTCTGGAGCCAGTGAGACTATGGCATCCCCAATTGGGGAATGTTTTGAGGCTGAAGGTATTGGGGAGAGGAAGGTGGGGAAATACCCGGCTATTCAGATCTGGTCACCAAACACGGCTAAAAGCCATTTCAAGCAACGTTTCAATTCTGAATGGTGGTCTTTCACCAATGTCTAATTATAAAAATATATTTAAAAAACCAAGAGATTATCAAAAAAAATTATATTTTTGAATATTTTAAAGTGTTCAAATTTAGTGAGGTAGTAAAAAAAAACATAATTCTATGTTAAGAATAAAAGAAAAACATAATAATTTAAATAATAAAAGAAAAACGCAATATTCCAAATAATAAAAGAGAAACATAATTGTAGTTTCTTAAACCTCTCGTACACGAGATACTCATAGGAGGCCCCAAAATTAGTCATCATTGAAAAGCTGCCATTTCAAAATTCTAATCATATTTTTAATGCAACTCTACCACACATTGCTTTAGACCTTGCATGAGTAACATTGATAGTTCAAAGACTTACCTTGATAGCTCAACCAGATGAAAACACTAACCTTCGTTGATTTTAAATTTCATGGTCCAACGTTTTTGACATTTTTATGTGGATCCCTATTTCTCCTCCGTACAACATACAATAAAATATTGAAATTCGACCATTACAAACTGTAAGTAAATATTTTGATGTGCTCTGTATGCTCACCTTAGGTGTGAAACTAGTTGATGTAATTTTTTTCGGTTTTATATTGATAACTTTGCCAAACGTATTCGACCTCATATGAGGTCTATGTGTAGCAAGAGATACCAATATCAACTAGTAATATGCAGTTAGCTCTGTGTATACAAGTATCTACTTATAATATGCCTTTACTTAAAAAAATATAAGTTTTAGATCATCAAATATGTTATTAACTTGAAAATGTATTTAAATGTTTTGTATGGCAAAGTTATAATCCATGTACCCTTTAATCACTTTAAGCCTCATATGGGGCACATAAAAATAACTGTTTTCTAATAAAGATAAAAAAAAATATTTGTAAATTTCGATACCTATTTAACTATAAAAAGTGTCCTTAAACAATTAAATTTAATCATATTTCATTATTCGTGCACGAGAGGGTTAACTGAAAGAAGTGCATGCCAAAAACATATATTCCAGTCACAGAAATGTAACACCTTATATGCACAATATCATTGTACATATCTTTTGAAAAAGTACCTTAAAGCGCACAACACGGTATCATTTCTACATACATCAATACACACTACACCGTAATCTACACATCTGCCCTGATGATGGACACTAACACTGTACGAAACGTTGGCTAATGGAGGAGGAAGCATAATATCCACAAAACTATTACAGAAAATACTGTTGGTCGTGTAAACTTGAAAACACACAGAATATGTTTTGCTTCAACCGTAATATAATATATAAATATCAACATGTTTATTTTATACTTGTGATCCACACAAAACTGCTAAGGGATTTATTACCAACAAGAATGTAGACATTATTTGCAGGAAAAAAATACTTAGCTAAAAATAATTACTGCCCTCACATCTGGAAACAAAAAGTCTTAAAAGTGCTCTGTTCACGAACAATTCTACCGTTTCTATGTGCGAATGAAGGATGCTAACACTTTAGTTTCTGGGGAAAGAGAATCTAGCAACATAAATTAACTTAAATTACTTATTCAAGCTTATAAAACTCATATTTGAAGATAATATTAACAAATCTCAAAGGAAACATGGAACATAAAGAAAATATCCGTAAGACAGATGTCTTGTGTTCGATTACTAGATCCGATCGTTACCTTTTTATTTTTTCTATATGTTTTTTCTGTTTCATGTTTAATTTGATATTTGTTAATGTTGTCTTCAATGATTAATTTATATCTGTATTTTGAAGTAATTTATAATAATACAAATGAATACAAAATATAAATATGCGGGCAAATTAATCTTAAGCTAGCTACGATACTGGTTGATATCACAAGATAAAACTAGAATAAATTTGAGTCAACACGAATAACACTCAAAAATAGAATGAGTTTATCTTGAAACATCAAGAAATTTCAATAAAAGACATGTGAAAAATCCTTATCATTTATGTATTTTCTTCAAAAGATTTGTACTCACTTTTTGGCGTTAATTTTTGTTATTGTTTGTATTTTGTCTATTCTTACATTATTATTAAGTATTTTATTATTTGTCTCTTTACTTGTCATTATTTATAGTATACTGTTTACCCTTATGAGCAAAGCTTTGCTTTCGAAACATGATGATATTTACATATTAAAATAGTGGTCTGAACAATTTTATTCTTAATAATTTATTTACGAATTATTTTTTAAATATATCAAAACAATCAAAAAAGTATAGGTTAAGTCAAGAGATTGTGCCAATCTTAGATCGTATGGCAGCTTATTCCAGGCTTTAGGGTCTGACACGCTGAAAGCTCGCTCACTAAACTTAGTGTATGTGCCTAAGACATAGACATTGACACAATACTCCGAAGAAAAATACCACGTAAGGACAAAGACATTACCGTAATTTGGTACCAAAATACCACGTACGGACAAAGACATTACCGTAATTTGGTACCAAAATATTTTGATTTATTTGAAAAAGACATCGACGACATTCAGCTGGTTATATATGAAAATCTGAAAGACAAGATGAATTTCCAACAAAGGCATCATCCACTGTGGTAAGATACTAAGAACATCTGCAATATGACAACAAACCGTACTGCTTTTTTTCACCCTTTTTCTCATTTCTATTCTCATTTTTCAACACTTCTACAAAATAACAACAAACTTCATGCTATATTTCATTGTCATGTCTTTTTTATCTCATCTCCTTAAGATATTATAATTATTATTTCTACGACCTCGGAACAGGTTTCAGGTGGTTTATACCAAATCTTTATATTATTTTTTTTATATGAAGTTTACAAAACACTACTTGTTTTTAAACTCAACTCAGTCCGGTTAGTGGCTGAGTTGGCATCGCGTTTGGATCACACCCAGGCGTCGTGAGTTCAATTCCTCGGCTGGCTAAGTCCTCCATTTACGACACAAGCAACATCTTCCGCTTACTGTGATGGTAGTAAGAGATTTTCTAATATTGTCAGGTTATTCGTAAGCAGCTAATATTTGTATTTCTTTGATAACTAAACTAAAACTAAAACTAAATAATGTATTTTTTGGTTTATAATAATAAAAGTAAAATATTAAAAACAAAAAAAAAAACACTTCACCTTTGAGCCATTGGGTGCACAGTGCACACTGCATATCTGTGCGCGATTACATCGTACCCTGGTGGTATGTATGTGCATTAATTTTAATAAAAAAAATGTAACATCTTATATAACACCAGGGATGCGGTGAGGAGGTTCAAAGCAACGTTAAGTGGTCTAATGATAAATTGAGAAAACAGTAAAAAAAATATTGATTAATCGGTTTTTTGGTAGGTAGTCAACATTACTCTTGCTTATAATAACAATAATCTTTTATTTTTGGAAAATTCCACTTCATAAAAGTAGCTGGGTCCCTTGTTCTTAATTAAAGGGAATCGAATGCACCATTAAGTGTGTGTAATTTGAACAATTTCCAAAACGATTCCGCCAGGGGCGCAACGTGTTGGCTACAGGAATTTCAATAGGACCATTCCGGCGATTTATCGCCCCCGTATTAGCGGGCCCGGTCGTAATACAGACAAAAAAATAGTTGACGACCCCTAAGTTCAGTGAATTGCGATAGGTGTTTGTTTAACCTCTGGCTTGCAGGGGTAGTTCAGGATTTTCAAATGATTTTTGGAAATAAAAACATGTTACCAAAAATCATCAATTCACCAACATGACCTATATACAAACTTGCAATAGGAGTTTAAAATATTTGGGTAGATGATGCTCTAAACCTAAGCTAACTTAAAAATTATTTATATCTTAACATGATAATATTAACAACTCTCAAAATGAAACATGGAACCGAAAAGAAAAAGATAACGGCAGCAACTGGGACGCAAGTCCTGGACCTCGTGATCTATCCGGGACCTTGCGTTCTAATCTACTGAGCTATAGCTATCCCAAATCGAAATATCACAAATAAATTTAGGTAGCATTTTATAGTCACGATAAAAAGGTAGCAGCCAAAAATATATGGAAATTAATTGAATATGATCGGGAAATCGAAGTATGATACCGATAAAAATGACAGAACGAATTGGGGTAGCTGTAGCTTAGTGAATTAGAACACTAGGTTCTAGATAGACTACGAGGTCCTGGTGTCATTGTTTCATTTTGAGAATTGTTTATATTTTCATCAATGATTGAAAATATGTTACATTAAGGTATACAAACTTCCATAAGTTCTTCCAAAATTGAACAAATATATTTTTCTTAAATATTCAGAATAACTTCTCTACCCTAAGCATCCAATAAAAAAACACCCTTTTTTATATTTACGAGTATATTTTAACGTAATATTCAATTTGAAAATAAACTGAACAAATACATTGTATCACCACTCATTAAATGATATTTTTTCTTAGAAATTTCGCTCACAGCGAAGATTTCGAAAAAGAGGGGTTGGACACTTATAAAATAGGGAAAAATAATATAAGTAGATTCTTTCATGTATATATCGATATAAGCAAGTGAGACAGGAAATAATTAACAGTTCAGGGAAGAACTTTACGTTAATAATATATATTTTTTTAACCATGAACCTATTTCATGATTACGTAGAATCTTAATATTTATGCTAAATAGTATGAACAGTACGATTTGTTGCTATTTGTGCATTACATAATGTTGTGAAATAACGATTGAATAGTTTGAAATGCAAGAAAAATTTAAATAGAGAAGCCACAGCTAACCTGCAAGCCAGAGAAAATAGATTTTGTAATTACTTGATCCCACGCATTCCTAACAATGAATATCCCTTCCTATGAACGCAGGAGCCACAGGGAAGGGGTTAAAAGTACTAAGCGTTTCTCCGTTCCATTCGCTTTTATTATTTTTAATGAACACTTACATGACTGCAAATGGACGCTTTAAGTGAATTACTATTATTGGTACCTTGATGGCGATGTTAGACCCATCTCCCATCAAGGATACGCGTCGGGATCGTCACACATTAGCGGAAATGTTACTAGGTGAGATTGCAAGGTGTTGACTATTAATTACTGGCTTTAAAATAAATTAAACTATTATAAATTCATTTAAAACGCTGCTTTTTTTCAACTTCTTGCTGCTGTTAAAATAAAACGCAATCAAAATCTATTCGAATAATAACCATGTTCACTAAATATTGACTATATAATATATAATATGTGTACTCGTATCAATATCTCGAAACTTTCCAAAGTAGCGTTGCATATCGATTTCATAGAATAAATGTATAATTTAACCGTTGTTGATATTGAGAAATCTCAATTAAAATATGAAACAGAAAAAGATAGAGAAAATAAAAATATAACGGTCGCATTTGGTAATCGAACCCAGGACCTCTGACTTACCGTGACAACACTCTATCGATATCGTTTTTCAATTTAAACATTACCAATTTTAACCTTAATTGTTTAGCTTGGTTGTAGAGAGTTGTCCCGGTAAGACAGAGGTTTTTGGTTCAATTCTCAGATGCGATCATGCAATTTAATTTATTTTTCTGTTTCGTATTTCATTTGAGATTTGAATATCAACTTCAATGATTAGATATTACAATAAGGATTTCAAAACTCAAAATTCAATATCTCGTTCATTAACCGTATTAAATTAAATTATTAGTGAGGCAAGGAAGAACGATATTTTTGAAATATGCCACAAAAAGCATTGTGTGACAGAAATGACCATAGAATAAAGAGTTACAGAGAGAAGTATATGAATAACATTGAAAAGCAGAATGGAGTAGTGGCAAGGAAAAGTATATGACGATCTCCGAAGTTGAGTGGTTACGATTCCCGGCTACAAATCCAGAAGTCACGGATGTGCAAATAAATTGTATTTAATTAATTTGTTGTATTTCACAATTTATTCATTTAAAATAATATGTAGTCAGTATTGCCCTAGTGAAAGACTACCATTCAGAAACGATACGTCGCTTGAAATGCTTTAGCTGTGTTTGGTGACCAGATCTGTATTTGTATAGCCAGGTACTTCCACACCCTCCTCTTTCCTGTCTCCTTCCCCTGCTTTCTATCTTTAGCCTCACAACATACCCCAATTGGGAATGACATAGTCTCCCCCTCCTGCAGACTGTTGGAAGTGGTTGGAACTCTTGTGCGGTACTCAATTAAAAAAAAGATTATTTTATCCGTAATAATTTCTACCCACAAAAGACTATACTAGGTACTTAGCACGGCTTACGGATGACCAAAGAAATTCCAATATCATGGGATTGCGTTCGGATGTGCGAATAATTTGACAAATAAAAATAATGTTTTTTTTTTAAAGTAGACCCTGAGGGGGTGATAAAATCGAAAAATTTGAAAAAAAGAACAAAAGTAAAAATAAAAAAGAAAAAAACTGCATGACAGCTAAAAATACATAGTGGGATAAAAAACATAAAAAATGCAATATCCACAAAGTCAATATATATAAACATTAATAACAAATAAGCAAATAATGTAAAAGTGTATGTACTCGTATGTATGCATGTTTGCAGAAACAAAGTTTAAAAAAAATAAATTTTATATATATGTACTTTAAATTGTATTTAAAAATAATGGAAAAAAATATTGAAAGTTACCGGATATGTTTTCAGGTTTTCGCGGCCAAAAGTATTTTCTTGAATATTTTTTGAGATATTATGCCGTGTTGCAATTCCTCCTATTGTATTAATTGTTTTTGTCTTTAATTCGTAGAACTCCATTTAATTTTTAAAAAATTTAATGTAAATCTAATTTAATAATGTTATTATTAATAAATACTTGCAGAACTTAATAAGTAGTTTCCATCATGAGGGCGGATTGTGGCGTAGTGTGTATGTAGTAATACCGTGTTGCGCGCCCTAATATGATTAACGTTACCAGTTTGAAGCGAACTCGCGATACTGTATGTGCACTAATTCAAACGTGCGCTCTTTAAAAAGGTTTGCTTGTGACCACCTACGTGCGTACCTAATCTTTACCAAATATATGTACTTTTGGCCGGATTATCTAAAAACCAGTCGCTAAATACCCACCTACCTAGAATTTAGCCAAAAATATAATTTCATACCGATTACTTACGAACAACATCCACGCGTCGCCAATAAATAACAAAAATTGAAATATAATGCACGGCCCAGTTCAAACCTTTTTATGAATTACAATGACAAAAAACAAAAAAAACATTATCATAAAAAAATCTAATTGCAATCAAGAAACGTTTAGCATTCGGCCATTATCTTTTATGCCTTTACCCGACCCGAAAAAAAATTAACACACGTTCCGCGACCACCCACTAAATATGTTAAAAAACACGACAAATAACCCAATTTAAATTACAAATACCCTTTTTGTGCGAATATAAAATAAATATGCACGTGTTTTGATACAAAAAAGAATACCGTCGTCCTTAATAAATTACGAAATATAAAGTTTAAAAAATGGCCCCGCTTTCTAATTAATTTATGGTGTCAAGTTTTGCCCGGTTGGTTAATTTTAACCTGAAAATATTATTTTAACTGGATAATGTGGAACTTCAAGGGAGGGAGTTACTTGCCTTAACGTTCTTTATGTCCTGATTGTATTTGGAGTTAAATTCAAAGTGAAATTTATTTCTAAGGATCAGGGTTGGGGTCATTTTGTAATAAAGGCTCGTCTACACATTTTATTCGACTATCCTAATTTTCTACACATTTGAAAAAAGATTTTTATAAAAAAAAATAATTAGAGGATTTGTATAGCGCCGTTTTATAAGGCGTTGTACAAATATTACTTCCTTTTCTTTGTCTAATTATGTACAAACAGATACATAAAAACGTACTCACCTGGCAGGTGGCTTCAGATGAACACAGTATTATTATAAAATTTAAGCTTAGACATGACATGATTTTTACAAATGCTATTTTATCCTCCTTTTCCATAGATGTTACATTTATTAGAAGATTGGTGGCACAAGAACTGTTGGTATTTATTTGAAATATTTATAATTTTTAGGACTGGAGAATATTTATAAAGAGACCTTAAATAGCGTATCAAGTTTTTAATAGATATTAACGTTTCACTTTTTTTTTATACATCTTTATTATTTACAGTATTGCGGACTGTGGACACGTTTGCGCACGGATGCGTAATTTTTTAAAACTTATTCTATAAGAGACTTTAGGTAAGAACTAACCGACCAGCGTAGCTAAGCAATTAAGGTATGAATTTCTTCAATTTATGGATATGATTGTCTGAAAAGATGAGTTTTAAGTTTAGTTCTGAATTCTGTTTGTAGTAATACTAATATTCGTTCGTTTTATCAATGTTGCACGTACTATGGTATGTACATACCGTATTCTTATCATTAAAATATATTTTAATCATTACAGAAGATAATATTAGCACATCCCAAATGAACCACGAAAACGAAAAAAACAACAGAAATTAAAAAGATTTCAGTCGCATCTGGGACTCGAACCCAGGACCTCTACCTATCCGGGGTAACCGCTTAACCAACTTAGCTAATGAGACCAGTTCAATTTACGCCATTTACACCGATATCATACTTCATGTTCAAGATTTGTTAATGTTATCCTCCATTTTTATAAATCCCATATTATTGGCTGCTATCCTTATGATGATTGCAAAATATTACAATGAGGTTTACAAACATCAATAAGTTATAAAAAATAAATTGAATATTAAAATATATATATTCAATACTTGCTAATGTGTACCCGGCCTTCCTCGGGATTATATATTTATTTTGGAATAAAGTTATGAAGTCGTGAATTCTTGCTTGCAGGTTGGGTACCGTAATTGATTTGGCAGCAAAATTAATGCCCTGTGACGACTATTGCTATCTCTGAACAAAGAAACATTCATTTGAAAAATTTATTTCATTCCGAACATTTATTTTTTCAAAACATATCTAAATAATAAAGTTCTTAAGTAGGTACGTAATTGAGTTTTCCGCTTTGAAAATATTCTACTCAAACAAACCTTCTTCTTTTTAATATGTAATCTGTGGCTAAACTTAATATAACATGGCGGGTTCAATGTTTTTTATACTAATTTTAAAACGTTATAGCAACAGTTTTACATATTCGATTTCATTAAAACTATTCTCTAAACCTTCTCGGTACTAACAAGAAAAAACTGTGTTATTTTCAGCGAAACCGGTTGAAAATTTTTCGAGAAAATCGAGTATAGCTAGATAGACCAACATTTTTAAATATAATTATTTAATCTTCGTACATATTTTATATTTTTCTATTTACTTATTAAAAATAATTTATCGCCTTTTGGTCTTCTGATACGTTGGTATTCCTGTACATGATCAATGTATAAAATTATATAATAATAAGCATTTAAATAACATGACTAACTTCTAAAATAAAAAAAATAAAGATTTTTTTCTGTCGATTCGGCATAAGGCGCCAACTGGCGGAAGCCATTGGAACTATGACATCCCCAACTGCAGATATTGTGAAGCTGAAGGGAGTCGGTGGGGGGAAGAGATGGAGAAGAATAAAGTTGGGAAGTATCTAGCTATTTAGATTATGCCACTATGCCATTTAAAATAACATTATTCTGAATGGTGGCTTATAGCATGGCGATACTGAAACTATCATACACTCTGCATTTAATATTTGTTACAGTCAAATTATTTATGTATATTACCATTATTTCTGGGTTGTTATGCTTTTACTTATATGTATTATCTAAGTTCCTACTTTATGGCAATTTTTTTTAATATGTATTACAATAAACAAATAATTGATCAAATAAATGTATTGTATAAATCAGTATTTAATATATAAATATCAATATGTTTCGTAAGAGAAGTTTCCCTCTCATAGTAAACTAAGAAATCATGACAAAAATAGACAAATGTTACTAAATGTGAGGTGTGTTTTATACATTCGCTTCAGTTGCAGATTATTTGGAATGGTACTTACAGTATGTTATTGCTGAATTTGTTCATGAGACAAATTACATATTTAGTTGTTGTATTTCGTGAAGGCTATCTATTTTATCTATGTACAACATGATGTGTTTTGCATCTTTGTCAATATTGTATTTTGAATTTTATAACAAAATATGTAAAAGCCCATATAGGGCGTATACAATATAATAAATAAATAAATAAACAAAAAATAATAATACGAGATGAAAGTAGATAAGCAATTAATTAAAAATGTAAAAATAATTGAAAAACAAATAAAAAATATCACAAAATATTTAATAATAAATTTACATTAGAAAGTAGAATTTATTTTTTATTTTTTATTCATATCATGAATAAAATCAGGGAAATTACATGGGATATTTAATATATACATAACAAGCTATATCAAATAGAGGTTTACATAAAAAAATCTAATTCATTTGATTAAAAATGACACTATAAAGTTATTTTATATCTATTTAAGAAGAAATACTGAGTCATTTCCAAAACTGAAAATTAGACCGATATGTCGTGGGTCTAATAAAAAATGATTACAAAATACATATATCACGCACAATAAATCGAACTGTTGACTTTGTTGTAATTTGCAGCCTACAGAAATGGACTCACTAGACACTAAGAAAAAATAAATAATATCTTGGTCGAAAAGCAAAATTATAATACTACTTACTCTTCGCCCTAATAACTCCATATCTTATATTTTTTCTAACGAAGTTCCAATCTCCGCAGTTGTAGGAATTAGTCATAATTAACCCACTGTTTTAAATTTAAATCTACAAATAACTTAATCCATTTTTCGCTTTCATAAATCCCAGAGAAGCTACAAATTTTTCATATTTATAATTAGTAGATCCAAAGCGATTTTCACGTGGGCCTGTAAAAAAGGGTCAGACTTTTATTTAAATATGTAAATTATTCATTATTATTAAAAGTCCCGGATAAGAGGGTGGGGGGAGGTGATATACCCACTGTGGTGGGTGCGGGGATGGGGGTTGTTCTAAATTTTAAAATACACCCCTTACCAATTTTTCCCTTTCACAGGGTAGTTTGAAAATGGCGCCCCTTTTGATTGTGACATAATAACAAGTAATCTATGCTTTCATAGAATTTTCTGATTTTTATGGTTTTGTTTTATTTATCTAACATTTAATACACGGTTATTTCAATACATACAATATAAGAAACATAAAAAAATCGTCTTTTCATGTAATTATTTTCCTTATCAAGCGTAAAATATATATTTTTTTAAATTGGTTTAAGTAAAAAATATGCGTTTGCAACATTGTGCCTTTTAAAACCTTATTTTATTTTTGTACAAACCTTCTTTGTGTTACCATTTAACACCCTTTGAACGATCGCATCGCCCTTAATTTTTATCTACTTTTAAATGTTAGACTATTTATGTTGTTTAATTGAATAAATTTGAGGTTTGTCACTATTTATGTATCTGTTGATCATTGAGTGAGCTGTAGGAGTATGAATAAGTTTTATGTCATTTCCAATAGATATAATCATTCCAGAATGCATTGCTCCGACGATTCACCAAAAGAATCTGGTTCGTCAGGAGTAGCATAATTAACACAGGCTCGAAAATTTTTCCACTCCGAAAACATATAATAGATTTAGTCAAAACATTTTACTAGAAATTAGAATCGAACACGAATCTCTCTATATCCAACCTCGGCCGCTGGACTACCATCACCGAACCCCTCCGTCTCCGCACAAATTCCATCTTATATCCTCCATTACCTCATCATCAGCAAGTGCCGCTAGTACATAAAACACAGTTTACAATTCTTTGAAATAAAAATAAATAAACCTTATTGCAATAGGCAGCCCGCTCAATGCGTAGAGAAGATTATCTCGACATTTATGCACCTCTAACCACAGTTAGACGGGAAGAGGGAAAAATGTTCCCTGGCACTGTACACAAAAATTTTACAATGTGATATATTTCCAATAGATGGCATACAGTATCGAGTTTTCCAAACCACCCTGCTCGCCACCACCCCGCGGTCCGTTCATAAACTAAATGATACATTTAAAATACATTCCGAGATCCCGCCGCGGGAAGTGTTCCGGGCTCTATCTTTTGTGATCATATTTTAAATCTAGCGTAGATAATATTTTCTCATTTCGCCTTTTTGTTTTATTCTTTTTTGCATCCCTACCGCTGCTACTTCTTAAAGATATTATTTTATTATGTAGGGTTTGCAAAAGGGGTTAAATCGTAGAAATCGGCTTGGAAAATGGATGATGTTTACCGGTTATATTGTCGCTAGGAAAAACAAAATGATCTTTTCTTACGTAACTTTAAAATTTTATGTTTTCTTTATTTTCATATGAAGCGGTAACTTGGTGATGTGACATTATAATTTAAAAAATAAAACAATAACTTTGTTTACATCACTTTTCGTTATATACTTTTGCCAACCGGGTTTCGCTACTACCGTAGCTTCGGCAGGGCAGTATAATACTGAACTATGAACTAAGATACACATGTGTTATGGATTGATAAAAGTGGGCGAGTGGAGGGCCGATGGTGGGAGATCAGCAGGTACCTGGCAGGGAAGGGCGTGTACTTTGTTTATTGGGAATAATAATTAGGAATTGGACTTTTATTTAAATTTATTTGTTTTTTTTTTACCATTAAATTTTAAATGCTCTTTATTAATCAATGGCGTGCATTCCATACAGGTTTAAAAACTGTGGATACTGCAGAAAATCGAATAACAAAAATAAATACAAATGTTTTTTTTTATTAAAAAAACCTTGGTTACTTTTTTCCAATCTTTTATTTTCGATGGGACTGGTTTCCCCCTATCACGGGCATCGTCAGACTGGCACGTATATACGAGTATAGCATCGATGTCACGAGTGAGTACCCTTGCTTTCTAATATTATTTTTATTAATTACTTGAAATTTGTTTTATCACTGACGGTACTGTTTTTTGTTATATTTTTAAAAACTACTTTCGAGTTGATTTATTACATTCCGGAAGACAGGTTACATTGTGTTTGTTTACTGAATCTGTGAGTTTAAAAAAAATATATGTCATTCGTGCCAGCTTTTATTTGAACACTGGGTTTTTTCTGGTTTTATTTTTTCCCCGTGATTTCCGCCTTGTTTGATAAAATTAATTTCATGGCAATTTTTGTCCTGTAGTGACATGAACTACGGGTAACCAGATACATTTTAATGGATCTTCATAATATTTTATTGGTTATAATAGGTACATATCAGGGTAATATCCTTCTTAGAGTTCGCCTTGGATGTCTGCGACAAAATTCCCAGTTCCATTTTACAGCGATATTTTATTATGTGTTTCCTATTTACATGCATATGTTAGATACTATTAATGCATACAAGTAAGGTTATACTATAATGAATATATTAGAGGAGAGTCGGTTACAAAGGTTTTTTAATAAAAAAAATCATTTTAAGATGGAATTCCACCATGAATTGACAGTTTCAAAATTAGAAATAATAAATTCAAATGTAATAGGAAAACTTTTTAAAATGTTACATTTCTTTAAGAACTTTGTAAGAACTAGTACGTCCATCTACTTAGTTGGCCACAACAATCAACGGTAGATGATGGTAAAATCCACAGAGCAAATAATACATAGAGATGCTCTAACACGCAAAGGGAAGAAACCAACATAAAGGTGGAGAGGGGTGAGGTAGGCGTACCGCTAATTTAAGTAAAACAACAAATAACTAAAAAGGGTTCTACTCTTATACAAAAACTGAAAATATTTTTAGAGTATTTAGATTGAATATTTTTTAAATGTTTTTTAATTTGCTTGCCGCAATCAAAATCACGCGAAAAAAGCGTCGATGACAGTGAACTAGGCTAGTTCCGAAATAAGTGGCATGTGTCTTTTGCTTCTAGCCATCGAAATGGTACGATAAGTCAAGTCTATTCATTCTGCCGTCAGTGGAATTTATTATTAATATTATTTAATAATCAAACTAGATATACGAAACTACACACAGCCCCTCTATGGTCATAGAGCAACGCACGCCACTGGTAATAATATATCTTATTGAAGATAAGGCGTTGAAAAGTGTAAGCAACTAGGGTAGGTACCCCTAAAAATTCTTTAGTATACATGAACTAACTAATTTACTAACCATCATGACGTTTCAGGAGTGGGCAGAGATGATAGATCGCCAAACAACTCTGCCTCGGCACACATTCCTTGCTACAATCACATTCATATATCGTCTCGCACAAACTTTTCTGTTATTATTTCTTTTGACATATTTGATTCACTTGATACTGACATGTCTTCCTCAGGCGTCCCTTACTTCTTCGTTGTCATACATTCTCCCTCAACTTCTTTCTTCATTCATGTGCTCTGCGTAACGGTTGAGTGATTACGGTCCTCGGCTACGAATCCGAAAGCCGTGGATTCAAATCCCAAGCAAATTTTAATTTATTAATTAAAAATAATATACGAGTAGTATATTTGCGACACGTTCCAGTGTGTAGATACTTACACCATCGCCCTGGTGAAAGACCACCATTTATACTAGATGGATTGCTTAAAATGGCTTTAGTCGTATTTGGTGACTACATCTGAATAGCCAGGTACTTCTCCACCTTCCTCTTTCCCACAACCTTCCCATTCCGACCACCTTTGCCTTACAACATACCCAAAATGGGGCTCACTGGCTCCAGACGTTTGAGAGCAGTTGAGACTCTTGTGCTGCACTTGTACTAAATTTGATAAATCTTGCCCAAATCATGTAAGCGTTCCTTTCTTAATCTTAACCATTACGTTTAACATCGGACTTGTATTCTTTCTGGATGCCCCCACATTTATAAGACGTTATTGTTTGAAGACAACCAGAATATTACCTATATTGTTTCGTTCATAGTAATTTTGCAGAAACGAACTGTTAAATCCCGTAAATGTAAATTTTAATTTTAGGGCAATTTTAATGGGCACTTATTGAATAGTTTTGTGTCTAAATCTTTCTTTCTAATTAATCATTAAATTGTTAGTAACTAATGAAGAGTCTGTTTCCTTCGAAATCTGAATTCATTTGATATGTCACTATTATAAGATATTGAATTGACGGCCTGCGTGGTCGAGGGGTAATGGTCTCGACTACGAATCCGAAGGTGGCGGTTTCAAATCCCGGCAAGGGTAAGAAATTTTTATTTAATTCGTGTCGTTTCAGAATTAATTAATTAAAAATAATACATATTATATTTGCGCACGTTCCAGAGTGGATGATATACTCAGTATCACCCTGGTGAAAGACAACCATTCAGAATTATAACGTTGCTTGAAATGGTTTTAGCAGTGTTTGGTGACCAGATTCGAATAACCAGGTATTTCCCCATCTTCCTCTTCCAATTGGGGATGCCATTGCCTCACTGGCTCGAGACGGTTGGGAGCAGTTGGGACACTTGTGCGGTATTCACACACAAAAAAAATACAAATACTTGTTCTGCTAAGAATACAACATACAATTTTTTTTTTTAAGTTCATAAAATTTTTATAATAACTTTTATAATTTATTCCATTTATTGAGATAACTATCGAACCCAGAACCTCTATCTTACCGGGACAACCGCTCTAACCACAGAGCTAACGAGAATTGTTTATTTTATACAAATTTTATCGATATCATACTTGCCAATATTTAGTTTCAATTAATTCCCATATTATTGGCTACTGTCTTTTATATTATTGGAAAGTTCTACCCGAATTTATTTGCAATCTAGATAGTGTCTTGGATATATCTATCCGATTTTCATATATATGCTATATCAATTGACTTTTCTACAAATCTAACCATACAAAAAGATAGCAGCCAATACGTTTTCTTATTTTTGCTTTCTGTACCTTTTTCTGTTTCTTGTTTCATTTGAGAGTTGTTAATATTATCTTCTTCAATGATTACTTTTATTTAGTTTAAAAAGCGGTTTATTTATAAAAGTAGTTATTGTTACGCACGAAGCTGTTTCACCTTTCAAAGACGTTATCAAACTGTCATGAAGCAACTTACAAACGATCTAGTTATATTATTTCTATATAGGTATTCTAAAAATGTTTTCATTTTATTAATAATGCCCCTAATAAGTTTAGAGTAAATCGATAGTTATTCTTATGTTTATTATGTTATAAGTTTCTCTAAATAAGGGTAAAACATTATATTATTTATAGGGGAATAAAGGTTATTAAGATACTGGCGTTTCCAAATTAAATTGGAATCCAGGGTTTTTTTTCCTGCATAATTGTATTGTAAAATTGAACATGGCTTGAATATATCCAGCAGTGGCGAAGGAATTATATTCTTTAATTCATTTGTAAAATTAACTTTTCTGTTATTAGAATTTTCGTTATTTTCCAATTATTCTAATTAAAATGAAGTCCTACAAATTAAACTTGAACACAATAAACAAAAAAGTGTGATCTTGTATTAATCAAATAAAAAAATGCATATATACACGTACTCGTACACAAAAAATGCATATATACACGTACTCGTACACAAAAAATGCATATATACACGTACTCGTACACAAAAACTAATTTACTACAATTTAGTGCCAATTTTTTTTTCCTGGGTATTAACTTGTAACTTTTTCTAGACATTTTGTTTTGAAATATACAATTAAGAATGTAATGAATATAACGCCATAGTACGTAGGTATAACTACTAGACATTTTAAAAGTATGAATTCTGTGTACGAAATAATAACTATTTACCAACAGTGGACACCAGACAACAACAGAGTTTGCTAACCATTTATTAGAGACAGGCCATAGCTTCAATAAAGAAAAAAAAAAGTTTTAACATTCAAATATTAATACATGTTTTAATTGTACGCCTTCGAAAATTTTGAAATAAACAAAAAAATAAAAAATTAATTTAGTAAACAAAATAATAGCACCCTCTAAATCACCTTTGTTAACAAAGTTTATTTTTTATGTTGTCTCCTTACACTGCTCCACACCCCAAGACACCACTCCCACCCACACTACCCTGACCTAAAAATGTCTACTTATTTATGTGCTTGTATAAATTAAGTTATTTTTAAGAACGATATTGAATGACAAGGATCTGCCGAAATCGGCTAAAATAAATATAAATTAAGTAACAAATGAACATCTTTATATTTAAAATTGAATGTTTGTTTGTGTGTCCTCGATTTTGTCGAAAATTGGTCGAGTGCCGGGAAAGTTTGGATAGTAGTTTGAATGAAATCTAATACTTAAAACTGTTGCTCTAACGTTTTAAAGTTAGTATGAAAAGCATTGAATTCGCCATTTTGTATTGAGGTTAGCCCATAGATATACCACTCTGGTTAGCCACAAATTAAATATTCAAAAGAAGAAGGTTTTTTTTATGTGGAATACACTTATGTGGAATATTTTCAAAATGGAAAACACAAGTAGGTACCTACTTAAGAATTTTATTATTTAGATATATTTTGAAAAACTAAATGTTTGGTATGAAACAAAATTTTCAAATGAGTGTATTTTTGTTTAAAGATAAAGTAATAGTCATCACAAGGCATTATTACTTTGTCTGTCAAATCAATTATGGCACTCAAAAGACAGGCAAGAATTCACAACTTCATAAGTATACCAAAAAAATAAAATAATCCCTAGCAAGGCCGGGTACTCATCGGCTAGTTTTGAATAAAATTCTTCAAAATAAAAAGCCATTTCATTTTTCATTTTGGTACGTATGGTAGGTATATTATCGAAACGATCTGATTCTGAAAGTGCCGCTCATTTGTTAACTTTTTAAAATTAGTTCCTACCTATTAAATTTGTTTTTAATATATTGCAGAAACATGCATATTTAAATCGATTTAATTTTTGAAAAAAAAAATTCACTCTCTATATTTTTCTTAATATAGGATCATACCAGACGGCAGTCCTTCGAAGTACCTGCGTTATATTTTGTAACTATCGTTCTACTTACGTATTTAAAAAAAAACACATCCCAGTGCCACTTGCTACATTCCGAAGTACTTAGAAATCAAAAAGTCATTCCATTTGATTAAATTCAAGCTGAATACAAAAGGGAGACCGAATCGAGGAAACATTAGATTAGTAAAACAATGACTACTTGGTATCCATTTAGAAAAACTAATAATTTATTTTTATCAGAAAGCCACCCCGTTCTGGTAATTCGGGGGTTTGCGGCCATTAAAAAACCACGATTCATTTTACTCTAAAGAAATACATTGCATTTAATACATATTTTCATCCCCCAAAGGAGGAAAAGGGTTTGGTTGTGATCTTCGCTAATAAATTATTTTAATGCGCGCCATCTCCGAGCGGGTAGAGGAAGCAAAGGGGAAGGTGACATAAAAACAACCCTTTATAATGCAGTTATTGTAATTTATTTGCTACCAAGCTCTAAAGGAGAGAAGTAAGTTCATTTCTATGAGCATCTACTTGCCCATTAAGCTTTTTAATTTAAAAAACTTTGCATTTAGCTGTTGTTTTCACATTCACTGATATTCATTATAATATGGTCAAAACAAATTGCGCAACAGGGTAACTCTACGTAGAATATATGTGAATGAATTGGCTTTGGAGTTTCATGAGATTGGAAAATGTTTATTTTTGGTTTGTTGTATAAGAGATATGTCGTAGAACAAAATTTAAATCGAACTATTTAGTTGATATTAAAAGTAATTTCCAACCATCCGTTTTTTAGAAATATCTAGTTAAATTGTATTTATAATTTCTTGAAAAGATTGGTATTCACTTTGTGGCGTCATTATTAATAAATAATTTTTTTTTAAATGCTTTGTATTTACCACTTTATTAATATACACATATATCAACATGTTTCGAAAGCGATACTTTCTTCTTCAGGAATATATAGAATATTTTAATATGAATACTATTTGTATTCTATGTATTACTGACGAGGAAAGCATCGCTTTCGAAACGTGATGATATCTGTGTATATTAATGAAGTGTTGAAGTAATTTTCTAATTAAAATCAAAACATTTCTTTTTTTATTTACATAATAACAAATTAAAAGGCTAATAAGAAAATTTTACTATGTTTTTTATAGTCCTTCTTACTTGAGGTTCCTGTGCTGAAGCGGACTAGGTTTTATTTAAAAAAACTAATTGTTTTAAGCTACTACGACGTTTTTTTCAAAATGTTGGATAACTCCGCTTCTTCGATTTCTTTGAGCCAGGTTTTGATTTGATTTTTGAAATTATTTGCTTATTACGTTAATATTTGGTAGGTAACATCATAAGTTTGTAAGTTTGTTTGTCCTCGATGATCTCAAAAATCACTGGACCGGTTTCGCTGAAAATAGCACAGGTTGTTTGTATTAGTGCCGGGAAGGTTTAAAGAGTATTTTGAATGAAATCCAATATGTAAAACTGTTGTTATAAAGTTTTAAAATTAGAATGAAAAACATTGAACCCGCCATGTTTTATTAAGGTTAGCCGGGTTAACTATGGTTAGCCACAGATTTCATATTGAAAAGAAGAAGGTTTTTTTGAGTAGAATATTTTCAAAATGAAAACAGAAGTAGGTACCTACTTAAGAACTTTATAATTTAGATATATTTTGAAGAAAATAAACGTTTTTAATGAAATAAAATAATCAAATTAATGTTTCTCTATTTTGAGATAGTTACTTTCGCTGTCAAATCATTTATGGCACCCGAATGACATGCAAGAATTCACAACTTTATAACTTTATTCCAAACAAAAAAAAAATCCCGAGCAAGGCCGAGTACACATCAGCTAGTCATATATATTTTCTTTCCTTGTACTGCATTGATCTCTACATATCTTCGAAAACACTGTTATCGTTAACAACAACTATTCTTTTGCTGAAACCGCTTGTGTACCTACTAATAACGAAACGATGCTTTTAACGTTTTTTCCGATTTTCGTAATTTTCACAACAAAAAAACATTTTTACATTAAAAATCATGTTCCGACAATTATGAAGCAATATGTTTTATTACCTCCAGGATATTCTGCAAAAAAAACCTATCTTCGATTTAACTTGCACCTAAGTTCGAAACGAAAATATGTTCACCACATGGAACAGTAACATAGTCTGTTTATCATAAAATTTGAAAGGTTAAAGAACAAAGGATACCATATTAATAATTAAAACATTACCATAACTCATTTAAATAATCCTAAAAGAACATTCTTATTATTTAACCACTGAGTTATTTAACGAATTTAACGTTTTTGAATTAAATAGAATATATTAAAAAAATCATTCATTCATTCATTACAGCACCCTTGAGTTGATTTTTTACAAAAACGGCGCTATATAAATCATCCAAGTATTATTATTATTATCAAATCAGGCGAAAAACCAAAGGAAAAATAATAATTCCTAAACTTTACACAACAACAGCTTAACGCCATTATATATACTCGGCCATAAAATGCTTTAACGAATTTCCTAAAGAAATTTAAGCTGAAATAATGGTGAAATTTAAAAAAAAAACTTAAAATACACTTTACAACAAAGTAATTTTAGGTGCATATTACAAGTTCACTTGAAAAAAATGTATATTTGTATTTATATAAATACATTATATGCATATATTTTTATTTCTAAAAATTTTCTTTTTTTTTGTAATAAGGTATTCTGACTATCTATGTTCATGGTAGTACTATTGAAATTAATTATATGTATAAAAAACCATAATAGTACTCCCTCTCTAAATAGAAGAATTAATCATTCAGGCAGGCATTTTTGTAAAATAAAATACATAGAGAAAATATCTATTTTAGGTACCGAGAAGAAATCTTAAAATATTTTGCAACTTAATAATTTATTTTATTTTATTGTGTATTATTAATTACACACAACGAGGACTTTTAGCAGCTAAGCCACTTCAAGTAGCTTGTCAGAAGGAGTTTAATTCAACAATATTATATAATACAACAATAAATAAAAATAAATTGTAATGTAAAATTAAAACAATATAGATGCATGCATATTGTAATCAATGTAAACAAGTAAAAATAAAATAAAAAAAGAAAACAGCATAACAGTTTTGTTATAGAGATACTAAAGACGAATTACATAATATCGAATTAAATAATATTATAAAAATATCAGCAAGTATTAAGCAAATTAAAAAAAAAACAGCAATACTGTTTTGGTACAGTGAGAATAGACTTAATATTATGTAACACTTAAATAATTTTAAGATACCGGCAGCTATCAAGGAGATATACAATCAAGGAGTAATGTAATTACTTCAGTTTTGTAAAAGTGGTATTATAATATTAAATCCTTTAACTGACATTAGCAGAACAAATAAAGATGAATAAACGTTACTGTTTTTGTAATTATTTTCTACATAGAGCGTTTCAAACTGAAAAATTTACAAAATTTTTATTAGCAGCCAATGAAAGTTCTGATTCAAAATGTTTAGTAAGTATCAAACAAATTTATTATATCTTTTCTGAAATAAATATTCCCACCCCCTTTGTCCTGGAATATCAGTAATAAAACCACAAGGGTTTGAAATGGTACCAACGTACTTCTTTTATCATAATAAAATTATCATGCAACATTTTTATATTTTATAATTTCCATCCCTTAGCATAAGAGGGGTGAACTTTCCAAATAAGCATTTGAACCCCATCCACTAAGGGTTGTTCTAAAATTACACATTTTTATTAAGTCTAATTATTTATTATTCGCACAATGAAGGAACATTAAGTACAGGGCATCTGGTAATTAATGTGCCACTGTAACAATGGAAGCAAATTCCTAAGAGTAAACCCTTTTCGGACCACCCCTTTGTTTTACGGGGGAAAGAATATTATTATATGTGTATTTGAGAAGGCTTATGCGTAAAAAAAGATAAATATACTAATGAAAACTGCAAGGGGTTTGGAAAAATACGTATCTATATTTCAAATTACTATAGAAACCAAAACAATTGATACATTTTATGGGTATGTCTCTGAACTAATATCTACATTGTAAATTACGTCAGTCCATTGACCATTTTGGCATCTTTACATGAAAAAGAAAGACGGTTATTTTTTTCGTAATAGTGAAATTTTAAATTTTGATATACACTTTGGAACTATCTACTTTACGCACATAATAAATGAATGTGTGCAATAATACCTTTGTCCTATTCACAGAAAGTTATATTACAATAGTTTTAACTATTTTTAAATAAAGTAAAATAAAGTTATTTAAACGAAGATCAGAGCTTTGCATCGAAAATAAATCGAAAGACACTTAAGACTCCATGTCAGGAGTAAAAACATGAATGCCATTTATTAATTCGGAATAAATGACACGAAAGGGGACGGAGATAAGGCGATAGGTATCAGGTAACAGTTTTTTGGCGGAAACAAAAATATAATATGTCTTCCAAAGATGTAAAAGAACTTTGTGGAGTTATATTTATTGAATTATTAACAATTACCTTGTTTAAAACCACTGTATTTAATTGGTAAATATCTGCATGTTTTGGAAACATAGCTCCCCGCGTCAGGATAAACAATATACAAACTAAAAATAATGACATGTATAGAAAAATAATAAGAAAATAAAACAAATTAACAACGCAAACAAAATCTTGAAATAACCGATGAAAGTAAGTAAGTTATTAAGTAAAAAAGAAAAAAAAAAGAAAAACCAATCACAAATTTTTTAAAAGAAATTATTTTCATTATTAATATAAACTAATAATCGTTTTAATTAATAATACTATAGATGTAATTATTAATGCGAAAATAAAATTTAAGAAATCAGTATTATTTAAATTTAATAATTCATTTAAAAATAATCATTTTCATCTAACAGCAGTACTTTTATAAGTAACCCGCTAAAATTTAGACACGCAATTTAATCCGACAATGTTCCTTTTATTTTTTTGTTTTTTTGTTTCATTCTACGAGTTTCAAAACAAACAACTTAAAAATTCTCCTAGGAATCATTATTTTTATCTATTCAGTACACCACTAAACAAGCAAGAAACTCTTTATTTTTTTTATTTTTGTATATTTCTTCAAAGACTGAAAAAAAATAGATTTGTTTAAACTACGTTTGATTTTGGCACAATTAATATCTTTTTAACAGCGCTAAGGATAAAATGTGACACAAAATATATTTTTAAGGAAGGTTGTCGCGATATTTCAATGGCTTAAAACAGTTTGCCGGTTATTGAAAGGTCACAGCTTTCAAATCCTGTTCAGGGCAATAACTATTTTTCCCATGTGATTTTCAAAGTTTTTTTTTCACCTTTTTTACACTCTACATAGGAAGCCCTTATGAGAAAAAAAAACTTTTAAGGCCTATGTTATCTTTGGGGATACCGTGTGGACGGTTTTTGAAGGAAAGAAAGAAGTGAACTTGGGTCTCGAAAATACCTGTCGAAAATATCTGACGGCTTAGATGGTCGAGGGGTTAGGCTCACGACTACGAATCCGGAGGTCGTGGGCTCAAATCCCGGTGTACGCAAATAAATTAAATTTAATTCACAAATAATTAATTAAAAATATTATACAGTTTATTTGGGGCATGTTCCAGAGTGGTAGATACTGTCAGTATAGCTCTGGTGAAATACCACCATTCTGAATCGAAAACGTTGATTTAAATAGCTTTAGCCGTGTTTGATGACTGGATCTGAATAGCCAGGTACTTCGCCACCTTCCTCTCCCCTACCTTACTCTTCTCCATCTCCTTCCCCTCCCCACGACCTTCAGCCTCACAACATACCCCAATTGGGGATGACATAGTCTCACTGGCTCCAGACGTTTGGGAGCAGTTGGGACTCTTGTGCGGTATTAATATAAAAAAGCCATGTCGTAAGAGGGAGGAAATACAGAGGACGACAAATCATTCCACAGCCGAACTTTTGAACACAAGAACGATGTGGCAAAAGTCAATCGTGTACAAATATTGGGCATGCGTTTTGCGTGTTTCCCTACCGTGCACCGGTGCTGAAGGGATCAATGACGCTAGTTTCTCGGAGCATCTTCCAATGAAATACTGGTGGAACGAGGACAGATTTCCCACCTGACGTCTGTGCTTCAAAGATTGCAATTCGTTTGTTAAGGTAAAATGCCTAAAATGAGAGGGGAATAAAATTCCCAAATACCACATATTTAAAACCCAAACTTTTGCAGTTAAACAAAGTTATTTTGAAAATTTATTGCGGAAAGATGAATAATATTATTTTTTTAAATTACACAAAAATTACGCATCCGAAATATCACGGTAATCCTAATAATTAGCAAATATATATGATTTGTTCAAAGTTATCACTCAGCTAAATCTGTAATTGTTATTTTCTCATCTGGTAATCTAATGCACATATTTCGATTTTTTTTAAATGCCGACTGAGAATCGAACCAACAAAGTCAAAACCGTAGAATGTCCCCATACGGCCGGCTGTCGCTTAAACTAAACAAAGCCGCACTTAAACATGCTGTAATGTTGAACTATTAATGAATTCACGTCTTTCCCTGCCAAGCCCCATCGAAACATCCTTGATTGGAGTACAAGCCGAGTGGTCAATGGAATTTGTGTAGTGTGAAATTCGGCTAGAATTAATGGGGTGGGACGGGTCTCTCGGACACCCACCCCCTCCCACCATCTACCTCCCCCGCCCTGGGGGTTGTTTAGTACACCAAACTGTCTACCCTTGGCACAGGGCTGCATCGGTGAGTGCTGGGATTGCCGAACGCACGTAGATGCATGTCAAATAAAATATTTAAAAAAAAGTTTGCTAACTAGAGATTCACCTTAATAATCCGTGTTAATTGTGTATATCATTCCACATTATGGTAGATAAACAGGCTCAATAGCTTTGAAAAATGTAGTTGTGTAAATATGAACTACCAGAAAATTTATTTTGGAGGAAATCTTTTATTATATAAATAAGAATATCCCGGATGGGTGGCGTTTGTTTGTTTTGTTTACAAATCAACATTTTTACTCCGAGCTTAATGAAATTTTGCACGCGTTACTCTCGAAACAAGGAAAAGTTAACTGTCTACAAGAGATTTCGAGAAACCATCCTCTTCCCCCTTTCCCACACCTTAAAGCAGAATTTTGATACTTCTTGATGAAATATTGCACACTTGACGTCCAAAATAAAAGGATAAAAAAATTCTAGGTAGGAGTAGGGGTAGGAGTCATCACAACCTCAAAACCTTACTCTGAGCCATTCAAAACCCCGGGGTACAACGCCAGGTACTTCAGCTAGTAAGATATAAAGGAAATAGCTCATAAAACAATAACTTTGTTTACATCACTTTTATTTGTAATATACTTTTGCCGACCGTAGCTTCTTTAGGGCATTAAAAACTGCCCTGAAGAAACTACAAACAAAATAAATTTAAAAATCAAATAAAACTCTGGATACGTTACATAGGGAGATCTGAAATAGAAAATATATTAACAGCAAATAAAAAACTAACACTGAAACCACTCAACTGCATTTAAAACACCTCACCTTAGAATTATTTTTATTTTTAATCAAGCACATGAATTTAATATAATGTAATTTAATATTTTGTAAATTAAATCCTCAGCGCAGGAAATCCCAGTAAGGATAAAGCATTATTATTATGTATTGGCAAAAAAAATTTTTTTTCAAGTCCATCCCTGCCCGTCCTTCTTCCCGGGGAGAGGGGGTGAGGGTGCTCTGCAGAAAGTGACCGGACATTCGAGAGGCCCTAATGGGAAAACTTGTCGTATGGTCAATGCCCGCCATCGCGGATAAGTAATTATTGTTGTTCTGACTCGATTGTACGCTGAAAAGTACTCCTCCGATGCTCCCGTATTGAAATACTAACGATTGTTTAAAACTCTGTGCAAGAGTGCTAGAAGCTCGTGCAAATAAGCTTCACGGCTTTGTTGGTTTGGGTCTTTGCTGTGCGTATTGCTAAATTAGAGAGCATGATTATAATTTTATCAATACGCCTTTCATATTTTGTTTTGTGTTATTTTATTTTTTATTATTTTTTATGTGATTACCACACAAGAGTCCCAACTGCTCTCAACCATCTGGAGCCAGTGAGATTATGGCATCCCCATTTGGTGTATATTGTGATGCGGAAGGTATCGAGGAAGGGGAGAATATGGGGAAGAAGGAAGATGGGGAAATACCTAGCAATTCAGATTTGGTTACCAAATACGGCCAAAGTCATTTCAAGCTTCGATTCTGAATGGTGTTCTTTCATCAGGGCGATACTGAATAATTGTGAACTCTAAAATATGTGTGTATTTAAAAAATTATTTATGGTTGGAGTTTGCTCACATCATCTTGTTTAAAAAAGTATTGTTATAATGTTACAACCAAATCATAATTTTTAATACGTCTTTTGAACTGAGAGGTGCAGTAATCTTGTGTTACGTCATATTATAATAAATCTTTTTTTTTTTTTAACATCGTCACAAAATAAGCTTCAGGATATTTGGCTAATTTTATTTAAGATAAAAACTTCTCACTTTTCATAGATTTATCCCTATTTTCTATATAAAATAACTAGCACTAAGTCACTCTCTGGTTTTGCCAGAATTTCAAGAGCCTTTCGTTAAAATAATTGTAATAATGAATGTTTGAAAAATATATAACAGACGAAACTGGTTCTATTTTTAATCGTTATTTGATATTTCAAAGTTATGGAGAACATTATGTATGTTGAAAGCTTCATCAAACTGACTTCCTTTTTTAGAATTAGCATTAATTAAGAGGTATAAGAATTGGAAGAGTTTTCAAGATATTGGAGTATATAAGTATCTGGTATGAAACTGTACCGTAATTAAGTTAGTTACTTAGTTTTTAGAGCTTTCTATCGTTGGCAATATATACTCATTGGTCCCCTCAATGTCTTGTCCCAGCAGAGTAAAACCACCCCTTCCAAAGGTCCAGCGATAAGCCTGGGGGTAGTTTGGTTCAATTTTAGTACCAGTTCAATATTCCCACGACCCTGCCCCCTCAGCCACCCCCAAACACTCCCAAATAACCTCGAATACCCCCAAATAACCTCGAATATCCCCGAATGCCAAAGGAGCGCCCGGCCACAAATAGGGGTACACTTTAAAACTCGCGCTGGTCACCGCAAGGGTCCGGAGCCCGTTTTGGATAATGCGTGGTCTCCGCTGGTGATTCGTAAAAGTAAACGAGGGTACTAGCGGGATTAGTGGATTTAAAGATAGAATTATTGGCTTTATGTCTTGTTCGAAGATAGTTACTTTAATTGAACGGGGGAAGTTCATTATGCGTAAATTTTGACCCTTCATTAAAAAATGGTTGCCGAGAAAACTTAGTCTTCAGTAATTAGAAGAATGGAAAACTTAGTCATTTTAACGGTATGAAAACTAGACATTATACGCAAGATATTAGACCGAACTGCTGAAATGCTGTGGATCTACATACACGGAACCTTTTCACAGCCCGCGACATCCGTAAATACTAATATTCGTTTAATTTAAAAAAAGTTTTTTTTTAAGGTGAGTAGTTATTTAAAGTTGGTGATATTTCACATTTTGGGTGCTGTTTATAATTAATATAAGTATTTAATTATTTATAATTTTGAAACTGTCAATTCATGGTGGATTTCCATTTTAATATGATTTTTTTTGATTAAAAAAAACCTTTGTGACTTTTTTCCACTTATTTACTTTCGACCGGACCGATTTCATCCTATCACGGGCATCGTCAGACTGGCACAATTAAAAGTAAATCTATGGTATATATTGCATTGATGTCAGGAGTAAGTCCCATTGCTTTCTAATATTATTTTTTTTTGTGACCTAAAATTGGTTTTATTGCTGATGGTACTGCTTTCCTATTATGTTTTTAAAACTGCTTTCGGGTTGGTTTTTATCCTAAATATACATATTTCATTCGTGTCGGCTTTTCGTTCAACAGATTGTTATTTATGGTTTTGTTTTATCCCTGTGATTTCCGTCTTGTTTTCTTAAATAAATTTTATATTAGTTTTTGTCCTGTAGTTGTACATAAACTACGGGTAACCAGGTAAATTTTAATGGGTCGATTTTAAATATTTTTCTATGTTATAATAGGTACACATCAGGGTAATATCAAAATCACATCAGGGTAATATGAAAATCAGGTAATGGTCGAAAATAAATAAGTGGAAAAAAGTTACGTTAGTTAGTTAAGGTCTTTTAATAAATAAAAAAATCATATCATAAGTATGTAACATCTTATTATCAACATACCTATAGTTAACTTACACATGTCTCCTCTCCTTTAGGGACGTCAGGACGGGGTCAATCAATATGCATTTAAAAACGGATTATATTATAGAGATTACATTATGTCATTATGTAATCTCCACTTCGGAGAACGCTATGACACTGGAAGTAGGGGAGGAGATTGAGAAAGGGAATAGAATTGATAGGAAACCTGGTTATTTGAAACAGTAAACATGGCAAAAGCTATTTAAAATCATGCGATATTTCACTATATTATATTTCGAATGTTACTTCGTAGGATTTTGCTCGAGGATATTACAGCTTGGAAACGGAATTCATCAGAATTATCATTATATCTTGGTGTTATTTTATTATTTCAATTAATAAAATCAATTTGTGAATGCGTTGGTAATGCGGTCACGCAGCGATTTGGTAATTGAATTCACCAACGCACCTACAAAATTTAGCAGGAATTATTACTGATAATTATTGCGTGTGTGTGTGGATGTTTAAAAGTACACTTTGACATTCCATCAAACATTAATGAAAAGAGAATGATACAAGAATATTATTTTTTATTGTAAATACGCAAGAGTTACAAATTCCTGAAACCTTTTTATTTTAATATAATAGCGTGGATTATTTTTAAGAAAAATATGAGTCCAATTATTAATTAGAAAAGCAGAATATTTAAAAATTTGTCAAAAATAGTTATAAATCTGCCTACCCCATGACTTTTATACTTTTCCTATCAATCGTTCACTTGTTTATCTATGTTTGATATGGATTATCGTCTATAGTACTGTTTAAATTATTAATATGTAAATATTTAATCATCGTAGAAAATACAAACATAACCTAAATGAAACATGAAAACTGTAAACATGACAGAAAATAAAAATATTTCAGTCGCATCTGAGACTCGAACCCAGGACCTCTGCCTATCCGGGGCAACCGCTTAACCAAATTAGCTAATGAGTCCAGTTCAATTTATGTCATCTTCATCGATATCATATCTCAAATTCAAAATTTGTAAATATTATTCTCCATTTTTTTTTTTGTTTTTTTTTTTCAGTTTTCGTTTTTCATTTATGTTATGTTAATATTGTTTTCTACAATGATTAAATATTAAAATAAGTTTTTTAAATCTCAATAAAAATAATTAATAATTTAAAATTGAATATAAATATATACTTACTTGTTATTATTTGTTGATACTAATACTTGTCTACACATATTTTTCACTATTTCTCATTTATTGCAGTGCATTTTAATATGTGTAATATATTAGTTTACAACTGTTTTAAGGAGACTATAATAAATAACAATAAATAATAATAACAAATATGTAGATTTTTAAAACAGCAAAAAAAAAGCTGTAGATCTCTGAGGTTAGGCGTCGTGATATTAGAGTTTTTTTTTCCATTTTTTCAATATCACTTTTAAAACCTACGGAGAAATGAAATTTTGACCGCACAAAATTACAAGAAAATATTCCGTATTCTATTTTACTTATTATTGAAAAATATGTAATGGAATGATGTATTTTATTTTTTCAAAACCATTGTCTTCACTCCGTAACAATAATCATAATTTTCGAAGAATTTTCTCGGCCTTATGTTTTGAGATTAGCCTTTTGAACGCTAGATGGCAGTGCTTACGCTGAATGTAGATAATGTTAGGGTCTTGTAGACGAGGGAGACTATATTTTCATTAGATTATTTTGCTAATCAATAAAATTAGGTAAAATAAATTGTTATAAATGGAAGCATTAAATATTCAAAAGGACATAGACTTCAAATGCATAATTCTATGAATTATGAATCCCTACTTCAATTCAGCTTATAAATCACATTATACGAAAAAATACCTACTTTAGATTTTTCTCTTCACTTTTTTATATGAATACCGCACAAGAGTCCCAACTGCTCCCAACCGTCTGGAGCCAGTGAGACAGTGGCTATTCAGATCTGGTCACTAAACATTGTTAAAAGCCATTTCAAGCAACGTTTCAATTTTGAATGGTGATTCACCAGGGCGATACTGAGAGTATCTTCCACTGTGATTGAAATAAAGAAATTTATTAAATTAGGTACCTTCATTCAAGCGCAATGAATATGATTAGATTTTCAAGGTCAGTATTATCAAATACTAGAACACAGTGAAACGCTTTCGGACTATATTGAAAAATAAATTTATAAAAAAATTATAGAAAATATCGACGATTATATTAGAATTTCTATAAATAATAGTTGAGACAGGATTTATGTTCGATTTTTATATTAAGGAAAATTTTCCTAGTGTTATGTTTGCCTCATATGATGATATGGGTACCGCCGCCCCAGGAAACACTCATTGGACAACCAAAACCTCTGACATAGGTCACCCCAAGTGGTTCGCTACGGTAGGTGATCTAGCAGGGGTGCCCGGGTTCATGGGGTGAGTTTTGTCCAGGTCTAGGCGGCCTTTGCGTCTGCAGACCGGATAGGAAAAGGTCGGTTGAGGGAGACTCTTTGAGCACTCCAGTCAGATTCCCTCGACACCTCATCGCATTGTACCGCGTAGGAGAGATGGATTCATATGTCCGTCACTCTTGGACGCACTGACCCCAGATTCATACCCACCCTTCATACCCTTTTCCTTCCCAGAACTTCCTTTCCTTAAAAAGTTCTTCCACACAGCATCCCTAAAGATGACATAGGTCCTAAGAGAATTTTTTTTCCTCACGGCCTCCTGTGGGGATTTAATTTTTTATTTTTAAATCCCTCAATCATATAAATACTTTATTCCCTCTCTAAACCAGAGACTGGTGATACTTAAAAATATATTTAAAACGCTATTATGTTTGTAATATGTTTGAGCAAAAATAGGAGTAAATTACAATTTAAATGATGCTTTTTTTAACGAATTTTCAAATATCATTAATATTTATTAACTAATAAAATAAATAACATGTTTCGCATAAAATCCATGAAAACTTGTGAAAGAAAAGGATCTGTTGTAACTTTCGCCGCTAGATGGCAGTAATTCGTATGTTGAAACACCAAATTATGGAAAATGTACGGAGAGACCTGTTTGTACACGCAACCGCTTGTTCGTCTCCCTAAGACATTTTTTGTCAAAACCTGAAAAATATTATGTAAAATCTGTATAAAATCTCACAAAATAAATAAAAAATGTATATTTTAATTTATTCCTCAACTGAAATCAATAAATAATACCAATATTTTGACGGCGAAATTCTTTATTCAAGCATGAATCAAAAATTATTAATTAATTAATCTATTGGAATACAGTATTGAAGCTAATGAATCTCATTGTAATATTTAATCATTGGAGGAGATAATATGAACAAATCTCAAATGAAATATAAAACAGAAAATATGAAGAAAATCATAAGGTATCAGTCGCATCTAGGAATCGAACCCAAGACCTCTGTCTTACCGAGACAACATTCTAACCACTGAGCTAATAAGACGTGTTCATTTTACGAAATTTATATCGATATCATACATCACATATATTCGGGTAGAACTTTGCAACCATATAATAAGATAAAATGGGATTAAATTGAGTATAATATTAGTTAACCTTAAATTTGATGTATTGTATCGATATAGATGACAATAAAAAGGTCTCATTAGCTCAGTGGTTAGAGCGTTGACCTGTTAAGATAGAGGTCCTGGGTTCGATTCCCAGATGCGACTGATACCTTTTTTTCTGTGTCTTTTCCGTTTCATGTTACATTTGAGATTTATTAATATTATCTTCTAAATGAAAAACGTTCATTTAGGTAACATTTACCATAATACCATTCGGCTACCATAATACGAGCATGTGCCTAGTTTGATAGTAAAAAATATTGTAAACTCTGTACCATAACTTTTTTTAAAAATCTTTATTCGCGAATTTCGCTAACAAAAATAAGCTCGTAAAATCTAAACAAGCGATCTAATTGACGATGTTAAAATTGCCCAATACATAAAATGTTGTTTAGCCATTACGGTGGTGGCACCGGGAATAAATACAGCTAAATCGCTCATAAGTTTCACGGGCGGGTCGGGTTCGATTTCCCCATAGCGCACTTTGTCACCATAGTCAGCCATCTTCTTGCTTTATGACTTTTCAGTCCATTTTTCGCAAACTCTATTTACGCCATTCTTTTTACAGGGTGTGTTAGGAGAGAATGGAATAATATACGTAAAGGCATTATACCATGGAGCAATATCACATAGAGATGCTATTTAAGTAAAAATAGCAACTAAGTAAAATGGTTCGGCTTGTTTACAAAAACCGAATGTTTTATAAGAGTATTTAGTTTGACCCTTTTTATAAATGTTTTGTAATTTGCTTACCGCAGTCAAAATCACGCGAAACAAACGTGGACGGCAGAGAACTAAATTGATGCCAAAATTGGGTAAGGGTAAGTCTAACAATTCTGACGTCAGTGCACTATACTATAGACAAGCAGAGTGGGTGGATGGATAACGGAAGGTAAGGAGAATAATAGCAGACGCATTTTCACCAATGAAATAGTTGCGGCGCCCCAGGAAGACATTATGTAGTATAACTAAAATAAATCAAATACAAGAATCTGTTCATGTAGGGTATCGGTATAAAATAAAATTATGTATAATAGGATATATGAATGTAAATGATGCAAATAGGTTGTTTTTTAACAGAGTTGTGTGGATTTCTATATTCTCTGCCTATCTCTGAGGAAGATTGTAAGAATAGTATGTAATTTTATCAAATAATCGACAAAAAAAAAGGTTATTGAAAAATTGTAAGCAATTGAATTTACAAACATAAATATATTTGGCACAAAAGCTGGACATACAAAAACGGAATTTTAGAAAAAAAAAACCTTTTTGCAAAATGATGGAATGAAAGGAAGCACAAGACAAAAAGTATTGCCAAATCCGTAAAAGAAAAACAAATATATTTTTTTAAATCTTCAGTAAACGTCGGGAAAACACAACAATTTTTATTTAAAATTGTCTTTTTTAACTAGCACAATCAGAAAAAAAAATCATATTATTAATATTCGACGACCTCTGTGGTTGAGTATTTATGATCCTCGGCTACGAATCCGGAGGTCGCGGGTTCAAATCCGGAATTGCGCAAGTAAATTTTATTTGAATAATTCGTGTTATTTCATAATTTCTTAATTTAAAATAATGTACCTATTTGCGGCACGTTCAGGAGTGGTAGATACTTTCAGCATCGCCCTGGTGAAAGACTACCGTTCAGAATCGAAACGTTGCTTGAAATGTCTTTAGCCTTGTTTGGTGATCAGATCTGAATAGCCAGGTACTTCCTCACCTTCGTCATTCCAATATCTTTCCGCTTCCCACAACTTTCAGCCTCACAACATTCCCGAATTGGGGATGCCATAGTTTCACTGGGTCCAGATGATTGGGATTAGTTGAGACTCTTGTGCGGTACTCACATTAAAAAAGCGGTTTGTTAATTTTTTTTTCATTTGTTTGTTTGTCCAGCAATACACCCTGTGCATTTCCTATATAATTCAGGGATATTCAGGAGAATTCAGGAATTTTCGAGTCAACCCCGCGTGGAGCTATCGCACGACGCCCTCCCTCGGGGGTGTTTAGGCGGGCAAATGGGGCAGATACCAGCCAAGTTGGGAACTGTCGCTTCTCGCCGGAGACGCAGACGCAGACGTATGCATACAATATCGTTACGACTCCATCGCTTTGTAGGAGCGATTGTGTATTCTTCGGATTCTTTGAAGTTGGTCGGAATAGACATCAATCATTGCGGAGCTTTAAAGTTGCGGATAATGAAGTGGGCTTGTGATTTCTCCTTTAAAATATATTTATTTGGTATGGAGCCAAACTAGGATTCGAAGAATAGACGAGATCTTCTTGTGTGGTCGTTCCCTTATAAGGTTATTTTTATATTTGAAACACATTATTAAACAATAAAATCTAAGAGTGCTTTGACTGCCCAAATGGGAACAAATCCCATTTTAGGACAATCAAATTGACAAGTTTAGTTCATATTAAGTGCCATTATACAAAAATAGAAGGGAAAAAATCTAGTGTTGACATAGTATAGTAATGTAATATATCTAGAAAAAAGTATAATAATTAAGTATGAAGAAATAGTACAGAAAAAAACTTACTTTATAAACCACTGTACACTTATACATTGTACACATGTACATTATATTATATATATCTTTTAGTTATAGTAAAATGTGAAGAGATGAGAAAAACAAATATTATAGAGTAAACAATTATGTATATATGTTTGATAGGTACTGGTTGATGCTATAAGGAAAAAATGTGTAAATTTAGTACTAAAGACAGTATTATTGAGTAATGTTGATAAGATTGAGTTACGTATCGTTCAACTTTATGAGCCGACGACGAAACTTGTGGATGTAGCCTGAAGAGGGCGCAGAAAATAGTTAATGACGTATTAAATATATTTTATTAAGTAAGTACAAAAAGTAACTTTAGTTATTAATTATTTATGAACAAATTTTTGACCCTTTTCCCTTTCTTGTAATTATTTTTGTAATTATTAAAAAAAAATTAAAGAATTATCTGTCAGTCAGCATATGTTCCTTTTTGACTCCCCCTAAACCAAGAAGCCAAGCATAGACCAATTTGCGCGGAACAGTTGCACTTCTCGATTTCCGTGTATCGGGCACGATGTTGAAAATTTTTGGACCGACGTATGAAAATCGTCTTTGAGCAAGGGATGTCATGGTAGTACGTTACAGGTAGTTACATTATGCTGTTGGTAGGCAGAATTATTCGCCCAATATCACCCTGGTAAAAGACCGCTATTCAGACTCGAAAGGTTGTCGTTGCTTGAAATGCTATTAGCCATGTTTTGTGACCAGATCTGAAGACAGATGCTTCCCAACCGCCCTCTTCCTCTTCCCAGTCTCCCTATTCTCAAAATTCCATTCATCCTCCCGACATAACGCAATTTAAAATGCCCTAGTCCCACTGGCTAACGGGCAGTTCAAACGCTTGTACAATGTTCATAACAACAACAAAATATTCACCGATATTGAAATTTTTATTTTTTTTACGTTTAAAATGTAAAACATTCGGATAGCTTTTAATTATTGTCAAATTGTAATTTCAGTAGAAATACAATAATTATTGCAGATCAAAATCGACACACATTTTGTACAAATAACCCATTACATGAAAAACGATTTCCTGAGACCAAGGAATATAAATTATGTTTTAAAAATAAAACAATTATCACCATTGTAATTATGCTGCAAAACTATTTATATGCACGGTGTCCGAAAACTGGTGCTAAAAGGGGGAAAGTGAGAAATCTACATCACATATAAAACACATTTGCAAAATTTTGATTTTATTTTTTCCCTTTTTCCGGAAATTTTAGAGTTGTAGAGTTAGGTCTACGCTTCTGCGCATTAAAAAAAGCTGTTATTGTATTTGCGTGCGTACGTACGTATACACCTATGTGTACACGAGTGCATGTTCAAATTCGAAAAGCAAAAATACAGTTATGTTTATTTTTATAATCTAATCCTTATGCATGTTTTTTTCTCCTTTCTATCTTGTACTTTATTTTATAATTTTTTAATTTTTCAGCATGTTTATATACTAAATCCATATGTTTACACTAGACTTCATACAAAGTAACTATACTCCATTAGTCACCATGAAACAGGCAGTCGCCTTGTATGGTGATTTAATGTATCTACTCTTTGTAAATGACTAAATTAAGTATCATCTACTTTATAAAAATAAAAATAAAGTAACCCCGTTGCGAAATTTTTTTTTAAATTTCGATCTTAAAAATTCCAGCTTTGGACTCTATTTACTCGAAATCAAAAGCTTGAATGAAAATAAAAATACCACGAAATATACTCCAAATGTGATGTGTTTCTGCCTGCTTATGGACTAATTGTAATTATTAAATATATCATTTATAATACAATAGTGAATAATTACAGTTTGAGAAACTTTAAAAGTTAAAAGTAACTAAAAGCATCCGAGTTGTTATATAATTTTTGGCTCTATTGTCGAAAAACGTCAACAGGTACATTCATACATAATTTAATTTCGGATTTGAGGCCAAAATACCCATTCAAACTGAATGACATGTTTTTTTTAATTAAAGGTGTAGTAAATATCTAGTATATGAGAAGTATTTTATTTATTTTTGTATTAAATTATGAAATATATGCCATTAAAAAAATAATTATAATTTTATAGGCAACTTGGAAAATTATTTGCGGGTTACAGTATTTTAAAAAATAAAATTATCATATTTTCTTTGTAAATATGATTACATAATTAAAAAAATACAAATACAACATTTAAAAAAAAAGTTTTCTTCGGGGAGATATCTTAAATTATGTACGGCTAATTTGTGTTCCAACGTAAATTGGTTATTTTTAATTTAATTTGAAGTCCATCATAATGATTATTTGAACATTTCATTTTTAATTTAAATTTTATATTTTATGGTCTTTTCAAATAAGATGGGGTAAAACTTTTTTTTAAATCACCGTTAGCCCCCAAATAATTGTTCAAGATGCCTCTAAAATCCCGAAAAATCAATTCCTTTAATGGCCTATATTTCATAATGTAATTATTTACTAAACCATTAATTAAAAAAAAATATATCATTAGGTTTAGGTGAGTATTTTGATCTCAAATCCAAAATTAAGTTTTGTATGAAACGGGCCGCACCGCCGTTCCTCGTAACATAATTTGTTTTAGAAAAAGCATGTCGATTAAAAAAAAACAACAAGCAGTATTATTATATTATTTATGTTAAATCAGCACTCTGTCTGGTATTAAATAGCATTATTACTTATCTTATTTGTTTGTTCTAGATCTGCATAATATTTCCTATAGTCAAATGCGGCGTCTCCGACAATGAGCAGAGAACATGGACAATCCATAGCAACAATATTTTGTCGCATTAGCGACTACGGAAGATGGAGTGAGTATGGTTCGAGTCTCGGCTTTGTGTTTGGATAGCGAGTAAGCCTTTAGTCGAGACGCAAACACTGCACCGTGCAGCGGGCTTTGTTTTCATATGCAACAAGAAATTAATACAACGAGAGCTCACAGAGCTCTCAATTTATTAAAAATGTATGGAGAAGCTCACTGTATTCAATTGTTAGGTGCGAGTGTTTGAAGCCGTGTTTACAGTGGAACTGAATTTAGAGAAATAAAGTTTTATTTTGCTAAGAATTCTTCTAGCCATTTTAAATTATTAACGATTTACCAGCTAATTTCATTTGCGCATTACGAAATTTTTTACATTTTTTCCGATCTATCCTTTTGAATTTTCATTTCGCATACATGGTACATTTCTGTTTTAACATGCATACACCCTTCTTCACATGGCTCCATTCCTTACTGGCATACGTCATTGCTGGTATCAGAACTTTAGCATGAACCGGTAGATTCACTTCCTTTGATATCTTAGTTACTAGTGCCTTTATTATTTTTTATCCATTCGTTGAACTGTATTCATTATTTATTTATTGATCACACAACAGATAGAGGAAATTGCAACTAAATATTAGAAACAATTTCTTATGGTAGAACCATCAATAAATAATATTTTTCTGAAATATTTAGAATTTTTCTGAAATCTGGAAAAAGAAAGGTAGGCACAGCTTTTCAGCCTTTTATGGGCTGAACACAACTGATGCATACATATTACTCTTAAAGTTTATTACTTATATTATGTATCATATTTCTTAATTTGATGTTTACCACTTCATGCTCTTGAACTCACTGTTTTCGGGGGCGGTGCGTGTATCGTATCGCGCCAACCCGAGCACTGCTCATGTGTTTCTTGTTTGTGTTACAAAAGATAAACAAACTAACTGAACTCACCAGTTGCCACTTGACACTCGTAGAGTGTCAAGTGGCAACTGGTGAGTGTCAAGTGGCAACTGGTGAGTGTCAAGTGGCAACTGGTGAGTGTCAAGTGGCAACTGGTGAGTGTCAAGTGGCAACTGGTGAGTGTCAAGTGGCAACTGGTGAGTGTCAAGTGGCAACTGGTGAGTGTCAAGTGGCAACTGGTGAGTGTCAAGTGGCAACTGGTGAGTGTCAAGTGGCAACTGGTGAGTGTCAAGTGTCAAGTGGCAACTGGTGAGTTCAGTTCTTCTATTTTTGTGAAAAAAAAACAGAGCATGAAGCGGTTATATTACATATATTATTTATGTAAAATAACTAACTAACCATCACACTATTTCCCCGAAGGGGATTGGCAGAGAGGACGAACCGCCAAACAACTCGATATTGGCATACACTCATACATTCTCTTCTGTTATTCTGACATGGCCCGACTCAAGTATTTGATTCACTTGATCGTGCCATCCCTTCCTCGGGTGTCCCCGGCTTCTTCTTCCATTCACATTCGCGACATATATTCTTTTTATACTCATTTTTTCATTAATTTGCTGCACATGCATTTGTATATCGTACATATTATATTATTCTTATATATTATACAATGCTATTTTACTCACTTATTTTGTTACAGAACCGATTTTTTTTAATGTTTTTAATTCGACTCTCCATTTTCAGGCTATCGGGAAGGAGATCGTATATATATATAAATACATCCTCATGGCCTACGATTTTTTTACAACTTTCAGTAAGTGTATTCGTGTACAATTTATTATGTTGTCTTGTATAGTGTTCGTGTACTTGTGATGTTTTTTTTATGAATACTGTGTTCGTGTGTATAAGTCTATTTTGGATTTTGTAGATTAATAGGCATATGTTATTACATGCGTAGAGTTTTCTAATTTTCAGCTAGTTATCTTATTAGTGTAGTGTTTTAGTTGGGGTGTCCGAGTTATAATAAAAAAAGTTTTTTGTAGCTTTATTTTGAATAATTATTATTGTTTTTTTTTACATGAATACCGCACAAGAGTCTCAACTGCTCCCAACCGTCTGGAGCCAGTGAGACTATGGCATTCCCAATTGGGGAATGTTGTGAGGCTGAAGGTATTGGGGAGGGGAAGGAGAAGAGAAAGAGGAAGGTGGGGAAATACCTGGTTATTCAGATCTGGTCACCAAACACGGCTAAAAGCCATTTCAAACAACGTTCCAATTCTGAATGGTGGTCTTTCACCAGGGCGATACTGAGAGTATCTTCCACTCTGGAACGTGCGCAAATATACTATATATTATTTTTAATTTAATTATTTGTGAAACAGCACAAATAATTTAAATAAAATTTACTTGCGCATGCCGGGATTTGAAACCGCGACCTTCGGATTTGTAGTCGAGAGCCTTACCCCTCGACCATGGAGGGCGTCAATTTGAAAATCGTTGAAGTATGTAATGTGTGTGTTTTCCCATATTTCTATTAGGTAATTTAAGTGGAACAGGATTAAACTAAAGTATAACCCCTTCTTTTCTTGTGCGGGTAGGAGATGAGCTATTCCACAAAATACACTAATTAGTGGGATGATTTTTTTAAAAGTTTTTATATGTGCAGCTTAAAGGACAAGTGTATATCCCTATATAGGCCGAGGTGTTTTTTAATATTTAAAATGCTTAGTTTTGATATTGGCAGCGAACTGACATTGTTTACTTTTGAGTCTCGCATCTTTTTATTTATACCTAAAATAACGCAACGAGTGCTTTGGCATTATGGTACGAGAAAAGACGAGACGAGGTGATGCTAGCTAGCCTACTACACTTCATATAGTCTCTACGAGAGTTCAAATTATTGATTCATATAAATAACGTATTAGAAAATAATTGAATAATCCCAAAAGGTTACCTATACCTGAAAAGGCATCAATAATAACGCAGGGTAGGTATTAACTGCACCCGACCCCAATAGATGTCATTAGCTACCTTTAGCGTAGACCCGAACCCTCGCTTTGTGTGAGGAGGTTACAGGTTACTCCGAGGGTCTGACTGATAATTAACCCATTCCGAGGTCACCGTATTAGCCATTCTGTTATTAATAATTATACATTAGATTGGAAACCCTTCCCCAAAGGTGTGAATCTTCACTAAATCATTTTTGACAGTTAATATCGGTATTTAATTATGTTTAACGGTTTTGGGAATTCGTTCCGATGGGAAGGTGTTAGATATTGGATGTGAGGGTTGGAATACCTTTGTTGCGATATTCATCTGGGAAGTATGTTTTCCTGTGCATTATAATGTGAATTATGGCGGAATTGTGAAGGCTGCTTTAATAATGTAAGAGTTTAAACCTAACAAAAGCAGTTCAAGTAATTACATCACAGTATAACAAGTTTTGACAAATTTTTAGATACGTAATATCGAGTTCTACAAATGGGTGAAAAATTATTTCAGTTCATATTATTAGTTACTTCCGATTTCTCCAAGTTTTTACATAATTTTATCAGTCTTTTTCTGATTGGACGAATACAATATGAAACAAACAATACTTTTGGCAACTTGTGTTTTTCATTGCCAGTTAATTGGATTGTTACTCGCTGTAATCACGCTGGGAGCTGACAATAGTCCACATGATCTGTAAAATTAATTCTGTTTTGAGAAAAAACGTTTTGTGATTCTGTAATAACAATAATAATATTTCAATGATTGGAATTTTATTCCAATGCTCTATTTTATCGGCATCACTAATTATAGATCTATTATAATCTATTATAACAACTTATGGCTAACAAATTGCATCTACCAGTTCACAGTGATACCATATTACAATATGCATTTGACCAATGAACGTGATGCCGCGTTTAAAAATACGTGTTATTAATTTTATGTACAGGCAGATAATATTATACAGGACCATATTAACCTGGCAGGTCACTTGAGATAAAACCATTTACGTCTATGAGACCCAACTGCCTGGGCTCAGTAGAAATATGCAATCCTCGTATCATAAGGTGTGTCAATTTGTGTCATTATTCAGCTGATGCCTCATATCCCAAAAGATGCATCCCGAAAATAAAATAAAAAATGAATTTGATTTTTTTTAATAATTTTTTTTTCACTCAAAAATATTTAAAAAATAAAAGCTTTATTTAAGGGATTTTATATTTATTTATTATTAAAAACTATGAACTTTCGTTAAAAATGTGTATAAAACTTAAAGTTTAAAATTAGAACTATCTTTTAAAAAAAATCTAAATATGACAAAAAAATAACAAATTATTGGTAAAATTTAAAAGTGTGCTGATATTGGGAAAAGGTTACTTTTTCCGTTTTGTTTATTATTATTTAATTAAAAATAAAATATCAATTTCTTTTTAATGTTACTTGATGTTTTTAGATTTTTAATGTGTTTCAGTTAACTAAGGCAAATTGAAAATATGCATTTTCTTTGTAAGACGCAACTTTAGAGATATCAGGCATCTCCTAATTTGACACAAAATAAAATAAAATATTTAAAAATTAAATGAAAAAATAAAGGTTATAATATTAACAAAAAAAGATTAAAAAAAATAGAAATTTTAAAATAAAACTTAAAGCAATACAATCGTACATTAAAACCTGAATATAATGGACATGGAAAGAGAAGATAAGATAAGGTGGTAAAGTGTCTGAAAAGATCTGCCTTCTAAAAACGGTTTAATTCGGTTCTTACGATTTTTCCTTTTTTATATTCTACTACCTACCTAAAATATTTCATACAAATTTCACAACCCCTAACCGAAACGTTCGATCACCGGGTTTCAAAAACATCCTAAGATTGGCATAGGAACGAATCTTACCAATTTAAAATCGGCTGGTATTTAAAGATATTTGATTACAAGAACCACGTTCTCTAATGTTCCATTCTTTCTGCACAACTACACACCCTTTAAAGAACGAGTTATATTCCAACATCCTTCCTTCACTCTTCACATTATATGTGAATATTCCTTCTCATTAAAATATATTTCATCCAACAAACGTTCACAAGAGCAAAATTTTCGGCTCAATTAACAAATAATAAATTCCCTCCATCTCCGTATTCCTTTTCCCCACTTTTCCCCTAGCCTCTACCCACTTTCCTTTCTTCCCTCCCAAACAATAACAACCGCGATTAAGTAATCACAATTACAATATAACGTGTAACGTAAATAGCTGCCTAGACGCATCGCTGATTTTTCATCTTGGAGTCTTCTCGCGCGAATAAGCCCCGTAGCGAGTGCTCACGATTCGGCGGCTGACTGGCATAAAGGCCCAAGTTCAATTAAATAAAAACGTCGTTACGATAAGTTATGCGATACCTACTACCTCAATTAACAATTATTTTAGGTCACTGGAAAGTAGTGTTGTGGTTCGTACCGATCGAAAATAATATTAGCTACGAACAGCTCAGAAAGTCTTCTCTCGATATTATGAAAATTGATAATCTCTAAAAAAATGGATACAGTATGAAAATGGTACAAAATTACATATTTAACATTATAAAAAAATATCCTAAATAGATAAAAGTGTTTATCGAAAATACTCTCGAATCGACACTCGACGTATGAAAAGTTTAAAAACGAATCTTTTTGTTCCGTAAAATTCCGATCAAAAGCCATGTCAAGTTGAAATTGGCAAAGTATGCATATAGTACTTAGTACCAAGTTACAAAGTACAAAAAAAAGTCGACAATAAGCGCAATCAAAGTACAAACAAAGTATAAACAAAGGGCTAACAAAGTATAAACAAAGTAAAACCAAAATTATGAACAAAGTACACACAAAGACAAACCAAAGTTTAAACAAACTATAAACAACGTATAAACAAATTGCAAACAAAGTACAAACACAGAATAAACACAGTACACACAAAATCATAAACAAAGTATACACATAGTACAAACAAATTAACAAATAATGTACAAACCAAATACTAACAAAATACGAAGTGAAAACGTGTTTTCTTCGTTTTTTTATTTAATTTCAAGTTTCAAGAGAGTTAAAATAGATTTTGCTGCAAGAAAACGTAGGTTGGCTAGTTTTCCAGTGAGGCGGGTTTGCTAACTGTGCTGTTTGGATCTCAGAGCGATGTCGCCCCACGCCTGGCAGACATTGCGGGCTACTGTGCTTGGTGCTCTGTGCTTGCTGCTCGGCGCTGTAGCTTCTTTGCCGCTTCGATGACATTATAATAATGTTTTTCGATGGAAATATTATCACAGGGTGTGCAATTAAATACACAGGATCGATGGCATAAGACAAAACTTGAATTTTATATGAAAGATTTGTTTTAGGTACTTTTGATTTTTTAGATTTTGATAAAAACTATACACGGTCGATAGCTCCCCTAACAATCGGACGGATCGAGTTCAAAACTAAAAACTAATACCAACCTAATCCTATTTTAGACCACATTCCACGTTTAAACTTACTGAAACACGTTTCTCTTTCAATGTATTTATTACGTGAATTTTATTATCATTTTTCGGATAAAAAAACCTAATGTAGTTTTTAGTTTCTAGTTGGGTATTCGTGGATCTTACGATTATGATAAAATTTTACTTTAAATTATTTTTACATGGTATCATTGTTTTTTAGATACGTATACATTAAAAGTTGTTTTAGGTCATTAAAAAAACTCACATAACATATTAGTATGTATCAAAACGAAGGCTAAACAGTCTTACAGTTCTCGTGGTTCTGGTAAAGGTTCCTAAAATACTTTAGTGTAAATAAAATACTTCTTCAATATTTATAAAGGTACTTCTTGGCACCATATTTCATACGTAATAAGAAGCGCTTAGTTTAGGGAGATTTTTTAGTTATAATTTATCTACATGTTCAGAACCTGTGATTTCTTCTACAGGATATTTGTATCTAAAATTAAAATAACATGCTTTTATAGACATAAACTCCTCCCTCCAATCCTCTCCTGCTTTTATTTTACGGTTTATTGTTACACTTTTAAGTCATTTTAAATTTAGTATACTTTATGGTTTTGAAACGTGTAGATAATTTATTATTTACAACAATGATCAAAACTAAGTGTTGATTAAATAAAACAAATATATTCTTCAATAGATTTGCAGTTATTTTGTGGCGTCATGATTAATAAATTAATACGAATTACTTTGTTTAGGTACACCACTGTTTTTAATGTATAAATAACGACATATTTCGAAAGCGAAGCTTTCATAAATTAATTGACGTTAGTAATAAATAATAAATTATGTTAGTAATGAAAAATATTATTTTTACAACACAGTACTTCAAAATTATCTCTAAAATAATACGGATAAAGATGAAATTTTAAATTAATCGGGGTCTATAAAATAATTTGTAACGATTGTAACTTTTTTATATAGGAAAGGCTTCAAGAAATTTTAACACTAGATTTAAGGAGCACCTAAGGTGTTTAAGTAATAATATTTATTCTGAATTTGCAAACCATATTTTGGAAACAAATCATTCTTTTGACACAGATAGAGGTTTAAAATTTTTACATACGAATACAACTGAACAAGTGAAATAACACAAAACTGCGCTATATAAATGCTTTGTTATTATTATTATAACTGGTTTCCAATTATATAAATTTAATTAAAAATTACTGTAATTTTTTTTTCTAATAGCTCAAAATTTATTTTTATCTAAATAACTATATTGAGAATATCACTATTATAAACTTTATTTATAATAACTATTATTATGAAAAATTTCTTGCCTTGTTATTTTCTTGATATTATTTATATTAATAACAAAAAAATATAATTTTTGAATTTGTAATATAAATTTCTAATTTAATATTTTATAATAATTTAACATTTTTAAATAATTACTTACTTTCAACGCTTCTGGTTAATTTTTGTTTATGTTTTTATTTTGTCTATTCTCACATTATTATTTTCTACATTTGTCTATGCTTTACATTATTTTTAGTATACTGTGTATCCCGATGAGGAATGCTTCGCTATTGAAGTATGTTTATATTTATTTATTAAAAACAGTGAACATAATGATTATTGTTAATTAATTTAAAATATTTATTATTATTTATTATTTTTTTACTTTACTTCTTCAAAAAATATAAAATAACTTTGTGTTGCTATTTTTAATAAACATAATAAGAAATGTTTTGTGAGCTTCAGTCATCAGTATACATAGTATATAAAACTTTGCTTCCGAAACATGTTGATATTTATATGTTAAGTAGTGGTTTGTACGCAATATATTTTTTATTAATTTTATTACACACATTTTAGCAATAAAAAGGCCAATTTACAGTATATTGATTATGGTAATAATAATAATATCTGTATTCTAATTAAATTTAACTATAAATAAAAGACATGTATAATATAATAATGTAAGTGTACAGTGGTTTACAAACTAAAATAGAAAATAATATAATAACATAGTATAATAACTAGGCTAGCCTGTGTTGAGGCAGTAATTTTTCAAATTATTTTGTAATTTTAAAATAACTATGAATATACATTTATATTAAGATATGCTTCATATATCGTTGAATCAATAATTTCGAATTTGGGTGAGTGCACTGGTATTTATTTATTAGATTGATTTTCTTCCCATATTTTCTTTGATAAATATATATAGTATATTATATACTATACACTTATCTAAACATGGTACAATAGCTTTATTAATTTAAGTAATATTAATATTTATCAGAAACTATTCGAGGAAGTTTTAGAACACTCTGTATCTTAACTAAGACGCCAGCAACAGTAGTCAACACGGCGGTATGAAGACAATTAATTTTATTAAATAACTCAATTCGTTTCTAATTTGGCGAAATGACTAAACAACGGAACAATACCAGTGGAATAAGTCAGTGCCTACTCCCCACTGCTAGCTGCTGCTTACTGGCTGCGATATTACGATGCTGACTATACACAGAGATTGTTGAACATTAGGGGATGTCCCGGCACGTACAGGGATTTAAAAATCGAATACTATAATGGACGTTATACCACCAGAAGTGTATTTCCATCCTATTATTTTTTTCACAGAAATTTAGTCCATCATCGATGGAACATTTTGTAGTTTATGAGATTTGATGATGTTAAGTTAGTCAAGAGCATATTGCCTATCAAAGGGATAACGTTGGACCAATTATCAAATACATCGTTATTTTATTATTATGACAGCTGTTTCGTCGTTCAAAAGCCAATTACTTATATGATTTTACTTATTCTTACTCATTTAATTTAATGGTGTTTAATTTAAACCTTTTGATTTAAATATCTTAGAGAATAATCACACTTGATTAGCAACAACAGGCCTAAACTTTTACAAAAAAAAATGTAATTAAATTTACTGGAACAAATATAGATAAACATAGAAACAAATGATGCAAATGTAACGTTAATTCGTTAATTCATAAAGTAAAAAAAAATTCTATTCTCCACTCCTTAGTATTTTCGTGAAGTATGAACAATATTATTTCCCTAAATAATTCACCACTTTACTAAACTTATTTAAATTCATTGTCTTAAATAGCAGTCAAGTCATTATAAAACAATTAAGATAAACCTGCGAACTCTAAACGATGGAAAATATATATCCTCTTACTCGTATATGTAACTCAAAGAATAAAAAAAATATTAATGATCACAATTAATTTTTGAGTAAATTCGTTTTTACCGAAAATATTGTTGGGATTATTGGAAAATAAAAAGATACATGATTGAATATCTTTGAATTCATTAATTCGATCAATCGCCTAATGTTTAACCCTTCATTGCTCTCATATTGACTCATTTCCTTAATCCTAATTTGTAATTATTTACTCTTCTGGGGATATTTCTTACTCTAAGTGTATTTTAGTACAAGTACTAACCAATTCAAAGTCTGATGTCTATTCAAGTATCTCTGCATTTAGCCACGTAAAGGAATTTAGTTTTAGGCATATGATAAAAAAACATATCGCCGTCAACGGGAAAATACCTCCCACGTCTCAAAAATGCAAAATTATCGTGATAATTTAAAAACTGATTAATTGTTTTGTAGAAAAAGTCAACAGATGTCTCATATAAATAAAAATCGGATAGGTATATCCGAAACACTATCTAACGATTACAAATAAATTTGAGCAGAATCTTGTAGTTATAAAAAGGCAGCAGCCAAAAAAAGGGAAGTATTTGAGGATGATATTGATATGTTACCGATAAAAATGACCGGATGGATTGGGGTAGCCGTAGCTCTGTTGGCATACGTTTGAAACGTGAAAAAATACGGTTTGTAGTATTAGGAGCAACACTGTAGGTTCACAAATAAAAACTTAATTATCTAACCATCACGCCGTTTTATCGCACGAATAGGCAGAGAGGATGGACCGCTAAGCAACTCGATCTTGGTACACACTCCTTGCTTCATTCACATTCACACATCGTCTCATATATACAATTTTGTCATCCTGACTATGGCCCGACTCAGGTACTAGGTTTAATTGTTCGTCCCACATGGACGTCCCCGATTTCCTCTACCATTTACATTCGCGCTAAATATTCTCATTACATTATTTTATTCGTTCATCTCCTCTACATTCACAAACCATATAAGCGTCCATTTCTCAATCACATTCATTATTTTTACACCAGACTTGAATTCAGTGCAAATTTAAACATTTTTTCCACGGTATTTTACCACACATACGCCACAGGGATCTCATTTCTATAGCCTTCAATCTTCTTGAATCCTTTCTCTGCCAGTTCCAAGCCTTACTGCTATCCATCGGGGTTGCTATCAGCACTCCATTGTGGAATCCTTTAAAGACTTGAATGATTGATTTGACTTGGCCCACATTCTTGAATGACCTTCCATTTGGTTTGAGGTCAGAAAGCAATTTCGAAACTTTTAGGCATAGTCTATAAACAAATTTATTTAAAAGGGGGTATAAACATTACACAAGATCTAAAGCGCCCTTGAGGTGATTTTACTTACTAAACGAAGCTCAGAAAAATTGATTATTAATATTATATATTGAAATGCAAAAAAAAATTATGATTTTTAAAATATTAAACTAATTTTCGTAATGTCAATCAAATAGTGGATAATCCAGTTGCATACTCATAAAGCTGAGTGATACGTAGCTCAATCTTATCAATATTACTCAATAGTATACTCATAGCACCAACCAGTACCTATCAAACACATATACATAATTCTTTACTTTATAATATTTGTTTTTCTCATCTTTTCATAAGTACTTACCTATTATACTGTACTCAAATTATATGGTATACGTAAACGATTACTGCAGACTTTTTCTTTCCTATCTCTTTGAACTTAATTAATATTCTATATTAATTATTTTAATTTATTATAAAAAGTCATTTCCTAAAGCCTCTGGTAGTTGTTTGGTTTCGGTTTCCTCCGTATATATATATTTTAAATTTTTTTATGTGAAGTCAGGTTATTTCTGTCTTAAAATAATACTATTTTTGCAGTAATATTGTGAATGTGTTATTTCTGTATAGCCATATGTATACTTTATAATATTTTGTCATTTTTTTTTATGAATATGCACCTAAGGAGTACTGTAGGAGAATAAGCAAGAATGTATGTAATATTTTAAGAATGTATAAATAGAATGTAAAAGTAGCACTGTAGGAATACCACTGAATGCAGTTATTTGATCATTTTAAGTTTATTTATAGTAAAGCGCACTTCAAGTGAAATAAGACAAAACTGCGCTATATAAATGCTTTGTTATTATTATTATTATTATTATTATTAAACTATACTTAAATTACCTGGCAAACACAATTGTTTTTTTTTCTATAATATTCTTCACATCTCTTTATACTTAATTTTTGTACTATTTTATAGATATATTATATTATCATACTATGTTAATACTAGATTTTTTCCCTTCTATTTTTGTATAATGGCACTTAATATGAACTAAACTTGTCAATTTGACTGTCCTAAAACGGGATTGGTTCCTAGTTGGGCAGTCAAAGCTTTTTTACATTTTGTTGCTAAGTAATATATGTTTCAAATAAATCAATATTATTCTATTATAATTTACCCGGAAGCAACAAACATGTTTGAATACATATTTTATGGTACGAGGGATGTTTATGGTTTTCAAATTCACATATTGTGATATTGTTTTAGGGATGATCGACATCCTCTTTACTTACAATATCAGCATCCCTGGTTGCGCCTCAGTTTGAGCTATGCGCCTGCCCCAGCCACTGTCGCAAATTAACTCCCCCCATATTTTAATGTATCATTAGTGTGTACTTAGTAATAAGGTAGTATTTTTTATAAATTATTTTTAGGACAACGATCTCCTCGTTAATTGGGTATGGAATAGTTATTTAATTTAACTAACTAACCATCACGTCATTTCCACGCAAGGGTAGATAGAGATGACGAACCACCAAACAAGTCAATTTTGGCATACACTTGCTTCATTTACATTCATACATTCTTTTCTGTTATTCCGACTTCTTTCATGGCTTGACTTAAGTATTTGATTCAATTGATCGTGCCATGTCTTCCTCTTTCGTCCCCGACTTATTCTTCCATCCACATTCGCGTCATATATTATACTTACACTCCTTTCTTCGTTCATTCGCTCTACATGCCCAAACCATCTTAATCTTACTCATTACGCTTACATCAGTCTTGCATTCATTACGAATCTTAACATTTTCCACACGATCGCACATTGTTTCACCACCACCATGAATCCAGTCTACTTTCATCCTTCCTCTGCCAGTTCCATGCCTTACTGTCATACATCGGGGTTAGTATCAGCACCCCACTGTGGACTGCTAGCATCGCTATATATTTCGCATATATTTTTAATTAAGCAAAAATATTTAAAAAAAAAAATGCGTAGATAACCTTGATGCCAATAATATAAAAAAAAATGATATAACACACAGCAAAGGGTAGGGAGTTGTAACTTACAACTAACATTGAAATTATTTTTTTTATTTTATGGGTTTACTAAATTGTCATGAGGAAATATATTATCTAGATATATTACCAGAAACAAAAATCGCAAGCGATAAAAGTGTGATTCGGGGCCGAATTTAAAAAAAATTAATTATACTAAGCTATTTTGCTCTTTCGTATATTGTCTATTGAACAAACATGATGTCTCCTTAATTGTATATCTCCTTGATAGCGGCGGGTATCTTTAAAATGATTTAATTGTTGCTATAATATTGAGTCTATCCTCGCTGCAACAAAGCTGTACTACTGTTTTTTTTTTATTTCTCAATTTGTTTAATACTTGCCGATATTTTGATATTTTTATAATATTATGTAAATCGATATTATGTAATTGGACTCTAAAATCTCTATGACGAAACTGTTATGCTGTTTTCATATTATAAAAAAATATTTTTCTAACATTGATCAGAACACGAATGCACCTATATTGTTCTAATTTTGTATGATGATTGTTATTTATTGTTGTTGAACTAAACTCCTGCTGTCAAGCCACTTGCAGTGGATTAGCGGGTACATTCCATTGTATTTAATTAATATTGCACTTTCTTTTTAAAATATTATGTTTTGATCGAACTATATAATTTTACAGATTTTTTTAAAAAGAAAGACAAACAATACCCGACTTTTATTAATCTGATAATATTTTAAAAACTGTTACTGTCATCATCATAAGCGGAAAATGTAGTTTCTGCAATAGCGGATAACGAATGTAGCTAGTAGAGGAATTGAACTCATGAAGCGATGCCTGGATGGCGACCAGAATCATTTGTTCACTCGGCAACTGACTGGCCATAAATTGATTCAATCGTTACGTCGCATAGTTCCAGATTAAAAGGAAAATCCAGTTATTCTTTGTGGAAAACACTTTAAAAACAAAACATGTACCCAACTCGAATGCACGTGATAAAAATCTGTTTTTGTCGAAAGCGTCCTTTCTGAGGTTTGACATTATAAGGAACTCCTGTGAAAAATAGTGTAGCTTAAAAAAATATATTCATACAGAATATGGATCAACAATCGCCGAGTTATCATTATTTATAAAATGTACGCAGAACACATATTTAAAAATGAATAAAACGCAGTCTGATCTAAACGCCCTGTTTGGTTGGCATAATTCGATCGGCGGCTTCTATTGTCATGCGGATGTTCGCGCATAAATTTTTCCTGTTAAAATTCATTCCGTGTGACATGACGTCACGCCTCTTCCCGGTTGGATTCCTGCCGTTTTGGCAGGTTTTAAAAATTCTAATTTTGAAAATTAATTTAACTATGATTAGGAACTAATAAAAAAACAATTAGCATTAAGAAAAAAAAATTACTGGAGTTCCTTATTACCACATGAATTTTATTTTTTATGTATTAGCTTATCTCTTTTTCGCTCTTCCGTTCTTCTATTCTATGTCTCCCTCTGATTCTTATTTATATTATGTCTCACCTATACCTAAATATGCTCACTGTGTATTTTTTAGTTTAAAATTTACCCCGATGAAGCTTGAGTCATGCAAAACCGGTTTGTAAATAAATTAGTAGTTTAAAACAAGTTACTTGTTTTTTGTTGTTGTTAAAAAACTGATTTATTTCATTCATATGGTTAACGGCTGGAAAGCGTAAATTAATTAAATAAACATTTTATAATAATAATAACAATAATATTTTTAATTATTATTTTCCCGTACATTACAAACATTATTCATTTAATACGTTTGAGATATTACACGTACCTGCTTATTATTTCTAAGATAAATAAAGATTTTCAAATTTTCAAGTGCAAAGAAAAAGAAAATTAAAAAAAATAAATAAAATTAAGGCAAGTGGATATCGCGTCAATGAAGAGAGTTTCATATTAATTAGGAACTAGAAAGCAAATAAATAATTTCCTGAGTTCTCCAAACATTTAATAATCTTTTTCCCAATATAAATCTCTACATACTTTTTGACTCCCTACCATCATTTATAAAAAATATTACTCCTAATATCAATGCGCAATCACAACTCTCTAGTGCATTGCACTATTAAGACACATACACGATCGCAAACACACACACACACAAACACATACACTATAAACGTTTTTCATATAACTTTTTATCTTTACACTGCAACATTCCCTAGCATTGTACTAACCCCGCCTGTTAAAATGTATATAACCACTTACTAGGTATTACATAGAGACATGTCACTGGTAGCAATCCTTGTAATAAATTTCTAAAACCTTGTAATTTGTACATCACTCAATTTATACATGTACTGTTTGTTTCTAAAATAAATAATTTAAATAAATATCGTTAAAAAAAATCATTGTTGTAACTAGTTAAAGCAGATTACTATTCTTTTAGAAAAGCTCATGTCTATGTGTAAAAAAGATACATTCTCCAGAACACAGACACAACGTAAACATTTTAAGCATTAACGAATCAGCCACCCTTCTTAAGGTGCACGGATCAGAGACGAGAAGGGCAAGGGAAAGGGACGTCGAGGGGGTAGTGGGAATGACAGCAGTCGCGGGGCGACGGTCCGGACCACCGACTTGGCGTGTGTACAACCGTACCAGTGTACAGTGTACAGTGCACAAGTACAAACAGAGCCCAGCCAAACCGTATACCACCGCACCACGAAGCCTGAATCCTGAAAATCCTGAAATTACTTCACGGATGGATGAGCAGTCCAACTTTTCCTTTTGCTGGGTGAGATGATGTTTACTGGACACAGTGCATTTATCTGCGTATCTGTATTTGTAGGTATACTGTATTTACTGTCGAAATCTGTAATTGGTAGGGAGACCGTGTTATAATGTTATTTACCCTTTAGGTAGACGAAATTATTCTGGCCACTAATTTCAGCTGACTTTCCAGTATTTTTGAGTATTTTTTTAAATTTCGTTACTTTAAGGATTTGTTATCTTTTCTATACTCGTATACCTTTAACTGAACCGTTTATTGGTGAATGAATTTATTTTGCATATTTTACTGAGAAATCTTTTGCTATGTTTTTCTTTTCTTTTTTTTCTTCCTGTTATTTTACGTACCCATTGTTATTTTTTTGTGTATTATTATTATTCATGGAATGTATTGCATTGCACTACCCTTCCATATCTTCTGGAATAAAGGACTATTATTATTGTTATTATTAACACTCTGAATGTCAACCAGGTTTTGCTTGTATCCATTCTTCACCAAGGTTGTGTAATATCAAATCGCTTTAATTTTTATTTGGAATATTTTGATTCATGTTATTATTAAAAAAAATCATTAAACCTAATTGTAATATATTTTTAATCATCGAATATGATATTATAAACTCTCAAAATGAAAGATGAAACCACAAAAGACGCAAAAAAAATGTAACGGTAGCATCTGGGACTCGAACCCAGGACCTCATGGTCTATCCTGGATCTTGCGATTTAATCCACTGAGCTACAGATACTCCAATCCGTCACTTTTTTCGGTATTATACTTCGATTTCTAAGAACTGTCGATATCATCTTCAATTAAATCCCATATATTTGTGGCTGCAACTTTTTTTATCATAACCACAAGATTCTATCGGAATTTATTTGCAATATTTAGATAGTGTCTCGGATATCCCCATCTAGGATTAATACTGATATGTCCCATATCTATTTATGTGGAACATATCAGTATTAATCCTAGACTTTTTCTACAAGTCTAGGATTAATACTGATTTTTTTTCTTTTATTTCATGGTCTGTCAATGCCACCGCTTAATTAGTTAAGAATCTTAAATATCATGATCACCATCGCCTATCAATGATCCTGCGTGAATACTTTCTCAAGCTGTTTCTACTAATACCGTTTTTCTTTCTTTCAGGGCACATTGCGTTTATTCTATTTTTTATACTGATCTAGGAATAGATGTTTAGTTTATCGAAATTACACGCAACTATTATTTAAGTTTAAAACCATGATATAGCACCCCAAGGAACTCTCCAAGATTCTTACCTTCAATATTATTTTTTTTTAAATCATTTCAGAAAGAAAACAGTACATTTTTATTTTTTTTATTTAATTTTACAAAAGAAAGCATTATTGTAATTATTATTAAATATAATTTTGCTATCTAGAAAAACGCCAAGATCTTATAAAATGAATATTATTTTTCCCATCTATAATAGGTGCTCATTCAAGGAGTATTTAATTAAATAATTTGCATGTTAATCACTCTGTGGACGTTAAATAAATACACATTACGATGGTGGATGAATAAGGACTGAACGTGGTTTATGCTAGCAAAAACAAATCCAAAGAAGCGAAGCTAGCAGTCCACAATAATTATTGAATATTGATACAAACATCGACGTATGACAGTGAGGCACGAAACTGGCAGAGGAAGGATAAAAGCAGACTGACAGCTGTTAGACAACTATATGAGACGAAATAGTGTGTGCCAAAACCGATTTGTTTGGCGGTCCGTTCTTTCTTCCTATCTTTGTGGGAAAAGGGTGTTAATGTAATTTAAGGGTGGGTGGTAAATTGTTACTTATATTAATTTTAAAAAGGCGCCAGTGCAATCTCTGGAATTGCACAATATGCATGAAGACAAATAATCTCAGATCAATATGGACCACAAGGGGCGCAACAATACTTTGTTAAATTAGAAGGAAACAATTGTGTGACAAACGATTATATTGTAAGGAAAAAATCTTCTAAATTATACTATGAAATGAAAGGGTTTCTAATGATAGATATGAAAGATTATATCGGGCGATGTTCACGATCACCTGCGGCGACCTAGGATGATGGCCATGGTCTCATCAGGAGTCACCACGGAAGTCAGGTCCGTACTTGAGGAGCCCGTATTTCGGTTATGGTAGGAGCGGCAAATATGTAGCAGAGGATGGCCAGTATGCCATCAGGTTTCCATGGAGAGTCGGGTCCGTGTGTGAAGAACTTGTCTTTAGGATACCTCAGGAACGAAGAAGTCCGTCCTTCAAGACATGGTAGCGCAGATTTTTCTCCTAAAAGTAGAAATCTTCTATGTTAATAATAATAATTGCGATTTGATAAGTCGGACGAATCGAGTTGTCGAGGCTCTCGTAGTTCCAACAAGCAGAAAAACTGATGGCAGGTTAGACAATCAAATCAATTCAAAATGTGGGTAGTGTTTCCCACCCACGTATAATTAGCGTGATTAATATTGTTTTAATGTGATGAGGGAATATTAATTAATATACCTTTATTAACTAAAACAAACACTTTGTTTTAAACCACAAATTTATTTTTAAATTAACACCGATCGGTTTCGCTTATATCAAGCTTTATCGGGTTAAATTTAAAACTAAACACAAATACATAGAGCGATTATATATATAGTTGGGAAATACAAAAGGAAGGAGACAAAATATAAATGTCTTCTTCCTTTTGTATCTCCCAACTATATATATGCTCACTCTACGTGTTAAGTTTTAAAATTTACCCCGATGAAGCTTGACATAAGCGAAACCGGTTGGTGTTAATTTAAAAACAAGTTAGTGGTTTAAAACAAAGCGTTTATTTTGTTTAATAAATATGTCAAACCATAAAGTAATTGCTTTCTACGAAAAAAACCAATATATCATTTTAAGTCCTCAATGGTCGAGGGGTAAGGCTCTCGACTACGAATCCGAAGTTCCCGGGTTTAAATCCCGGCGTGCGCAAGTAAATTTTATTTAATTGGTTTGTTCTGTTTCACAATTAATTCATTTAAAAATAATACATAGTATATTTGCCCATGTTCCAGAGTGGATGATACTCTCAGTATTGCCCTGGTGAAAGACCACCATTCAGAATTGAAACATTGCTTGAAATGGCTTTAAGTCGTGTTTGGAGACCAGATCTGAATAGCCAGGTATTTCCCCACCTTCCTCTTCCCCTTCTCCTTCCCCTCCCCAATACCTTCAGCCTCACAACATTTTCCAATTGGGGATGTCGTAATCTCACTGCTCGAGACGGTTGGGAGCAGTTGAGACTCTTGTGCGGTATTCATGTAAAAAAAAGGATTTTTATTCGGCGGCCTATAGCAACGGCGTGACGGTAAGTTAGTCAGTTAGTTAGATACAATATTAGATACGTGATGCATCGAGTTGCGTTGTGATATTTTATACTTCTAGAGATCATGTTTTGAGTAACCTTGATATTTGAAATTAAAGTAGTAAAATCGTTATGATACTACTACTATTCTGTGTCCAACTTAAGAACGACCCGTGAGGGCGCATGTCCTGTCCTTTTTCCCCACTACTTTCTCTGAAAATAGGTAATAATAATAATAATTGGATGAAAAAATTACGGAACCCACATTAACACATTCAAGTCCAATATTATAATTAAATTAATTAATTAATTTAATATTATTAAAAAATATAATCAAATTCAAGATTATTTAAAATTTTACATATCTTATTTTTTTGCAAGATTTTGGATTTCTAAATAGTTCCTTAACTTTGATTTTGATACACGGTTGATTTGTAAATAAAATAAAAAATGTTTTACGTGATTAATGCTTTGATTGCCTATATTCATTGAATAATTCAAAAACACCTCGCGCTGTAGATTATTAACTCTTCCCAACTTTATATTTGTATCCTTTGAAAATTAACGAAGCAAGTTCATCCCACCCCTTTCAGAAGCTTCTGTGTCCCCACCCCTACGCTGGGAGAGGGGGTGGTTTCACCCCAAAAATCAGAATTCAAATCGCCTCCCAGCTTACATATTCCAACGTATCTGAGATTGACGTAAGAAGGCTCTCTGGCTGGAAGTTGTCAAAAGAGGAGGCTGCGCTCCCCTATACATAGACAAATGGTAAATAAAATCACATTAGCGATTTCTAAAGATTTTTATAATTTACAGAAAAACCTAATTTTTCAATACTTTCAGCAATGTGTTAGATAATTATCATCTAACTAAATAGTTGATTTTTTAACGTAGAAAATAGTGGGATTTTCTTAATCTTCTTAGCACTTGCACATAAGGAAGTATTTTATGTTAAAGTAACGAATAATTGTGTTGCAATTTTATAGTCAGGCATAAAAGTACCCAAAGGAAACAAGCAAACAAAGCGATAACATATTCTACGCATTTCTAGTGCACAAATGATTTATTTATTGATGGTTTCCGTAGTTGAGTGGTTACGATCCTTGGCTACAAATCTGGAGTTCGCGGGTTTAAATCCCGACGTGAGCACGTAAACTTTATTCGATTAATTTATATTATTTCACAGTGCATTAATTAAAAATAATACGTAGTATATTTGCGTCATGTTTCAGAGTCGTAGATACTGTTAGTATCGCCCACCACTCAGAATTCGTAAGGTTGCTTGAAATGGCGATAGTCGAATTTGGTGACCGGATCTGAATAACCAGGTACTTCCCCACCTTCTATCCTCAATACCCCAATTGGGGATGACATATCCTCAATGGCTCCGGACGGTTAGGAGCAGTTGGGACTCTTGTGCGGTATGACATAAATTATTATTTATTTACGCCCGTTGCAGGCTTTTATATAGACATTTACAAATACTAAATACTAAAACTAAACAGCATAACTGGATACTTATATTGAGACAAATATATGATTGATTCCGAACGTTTTGGACGATCAAAACTTTTGCGTGTGAAGAAATTCGCTGCTTAAAAGTAATAAAATAGCTAAATTTGAAATAGCGATTGAGATTTTAGGACAGAGGTTCACAAATATTCATTAAAATATTATTTTAATAATATACTGGTTTACAATTAGATACATTTGAAATTTTAGAAATTAAAAAAAATGTGTTAATACTCAATTTGATATTATTAATGCCTTTTTTTGTTTGTTAAATAGTTCGCTCTTAAATTTGTTTTCACATTAATAACCTTATTTAGAATATTATTAATTTACATTTTAATAGTAATAACCATCATTTTATTTTTTATGCTTTGTTATTTTCTTGATTTTATTTATATGAATAATAAAAACAATTTAATTTTAAAATTTCTTATATAAATTTATCATACAATATTACACAATAACTTTTTATTTTTTCAATTATTGTCACATGTTTAATTAATTATCTACTTTCATCACTTATTGGTAATTTTTATTTGTGTTTAAAATTTGCCTATTTGTTTATTATTTGTCTATACTTTAGTATATTGTTTATCCTGGTGGGGTAAGTTTTGCTTTTGAAACAAGTAAATTTTTAACAATAATGATATATGTAATAATTTGAACATTTTCTGTATTGATTTATATTCAATACACTATAAAAAAAATTCATTGCTCTATTCTGAGTTTTTTTTAAGATACCTAGATAGAGAACAATTGAACCGTAGTGTACGAGACGCGTAAGACCCGAACAAGAAAAATAGTGTAAATATTTAGGCACCAGCACACAGGGACGCACGAATATTGTGATTTGCGAATCCTCTTGAGAAAGGTGTTTGGAAGTTTCCCAATGAAAATATTGTCGCTCCGAGCGTACTTGACTTATGGTACCAGCCAGTATGGTCGGTTGCTGTGGTAGCGGGTGGTGACGTCAGCAGCTGCTAGGTGTAGAAGAGTGTTCTTGTCTGGTAGCGGCAGGTGGAGTTATCCAAGCGAGGACATGTTGTCCATTCTGCGGTTGAAATGAAAAGAAAAAATATACCACCATCCGTACGCTTTTTATATGGTGCACGGCGCGGCTGAACGTTATGTGGACGTGTTGTGAAATCTCGGCTCGGTATTTGCATTTGTAGTGCAATTTTGACTTGCTGTTGCATTTGTGGTGCAATATAGGCTATTAGATCGGTGTTGTGAAATACCAACTCTCAGCTTGATTATCGAACGTGTTATGCAATAATTTATATTTAGTTATAAGAAATATATTTCATGTGTTTAAATTGATCCACTCTGTAGACACGTTCGATACGAGTAATATATGTGTGGTGCAACAATTGTTTCATAAATTAGTAAACTATTTATTTTACTCCATAACATAATAGCACACTTATTTTTCAATAGCGAACAAAAATCACAAATTTTAGCAAATTAAATATTTTCAAAACTTCTTCTACAATCATAAAATCTAATTGTTCAACGCAAATTTTTCATAAAATTTTTACTGCACAATGTCCTTGTGCTACGGTGTACATCTCTCCTTTCCCATTATCCCCAAGAAAACTAACTTATTAGTAGAGGATAAAACTTTGCTTTAACGTGTAACTTATCAAAATATCCCGCATACTAATTATTATTTCGCAGCTACTTTGCATGTCTATCAAAATGTATACGTCGGCATTCCATCGAACCGCCTTCCCTTAGAACCGTGCTCTGGCAAACTAAAATAAAATAATGAAACTTTAATCATGAATTTTAAATTAATATGTAGAAGTCGTTTTCTATAAAGGAGTACTTTTGAAAATTGCTGTATAAAACTAAAATTCCTTTAAATTATTTCTCTAGAATTAGTAAAAAAAAAATTAATGCTTTTTAAAACCACTTTTTTTGTTGATTTAAAAATCTTTACATTTTTCTACTTATTTATCTACGATCAGACCGGGTTTATCCTATCACGGGCATCGTCAGACTGGCACAATTAAATCTATAGTTTTTCCTGTGACGGAGACGTCTAACTAACTAACTAACTAACCATCACGCCGTTTCCCCGCAGGGGTAGGCAGAGAGGACGGACCGCCAAACAACTCGATCTTGGCATACACTTCTGCTTCATTCACTTCATACATTCTCTTCTGTTATTCCGACTTTTGACATGGCCCGACCAGCATGATCTACTTGATCGTGCCACGTCTTCCTTGGACGTCCCCGGCTTCTTCTTCCATTCACATTCGCGTCATATATTCTCCTTACACTCCTTTCTTCGTTCATTCGCTCTACATACCCAAACCATCTAAGCGTCCCTTTCTTAATCTTGCTCACTACGCTTACATCAGCCTTGCATTCTTTACGAATCTCAATATTTTTCACACGATCATACATGGTTTTACCACACATCTGTCTCAGAGATCTCATTTCTACAGCATTCAGTCAACTTTCATCCTTCCTCTGCCAGTTCCATGCCTCACTGCCATACATCAGAGTTGGTATCAGCACTCCATTGTGGACTGCTAGCTTCGCTTCTTTGGACAACTTTTTGTTTGCGCCAACAGCGTTCAGTCCTCCGTTAATAGAGTTTCCTGCATTCACCTTTCTTTCAATATCCCTATCAGTCTTTCCATCTCTCGTAAACATACTTCCCAAATACACAAACTCGTCTACCTGCTCCAAGTATTCGTCATTCACAACTACATTGCACACTGTCTTCGTACTCTCTCTTTCAAACACCATGACTTTAGACTTACTTACATTCATCATTAGCTCATTCTTCATACATACTTCGTTCATCCTAGATACGAGGGACTGTAGATCTTCTATACTATTAGCAATCAGCACCGCATCATCAGCATACAACAGGCAACAAACTTGCAGACTACTCATTTTTGCGCCTAAGCCCACCTCTTTCAATTCTTGCATACAATTATCCATGTATAGATTGAATAACCACGGTGACATTACGCAGCCTTGCTTAACACCTTTTGTGATGTCAAACCACCCCGTAAAATCACCGTTAGCCCTAACACATGCAATGCTTCCCTCGTACAGAGATGCGATTGCCTGTATAAGATTTGTATTCACTCCATACTTGGACAACACCTTCCATAACTTTTTTCTGTCAACTCGGTCGTATGTTTTTTGTAGATCTACAAAAGCACAGAAAAGTTTCTGGTTTTTTGACAGAAACTTCTCTGTGAGCATACGCAGCGAGAAAATCTGATCCATGCATCCCCTTCCGCTCATAAATGCACCTTGCACATCCCATATTTTATCCTTTGTTTTCATTTGTACCCTTTCAATCAATATCCTACCATACAGCTTTCCAACTGAACTTAGCAGGCTAATAGGCCTGTGATTTCCACATTCCATGCGTGACCCTTTACCTTTGTATAGAGGCATGATCACAGCCCTTCTCCAATCTAATGGGGTGTAACCCTCCTCTAAACACTGGTTTAAAAGTTTGCATAACCATGTGAGAATTATACGGCTATCTCCTTTAAAGTATTCAGCAGCAATATTATCGAAACCAACAGCCTTACCATTCTTCATACATTTAATTGATCTCTTAATTTCATCCATGCTGATTTTGGGAACATTCACGCCATCGTCATTCATACCTGACTCGCCACTGGAATCACTATCACTCGGGTTGCTTTCGAAGACCTCTTCAAAGTATTTCATCCATCTCTCTTTTATATCTTTCTCATTCGTCAGCATTTTTCCATCTTTCGATTTTATCACTTTCACACATCCGCTTTCTGGACCATTCCGGGACCTTTTGACTTCCTTCCAAAACAGTTTAATGTTTTCTTGGAAGTGGTTTGTCATTTTGATCCCTCTTTCCTCTTCCAGGCGTTTCTTTCGTTCTTTCACTCCAGCACGTACTCTTTTCTTGCATCCCTTATAAACTTCTTTCGCTCTATCCCTCTCTTCGCTAGAAGCACTGCCAGTCGCTATCAGACATAACCACGCTTTCTTCTTCTCTGAGACCAGTGCTTTAATCTCATCATCCCACCATGCATCACCTTTCTTCCTACCTTGCGTACTTATCCCACATACCTCTCTAGCAGATTCACAAAGGCTCACTTTTATGTGATCCCATGTTTCGTCTATGCTCAGACCGTTCATATCCTTATCATTCAATCTCATCTCTACACAATTTTCATACTTACTTCTTACATTATCGTTCTGCAGTTTTTCTATTCTGACTCTAGTTGGAGTCGACACCACTTTCACTTTAGAGCGCCAGCCGCGGAAGAGATTTACTCTCGACACAACCAGAAAATGGTCGGTTTCTACCTCAGCCCCTCTGAAAACTCTTGTGTCTGCGGTGACGGCTCGCAACCTAGAGTCAATTACCACAAAATCGATCATTGACCTTTCATTTCCTCTTTCCCACGTATATTGGTGGATACCTTTATGATTGAAGAAGGTATTCGATACAAAAAGGTTCCACTCTAAACATACTTCAAGCATTCTGTTACCATTATCATTTGTTCTTTTATCCCCAAATATACCTAAGGTTGACTCAAATCCATCCCCTCTAACTCCCACCCATCCATTTAAATCTCCTGCCATTATAATCCTTTCATTCATATTTTTTAATCTCATCACATCGCTCACACCACTCCAAAAATCATTTTTCACTTCATCGTTTTCAGAGTTAACAGGAGCATAGCATATTACTAAAAACACTCTTGTCAACCCGATTTTGAATCGGATCCACATTATTCTCGGACTTACACATTCATATTGCAACATACATTCTACCATTCTAGGAGACAGTAACGCTGCAACTCCTTGACACGCCCTCTCCGTATCTGGTCTCCCAGACCAGATTACGAGCGTATCACAATGTTGCATCGTACCGCTCCCCTTCCTCATACTCTCTGTTATACAGAGTACATCCAAACTTTTCCTTACCATCGTATCACATACTTCATTAATTTTTCTCTTGAGGAGACGTCTTGTTTGCTAAAATGAATGTAAACAGTATTAGAAAACAATGGGACTCTCTCCTGACATCGATGCTATATATAACATAGATTTAGCTTTAATTGTGTAAGTCTGACGATACCCGTGATAGGGTGAAACCGGTCCAGTCAAAAATAAATAAGGGGAAAAATGTTAGAAAAGTTTTTAATAAAAAAAAAAATAAAAAAATCATTTTACAATGGAATTCCACTATGAATTGGCTATATCAAAATTTAAAATGATAATACTTCTTGTTACACGTAATTTAAAAAAAATAAAATCTTTTTGTTTTGTTTTCCGGTATAAGTGATGGCGTATAAATGGATCTCTGGAGAGCATCTGTCGTGTTATGGCAAATACACTTTACTTGGAATAGGCAGGTTCCATGTTATTTCTCGTAGCAATACAGTTTATAAAAAAAAATGCGTTGATTTGAATCCCAGTTTTAAATAACATCATATTTGAGAGTATCTCATACTCGATATATATAAAATAAACAGTTATTCTTAGAAGGATTACTTAAATATAACATCTCGTCAGAAAATATTTCAGATTTTAAAATACTGAATGTTTAAACAGTTTTAAATACGAAAAGTTTTGGCATTGTCGAATTAAAAATAATAACACAGACATTATGAAAATGTACAAATGACAAATTATTGTTAAAAATAAATTGGACAAAAAGTAAAAAAAAAAACAAATATTTTATTTCAATCCACATACAAAGCTTTGTTCTGTCAAACCGAATAATTTTTTTCACACTGCACCTAAAAAATCAAATTTATTGATTATAACTGAATTGAAAATCGTGCCAGACAGTAAAGTACCAGGATGCTTATTCTGTTTATTTTCAAGGAAAATTCCTAAATTATCCAAATTAAATTAATTAAAACTAAATAAATATTGTCATTCGAGAGAACCGAAAACGCAGTTAAGAACAAAGTTTTTAAACCTAAGGAAAAGGATAAGGAATTTTCCTTAAAATGATCCAGAATTGGCCTCCACTATGGGACTTAATATAAACCTTAAAACGCTTTTAAGATTCGGTGGGAGATATAGATTTTTATTCTTTATATTCCTATGTACCACAACTTTTAATAAGCTGTATATAGTTACTTATCCACAGTATTCCAACGCCTGGTAACAAAACTACCTTTGTTCATTTAATTTGGTAATAAGTCTCCTTTAACATCTTTGTTTTAATATTCCCCCACCAAATCGTATCGCTAATTTTATGCAAAGTATGTAATTTTGAAATACGAAGTTGGTTTGAATTTTCCGTTCACCTATCGCTCGCACACACACATGCCGAGTTGGGGAGGGGGGAGGGGGACGTATCTCAGTCATTAGGGGTCGTTTAATATTATATTTTAGGGATGGAATTTCTTCAGATCAGGCAGGCGCGGATTTAGGATTCAAAATTTTATGGTTATAGCAACAAAAAGGTTGATTTTATCGACACCATTATATCAGATGTCATCGTCACGGAGCGAAATTCCAGAATAGGATATGGCCTCCTCCACCGTTTCTTGTTCCTAGCTCGGAGACATAAATGTAAGTTTTATTGTATTTTTATAAATATACAAATTAGAATGGACAGCTTATAAGCACTAGAAATTAAAAATCTGTACATTTAATACGATCAGATAACCTACTTAATGATCAAACAAATCTATCCTATAGTCCTAGATTTTGAACATGTTTCATGTGAATCCTTCCACATTCAATTATTAGGTTCCTTCATATGTCGTTATGGATATATATCTTATGTTGTCTCACTCACCCATTTAATTATTATTATGTCTAGTCTATTATCCACTAATAATGGCTCTGTCTTTTATTTTAAGGTTGTCTCAATGACTTCATTATTTCGCCATTTAACTTTTTTATTAACTATTTAATCTTTATAATATATATTATTGTAGCCTCCCTCTAATATTTTATTCTCCCTTTTCTTTTTTGTATTATCCTCTCACACTTTTTTTCAGTGCCTATATATGTATATAATAATCTTTAGTTATTATATTTGCCATGATGAAACTTGATTTAAGTGAAACCGGTAGTCCTAAAAGTAGAACTAATTAATGGTTTTTGACAAAGTGTTTTTTTTTTATTTAATAAAGGGATATTAATTTATCAACGGTTTATGGATTATCTAAGTTCCTATGGCCAGTTTTGTATTTAGGTTAGTCTCAGTCTTCGGTCACAATGAAGTGTCAAATAATAGGTACAAACAGGACTAATATTAAAAAAATAAAACAAACCTAGCTACATATGTATAATTCGATATGAAACCATAAATTTGAAATCCACAGGAAAATTTAGAATTTGTTGAGATTTAAATTTTTTTGTAAATAATACCCAATCAAGTAGAAATTATGAATATATATATTAAATTAATAAAACCACTACTTTAAAGACAGGCATGGTGTTGTAAATATATTTTTTTATCACTTAATAATAATATTGTCATCTACGCTAGTGGTTTGATTCGGGGGGGCCTTGCTAAATCCAGATTTTCTAATGGATCCCTGAAACCCTTTACAGGGATTGATAGGTAAAATAAAAAAAATAAAAACACATTACAGATCAGAAAAAAAATCTTTAATGTCACTTATAGTTAAATGCTAAAATAAATGCAAATGAGCTGACTCGTGTCGTCCCTCCGAGGAAGCCGCGGCTCCACAGGGCGCAGACTTTGGTAATCAGTGATCTACGTCATCGAGCATCTTATTTTTTAAATGTACTCCATTGACAAAGCTTGGCTCGACAATTTTACAGGACGTTCTCTCCGATTCACTCATGAAAAGAACTTTTCAGAGGATGATAGTTTTCATAGGTACAATGATTACGCTGGTTCTTAAAATTAACGTTATCACTTATAAATAATAACAATTGATTTGTTCAAATATGCAAAGTAAATGGGAAAGGTTAGACTATATCTTAATACTTACCCCTAATCCGTAGTTTCGTCACGAGCCTCTTCCTTGGTTGTCGATGCACTGAGCACATTAATAAATAAAATAATAGTACAACATAAAAAAATACAGACGAAATTCTTCCATCGGCTGTTTTACAAAGGCAATATGAATATTGCAGCGGGTTGCGAGTGCAAAATTAATAGTGGATCTTGAACAGAGTTACAGTTGACAATGACGCAGATAAGTCTAAGGATTAAGTATGAGGATTATAATTGGGTAGGTTTGTAAGGATGCATATTATTATGCAAATAAATTTTAAGGCTACCCAAGTTGAATCTTAACCGGCGCGACTATAAAACAGTACCGATTTAAAATAAATTTTAAAAAGAGATAGGCAACACAACAGTCCATACTACCCATGGAACTGCGGAATCTTCATTTAGGGAATGCTGTGAGGTAAACCGAGGTATGGAAGGAAAGAAACCTGGGTAGAGGAAGGTAGTTTATCTACAGGTAAGGCTGTTTCAAGCTACTTTTCGACTTTTATTGGTAGTCTTTCTCCAGTTCGTTATTGAGAGAATCTACGACTTTAGACTGAGTAATAAATACAAGTACCACAGCATATAGAGTAGTCTTAAAATACTATAAACGTATTTACTGTATTTTGAAATATTAATATATTTTAACTGCCTCGCCCGATTTGGTACTCTCCAATCACTGGAGCATGATATATAAAGTAGATAGGAAGTTTTGATTCTGAATATTCATCAAGCATCAAAGATCAGCTCTGGGGGACACCACCCACCAGCCCATCTCTTTTCCCTCCCCGTTGGGAGGCTGCTCCAAAGATACCATAACTGGCGCACCACCTTTATTTCCAGTAAAAAGACACGGTGGAAAATATATATTGGAATTGCAGGAGAATCAAAACGAGGTAACGGGGAATTAATTATTTTTTTTATAATAGAAATTTGTTTAAATTTATTAATTTAAACACAGACCTCACACTTATAAAGACTCTTTTATAACTATGCAATCAAACTCTATAATTGCACACCTAAAACTTAATTTTGGATAAAACTTTTCTTTTTAGTTCACCATTAGCCCCCAAATAGTTGCGAAGAAATCACGAAAGCGCGAAGTCGTTCCTCTTAAGAAATACATAATTCACAGTATCTTCTCAAACCTTCTATTACTCCACAATTTAAAAAAAACACGATTAAAAACAGCGTTATCACACTTTATAAAAATTTCTAACGATACTGTATATTGTATATATATATATATAAATTCAAATACCGAAGTTCTAATGAACGGGTAACGGGTATGTACCATAGAAGAATAAAAGGCGATTGACAATACGATGATTGGCAAAGTGCAGTGACTATTTGTTTATGTTGTTATAATCTATTTTTTAAATATCCTGATTTTATAATACTTCAGAGTCACATTTCTTTTGGCCGTTATCTCAATGATGAAAAATATATAGTGAATCTTTGTTACCTTGACGTATTTGATAAAGTCTAAGACATTAAAAAAAATTGTCAATCTGTTTTCCAAGAATTTTCGACATTATAATCAAAACTTATAAAATTATTATTCCCGGGTTACGATTAACCTGACAATATTTGAAAATCTCCTACTACCATCACGCCAAGTTGCTTGTGTCGTGATAAAGGATTTAACCAGCCGAGGGATTGAACTCACGACGATTGTTTAAATTATAAATCGGGTGGACTTAGTATAGCCACGTCTTGTCAAACTTCACTAAAACTGCTTCTTAATGTTTTAATGGCAGGAATGACCAATTATCGCTGTTTTATTTATTTTAAAATGGATTGGAGATGATTGAAGTTCCAACAACTTTAAAAAAAAAATGTATCGTAGAATGTTCTGTCGTTTGCAAATCACTACAGTCTAGCACCGGCGTAGGTACCTCGCATTTTGAGCAGGTCTTGTCAAAGAGTACGCGAACTCGTCAGGGGTGGCCGGGTGACTATGGGGGGTAATTGAGGGTGGGCAGGGAGAAATTAACCCTTAAGTTTTTGTGTGTAGTTTCAGAAGATTGTGATACGTGCATGATTATGTGTTCGGGGTTGGAAGTTTTAATCTCAATTATGACACGCTGTAAATTATTTATTAAAGGGATGATTGTCAGATAATTACGAACAATTATTTCCCTCGCGTAATTAAAAAAGATATATAAGATTTATTTTTATATTTTTTTGATTGGTGTAGTTTTATTATCCCCCTCTGATTTATGATCTGGAGATTCTTATAGTCAGACGAAACCGGCCCGTTCCCAGATTAAAAAGCGGAGCAGAGTAACAAACCATTGAAATGCGGAATTTGAGTAGATTGTAGAAAAGCAAGAAAAAACGACGATAATTTTGATCAATTAATCAATAATCTTCAATATTCATCGCGCTTCAAAAGCGACAATTAATATTTGATTAAATATTGTTATTTAAAATTATGAATACTGGCCTGGACTCGCCAGAGCTCATTAAATTTATAAACATTCACATACCGCCAAGACCAACCCGACAAACTGATTTCCTTAATTTGCCCGCATGCAGGACCAATCTTAGGATATATTCTCCAATTAGCCGAATTTGTGTGCAATATAACGCACAATTTTACAATATCGAGATTCTTCACTTTCAAAATATCGAACCGAAGTATTACGTACGACTAAAAATTGATGCATGGGTATAAAATGTATAGAGAGCATCTCCTGTCCCGATCCTATCTTCCTCTCCCCTTTTCCTTCTTATTCTGTTTTTTCTTTATCTTGTTAGCTTCACAAATAAAACATCTATTTTTAACCACTGTTAGCACAAGAAACTTTGATGACTTACCTTTTGTTAAAGTTCCTTTGTATTAAAAGCTGTTTGTAGCTTACAAATATTATTAAATATTATTCATATGTACCTATTTTACAAACGTATATTTTTCAAAATACGTGTATGTGGGATTTATTTACCATTCACTAGTTATTTTAATATGAAATCCTATGCTGAAAAATAATAAAAAAAATATCATTTTAAAGGTCTTACTCTCGTTTACGGTACTTATTTACACGGTAAATATTTTTTAAAATTATTCAGGCACTTAAGCAAAGGTTTTATTATTTGAAGCAAAAGTTTTACGAACATCACACTATTGTAGTGGAAAATAAATAACAATTATTAACGGAAACTATTATTTTTCTGGTGATAAGATTGCATAAAATGGTTACAAATTCAGAATATTATGATTTCGTTAGCTTCATCCCATTCTAAAATTGGAAATTTTTAAAACGACATAACTTTACTTGTGCTTCAAGTTTGTCGTTTATTTCACCCAAAGGACTTCACTTCTCGTCTCGATCTTCCTTCTCTCCCGCGCCTTTTTCCTTCTTATTTATTTATCGGTTTAGCCCCGATGTAAGCAAATTCCAGGGGATGGGATGGGTGGAAATTGAATTTATGGAAATGTTAAGGAACGATTCGATACAACGCTGAAAGTGATAGGAATAGGAGAAGACAAAAATAAAGAATTCATAAGTTATTTACATCCCTCTCTCAGGAGCGAAGGGTGAGAAAATTGTTTGCTTATGTTATTGATATGGATTCAGACAATTTATTTTTCAAATGTTTTTGTAGAAAAAAGAGGAACATTGTGATATGTTTCACTTCTGAGTTCTATTTGGAACCAGTTTTGAGGGATTTTTTGTTTCCACCATGAGCGTTGCATGGAAGATTCTTGTCAGAATTACCTATAGTTCTCTTTACATATCTAAATTAATTATATATGTCTGAGGACTAAGATTTTTCTGAAAACTTCTAACATCTTATAACTAAAAAAAAATAAATTATTTTTTTGATAGACAGCAGTCACTTTGTGGTTAGACATATTAAATGAAAATAAAACAATAACATTCTTTATGACCTACTGGTTTCGCTTAACATAAGCCACATCAGGGTACAAAATTAAACTTTATTTTTAAATATTTTACCCTGTTGATGCTTGTGTTAAGCGAAACCGGTCGGTCCTAATAAAATTAAATAAAATTCTCGTGGTTATAAACAAAGTTATTGTTTTATTTTCATTAAAAAATATATCTTCATTTTTTTATCAGTGAGCCGTGAAAAGAAAGAAGGATTATTAATTACGAAACACACACCCTGACAAGAGCAATTGATCCATATGTCAAATGTCGACATATCGTTTTTATCCATAGGCTCTCCTATCATCAAAAATAATTCACTTAATGATATTTCCCATTTGTAATAGGAACTGCGCAACTTAGCTTCCGAAAACTCAATGATTATTGATTGTCGAAGGCCTCAATGTATTTTTATTTTCTGAAACTCAATTAAAAGCGTTGCCTTTCACTCGATTCTCTGATTGTTTTTAGTATGTATAGCAAGATTATTATTTTAATTATCGGTATTTTTTATTCAATGTTATTATTTCTTTGAATAATTTTATTTTATGTTGTTCCACTCTTAAAGTAGAAATTAACTCTTACTCAGTACATCAAATTCACCAAAAAAAGACATTTTCCCAAATTCAAGTCCTTGTACTTTTCTATGGTTTAAAATATCAAAATTATACATAATATATACTGCTTAATCCTCTTTCTTTTCTCACCGAATTCTCAATAAACAGCAGTCTTCATTAATTTACTGTGGAGATATTTAAGCCTCGCTAGACCATTTATATGTACTCAGTTTTAAGATATTCTAGACATATTCAATCCATTAATATGGTCCAAGATTTGCAATTTCGGGCAGATCGAGTACTTACTGGTGTGGACAGATTTTTTTGTTTTTTATTTATTTGAAGACATAAAACCGTGTTGCACTCCCATGAGTTATCAATTCTCATTTTGGGACTGTTAATTTATGCTACATAATATTGAGTTTAACAAAGTATCAAAGGCAAATATGTAAATCGAAATATAAAAAAAAGGAAAATAATTAAACCCTCTCTTCTATTACCTTCACGTGCTCCGGGGAGTAAAATAAGAAAAACATATGTCTCTACCAAAACTAAAAATAATATAAAAAATATATGTAATATTACCATCAAACTTCTCTGTCGATATAACAAGTAACAGCATTCAAATTTATAACTCAAATACTATCATCCTAAAACAAACATTGTAGCCTTCCTGATGGCCAAGAAAACGTTGTAAAACCTTAACCGATAGCCGTTGTTCCTGAATTGAATTTTTAAGGGTGTATTTTCCGGTCGGTTAGGCAATCTTCCGGACAATTGGTTCGGGGATTTTTTCTAGGGGATGTTCTCCATTTCTTTATTGGCTGTTTGGGGGCGGCGAGGGGTGGAATGTATCAATACAGTGTACACTGTCTACCCTGTTCAACGGAAGGGTCTAGAAGACTGACCTTACTTTCAAGGGAAGGTTGAAAAGGGAAATTGAATTATTTTCCGTTGCAGACAGCAGTAACATATTTCTGTTTGAAGGGATATATGTACATGTGGAATAAAACACATTTTTTAATCACTGCTTTGATTTTCTGAACCGAATTTCTTTAATTCGAATATTGCAAAAATTATTTTATAGAATTTATGAGATGAAAGTACCTACATGAACTTCAGGTTCAGGTGCTGTATATTTGAATATGATAACCTCAAGAGTCGTGGAGTCCTAAGCTCATCGGCTGGTGATCCATGGGTAGCAGTAAATGTATTATCTATATATATAAAAAAATGAATGTTTGCTGTAAATAACACAGTTTGTTTTTAATAGTGCCAGGAAGGTTTAGAGAGTTTGAATGAAATCCAATACGTAAAATTGTTGCTATAACGTTTTAAAATTAGTATGAAAAACATTGAACCCGCCGTGTTGTATTGACGTTAACTCATAGATATAACATTCTGGTTACCCACAGATTACATATTCAAAAGAAGATGGTTTATTTGGGTAGAATATTTTCAAAACGGAAAACACAAATAGGTACCTACTTAAGGATATCATTATTTAGATACGTATTAAAAAAATATATATTTGAAATGAAATAAAATTTTAAAACGAATGTTTCTTTGTTTAGAGATAGTAATAACAATTTAAAGAAAAAAAATCATGAGCAAGGCCGTGCTAGTTTCATATAAATATTTAAAAATAATGCATCGTATATTAGCACTTCGTTCCAGAGAGGAAGATACTCTCATAATTTCCACGACGAAAAACAATCATTTGTGGCTACATGCCTTAATATATTTTTGGCGATAAGGTCTGAAGAGTCAGATTCTTCCCAACCTTTAACTTCCCCATGTCTTTTCCCTCTCAGCTTCAGCTTCACAACATTTTCCGTCGGTGGGGATACACTGACTGCGTGCAGTTGAATCCTCGCATAATCTTCTAAAACACTTCACCATTTCGTCATATGGTTGTTAATTTTTTTATACGTTATTTAGTGTGGAAATGTGGCTTATTACCTAATTATTGAGCACTATCACACCTTAAAGCAGATTCGCACTGATAAAGCATTAAAGTATGCAAAAAAATAAGAACTAATACAGAGTGATACACGAATAAGGCATAAAAAAAAAACCATTTAACACATGTTACCAAACGAAATAGAAAGAATTTTTTTTTTCAAATTTCTGCTTTAAATTTGATTTTCTGATTGATTGTCACCCCAGGAGAGGTTTCATCCCTTATTAAGTGGCCCTTTGAAAAATTTACATCAGTCCGAAGAAAAATTTACTTGTGCCTTCCACCCTCATTTGGGATGCTTGATTTATTTAGGATACAGTCAATTGTATTCAATGGCATTATTTATAAGGGTTGTAATTATTTATTAGATGTAGGCATCATTATAATAAAAGACATTGTGGTTGATTGAAGGAAAAATGCACCGGGGTAATGATTAATTGCTTGTTTTGGGGGAATTATTTCGTTAATCTTTTTATCTTGATTTTTTTTATGTCTAGTATTTTTTAACGTGTATCAGGCTAGTACTAACACAGGGATTCGAGTCCTGGAGAGGTATTCTGGTTCCTTAATAATAATAATAATAGTTGGATGATTTGTATAGCGCCGTTTTTGTGAAAAATCACCTCAAGGGCGCTGTACAAATATTTCTTAACTAATTATGTACAAACAGATACAGAAAAACAAGGAGAATGAATTCCTTATCTCTTTCCTTAGGCTAAAATACTACTTATTTATCTACGGAATTCCGGAGAGACAGTAAACAAAATCCTAAAAAATGAGACACAGGTTTTGAACCACAACTTTTAAAATAATTACTTTATATTATAATGGAGTTGAATCAATTTTTTAATACCATAAATACGTATTTTAACGAAGAATTACGTTTTGTAGAAAGGTACCCACCTCACTAGTCATGCCCCTTTTATACTGTCACTACTTCTAAAAGTGACATTGGTCGCCATGGTGTATCTATGGTGGCATATTAATGCCGCCGCCTACCGTTGTGCATTGTTTTTACTTGTTACATTGAAGTTCCCTTCCTTCGTAAGAACAATATAAAAACTAACATAACCTTCGTACTACATAGGTAAGACAACCCGAAATGTTAATATTAGAATCACGGGACACTCAAGGAAATTAAATAATAGTAATTTTAAAATTCTTCACCGTAATACTAAATAATAATAATAATAATAATAGTTATTGGATGATTTGTATAGCGCCGTTTTTGTGAAAAATCACCTCAAGGTCGTTGATAAAAAATAAAGATTTACTCGTACTTGAAATAAGTAATAAGTACTTGAAATTAGAAAATCCTTAAATATTAATTCAAGTGTATGGAATACCCAAAAAAATTTATCGTATTTCTCTTCCAGATAATTTTCCAATGTTCCTCCCGATACCTAGTTACTCCTTCACCCTTGACATCTAAATATGAATGTTTGTTTGTCACTATTTTGTGTCTTATGTTAGTTTTAAAGACGATCTTAATATTAAAATAAACTTGTATAAAACAAATTTATGTGAAATGATTTTTTTGATTAAAAAACCTTTGTAATTTTTTTTTCACTTGTTTTTTTTTTAGTTTATTAGGTCTAATTGTGCCAGTCTGACGATGCCCGTGATAGGGTGACATCGGTCCGGTTGAAAATAAATAAGTGGAAAAAAGGTTTTTTAATTAAAAAAAAACATTTTAATTTGGAATTACACCATGAATTGACAGTTTCAAAATTAGAAATAACAAATTTATGTGCTTATGTTATGAAAATATTTAGTCAATTAACCGTGTTTCATGTTTTTTTTCATTTCATCTTAAAGGGATATACGTGGTTTTAGATTCATATGGCATTTTCCGATTTAAAAATTTATTTACCTCTAGTTCTTAGATTCCATCATTTTATTACTGGATTTAATGGAGAGCTCCACCTTCATTTTTTAAAATCTCTAATATAGAAGGTGGTATTCGCATTTCTTGGTCCAAAGTTGACTGTGCTGGTTAGTGTTTGTATTCCTGACTTGCTCTGGAACTTATTTAATTAATGCAAGGGCATGAAGACCGGAGACCCCTGATCCGCCAAGCCCTTTACGAGGCACGGACCCCCGGATAATGAGACAGATATTTTGATACTTTAACAAAGATATTGGATGATTTATCGTAGATTTTGTTCTTTATTGAAAATGGAAGTTTGACGTTTTGTTTCAAAAACTTTGAGGAATTTCTTTATTCAATTATTTTAAATCTTGAAACTAATATTATTGTTGTAATTACATTTTTTGTTTTAATTTAATGTAAATCAAATTTAATAATGTTATTATTAAGTTTTGCAAGTATGCATAATTATATAATAATATAATACTTGCTGAACTTAGTAATAACATTATAAAATCTGATTTACTTGATTTATTTAATTTAAAAAAAAAAATTAAATGGAGTTCTACGAATTAAACATAAAAACAATTAATAATTTCATTTTAATGTGATTAATATTATTTTCAGCTTAAATGGTTCCTTTGAGTCTTAGAAAAGGGGTGAAATAAAACTTGACACATTTTCGTACACACTTCCCGAGATAATCTTATACAGAATAGGTAAAAAAATAGGTGAAAAAAATTAGAGGAGCATTCTATCTGGCAGCGGACTTCTGTCCATGAGGAGGACTTCTTTTGGTAAGCTCTAGCACCGACGATTTGTAACAAAAATGTTTAAAAAAATTGTTAATATTCAAAGTATGTGTAATAAAGGATTTCAATCAGATTTTGCATTCCATTTTGACTTCTTTCGTTTTGAGAAAAATTTTTGAAATTAGGCTTTTTTTTAAGAAACCTTTTAACTTTTTTCCAAAAGTTTATTATTTTATTATGATCCAATCGTCCGGAGTCAGTGAGAATTTTATGAGATCACCATTTGAGGAAGGTTATGAGGTTGAAGTAAGGGTTTACGAAGTATCTATTTATATCAGTCTACTAAATACAGCCAAAGCCAATCCTTCGCTAAGCAAAGGTTTCGATTCTGAATAGTAGTGTCCCACCAGGACGATACCGATGGCATTTATAACTATTGTACTTTTGTAATAGGTTTCAATATGTACAGATAGGATTGAGGAGAGATTAAGTATTTAAATTTAAATATTTATTATATAAATTTCGATGGGGGGGGGGGAATATTTTTCTGGGTTCAGAGCAAAGAAGCCAGCCCTGTTATTATAGAATACATTGCCTTTAGTTCTGGTTTAAAAAAATCTTGTAACTTATTGAACTTTCTTAAATAATGTTCTCCATCTCCGTTTTCAGCTTCTCTGAATCGTAATATTCTGTGATATTAATTAGTTAGCCAAGTGAAGTTCCACATTTAATTTCCTTACGTAGTTTTACCTCACCAAACTGCAGAACTTATCAAGTAATTTTGTCAAGCTTAGACAAGAAAAAACCTTTACAAAAATAATGTATTCTTTAAAAAATCGCTTATGTGTGGAAAATATCAAATCGATTCAACAGTTTTCCTAAAATCCCAACGACAGTTGACAAGCAGCTTATAAACGTATCATCAAACTTAACAATTCGAAGTGCAGTGTTAAGAATTTAGAGCTTAGAGCCTAGCTAAGAATAATAACTTATATATTGAATGCGTGCAACTAATATATTTTACTTAATATAGCCGAAATAAGCCCACAATTTGTACAAACATAAAACGTTGAATGTTTCGCATTATGAAATTTTTTAAATAACCAAAATCGAAATTATTTTCACAGTTCCTTTAAAATCTACCCAACGGTTAGCACAATCCCTTTATGAAAGTTCATAAACGAGGTGTTGATAGTATCGAGTAGTTACCCAAGTGAAATTCTGGCATACCATATCAATAATTATATTTCAAGACAAAACCATAATAAGAAACATTTCACACGACAATTATAGTAAATAACGACGTTATCATTTGCAGGTATTTTAGATTTCATGAAAATGGGTTACTAAACGACATTAAATAATTATATTTTCCATACTATCAAACAGGCAGTTATTAAAATAAAATTTCAGGAATCGAAACCCCGCAGTTGAAAAGAATAAACAAAACCACTATCGCATCAAATCACGAATACTTAAAAAATTAAATGTCATGAAAGCGTTGTTAATCATCGCCATAAAAGTGCAATTAAAAAAAGAAATTATTATAAAATCCTCGTAAATAATGGCAACCCATATTGTTTTCGAAATGTTGGCATTAATTCGTGGAATGATAAAGCAGAAAACGGCTGTAAATAAAACGCACAATGAGTTTCATGTATTCTCGCCATAAAGAAAAACGATAAAATTTAAATCACTCACATATACTTGTACCAATATAATGTAATATTGCCTACAACCTTCTCCACTTGTCCGCCTGTGTAAGATTTTACATATCAAGGGTGCCAAATAAAAATAATTATTGCTTGCAGGCTGTCTTGTAATATGGACATTTCATCACTGGACATTTAACACGGACATTAAAAAATATTGTTTAAATGTAACAACATCAGGACTGAGCACTACAAACACTCGATTGTACCTAGATTACATGAAGTTATTAATAGATACGTAGATGTAGCGGATCTATTTAACTGCACCGAAGATATGTAGAATAAGGCTGTACTATCATATCTTTTCAATCAATATTAATTTATAAATTCTTCAGAAGATTGGTTTTCACTTTGTGGCGTAATTATTAATAATTTAATTAAATAATATATTTTGTATTCACCCAGGTATCTACATATTTCGAAAGTGATGCTTTCTCCATCAGGAGTATATAGAATAGTAAAAATAATAATGTGATCTACTTTAATTTTGTTTATGTTTATAATTTGCCTATTCTCACCTTACCGTGTTCTAATTTTTATCATTTGTCTACATTATTATTATTAGTTATCTATATACTCCTGGTGAATAAAACATCGCTTTCGAAACATGTAGATATCTGTTCACCACTTTATTGATACACAGATATTTCCTTTGAAAACTTATCGATATTAAACCAAATATTATGTACTAATTGACAGTCCCATAATGAGTTTGATAAATAACTCATGGGAGTGGAACTTCGTTATGTGTCTTATTTGAAAAAAAAAGAAGTTTTTTTTTGTTTTTTCTACATCCCTCAAAGTAAGAACATACCGAAGTGTCGAGCTGCCAGCCCTGTGTATCGCCCCACCCTAGTGTCCATTATATTCGTGTAATTCTTCAGTGGTACCCAGTGGCACGCGATGCGACAATATCGGAGGCTTTATTGCGCTTTCGTAGTGGTGGCGTTATTGCGGCGTAGGCTGTAGCTGTACCCGGTAGACCGTAGGCCGTGGAGCTACCACTGTCACGTGTACGTGTGACAAGCCTCTTCTGATTATCATTATTATTATCACCTCTTTTTACTGACTAACTGTCACGCCGTGTTTTAAGTAGAGGTGGGTAGAGAGAATAAAACGTCATATCTTTGTCTCAGTCTTGATATTTTTATATTGGGATATTTGTTGATGTGATATCACATGTGTCCCAATACCCATAGCCACTGATACTCTGACTTCATTTACGGGAGTATTAGTAGATGTAGGAAGTGGGAAAGACGAAGAAAAAAACATTTCTCAACAAACATATGAAAATCATCTCACCCAAGGAAACGCTCTTCGTGCGAAAATTGTGATATTCACATACTGTCCTAATAATAAAACATGGAATCGAGGGGAGTTTTCCTGTTACCGATTGGAATTGGTGTTTTAGTCATTTGTGAAACAGCATCATTGAAAAACTCTTGGTGGCCGCTGGAGTGGAGGGTAGGAGTTTATGTGAACAACCACCTGTTTTTTTTTATTTTTAATTTTGCTTTTGCACAAGTCGCAAGTGCTGCTTCGAACCGTCTGGAACCAGCAGGATTATGGTATCTCCAATTGGGATATGTTTATAGTAGGAAGAGGAAAGAGATGAGAAAAGGGAACACTCGGAAGTATCTCCCTATTTAGATCTGATCACCAAACACGGCTAAAGTCATTTCAAGCAACTTTACGATTCTGGATGATGGTCCACTTTGTTTGATGCTGCGGAGCTATAAATGATTATATCATATAACGGTAAAAGTTCATCGAGCTCTTTACAACATCAAAAAACTAGACGATTGCTTAATTGACATTCATATGTAGACCTTCCTGTAAGATGCTCTCAGTATCGCCTTGGTGAAAGACCACCATGCATAAGAATAGTCAGGCATTTCCCAACATTCCTCTTCCCCGTATCTTTTCCTTTCCCATGCCCTTCAGCCTCATAACACACCCCATTTGAAAATGCCATGGTCCCACTGGCTTAGAAAAAATTAGAAACAGTAGGACTCTTGTGCGGTATTAACAGAAAAGTAAATAAAATTGAGTCATATAATGGATCAAACATGACATGATTCAGGCAATGTCAAGAGTTGGAATACCAGAATAGAATTTAAGTATTACCTGTACACATATGTATGTACGAGTATGTAGCCTAAATAAGAGGTGTGTACCAAGACAGAGTCCTGTGGTGTTTTATCCCCATACCCTGATCTGGCAGAATAAGTGGGGGACGCGCGAGGAGGACATGGCACGATCAAGTGAATCAAATACTTGAGTCAGGCCTTGTCAAGAGTAGTTAAACAGAAGAGCATGTATGAGACGATGTGTGAATAGAAATAGCTTCTTAAAAAATAAAACAATAAAATTGTTTATATCACTTTTATAATAGGTTTGTCCAGATTGAGCAGCACAACGCATAGTAAGTAAGACAATGAATGGAAAGGTCCGAAAACACTATTACAGTCACAATTGATTTCAAACACTGCATTTTGCCTTTTTGACGGCTCAATTAATTTCTTCTTTTTTTACAGTAACTCCACAGAGGAGGTCCTGAGGGAAATAATTTCCTTTGAGGCCTATATGATTTTTGGGGATGCTGTGGAGAATCTTTCAGAGGATAGAAGGAGAGAACATGATTCTTGAAGAGACTCACCTTGTAGGAGGGAGGAAACACAGAGGCCGGCAGATCATACCACAGCCGAGCTATTGAACACAAGAACGAGACGGAGAAGCGAGCCGTTCTCATGTGACAAAAGTCAACCGTGTACAAATGTTGGGCGCGCGTTTGGCGTGTTTCACGAATGTGCACCGGTGCCGAAGGGATCAATGACGCTAGTTCCTTAAAATACCGGTAGAATAAGGACAGCATTCCCACCTTAGGTCTGTGTTCCAAAGATTGCAATCCGTTTGTTAAGATAGGCGAATCTATCAAACGGCCATTTCTGCGCAGAGTCAAGGGTTTTTTCACTTTATCTTAACGTTCTTTCTCTTCTGGTTAATTTATGTGTAATTTCAATATCTAAAATTGTAATTTTTTATTATATTAGCTGATGTGTACCCGGCCTTACTCGGATTTTTTTTTTACTAAAGTTATTAAATTGTGAATTCGTACTTGTCGTTTGGGTGTTATAATTGATTTGACAGCGAATGTAATACCTTGTGACGACTATTACTATCTCTAAACAAAGAAATAAAGCAACATTTTTAAAAAATTTATATAAAAATACTTGCAGAACTTAATAATAACATTATTAAATTTGATTTACATTAAATTAAAAAAATATATTAAATGGAATTCTACGAATTAAACACAAAAACAATTAATAAAGCAACAGTCATTTGAAAAACTTATTTCATTCCAAACATTTACTTTTTAAAAATATATCGGAATAATAAAGTTCTTAAGTAGGTACTGTTACAATAGGAGGAAAGGTCAGGTAGGGGGAAATATACCACGGTGGGCGTCAATGTTACAATAGGAGGATGTCACGTTGGTGGCAGGGATGGGAAGGAGGAAGGTTGGGTTACAAAGGGAGCATGTAGGAGACAATTATATCAGAAGGACTTACCCGGGAGATGGCCCCTTAAGTGTGGCGTCTTGTCTAGACATTTGGTTAGCTTAGATTTGGTAGCAGCATGAGGTTCTCTCTTTCAGGATCAGTGAATCGACCACCGTCTTATAATTAGTTTTGAGGCAGTTTTTAATTCTACGTTAAATGAGACGAGGTAAGTGGTTTCAATCTCAGAGTTTATTGTATGGATAGAACAGGCATGGTAGGTTATAATCAATCGAGTAATCCCATTGGTTTAATCTGAGCGCCAAATCATCTGATTGGTTGATTACTGTGAGCATTTGAGGGAAACGTCGTAATTGGTTGCCCAGCTATTTGTTATGACGAGGAGCTAGGATTTAACTTAGGGTCATCCTTTTGTTACGTAACAGTACCTACATTAGTATTTCATTCCAACAAACCTTCTTCTGTGAATATGTAATCTGTGGCTAACCAGAGTTGTATATCTACGGGCTAACCTCAATACAACATGGCGGGTACAATGTTTTATATATTCTAACTTAAAACGTTATATTAACAATTTTACGTATTGGATTTCATTTACTACCTAGAACAAATTGTGCTTTTTTCAGCGAAACCGGTCTAGTAATTTTAGAGAAAATAGAGGAGAGACAGAGAAATATTCGTTTTTATATCTATAGATACGATTTCAAATAATCACCAATTTTCTTTGATACTCAATAAATAGCACTTGTCTCCTTGTGACGGTCACGGAATCCTGATTATTGGAAGTCTTACCAATGTGGCCTGGTAATGAAGGCAGTTTGGCGTCGCATCCTCTTTCATTACGCTTCCAATATCGGAGTAATCCGGGGACAGTTATTACATGCCGGCAATACTGCCACTTAGTTCCTTGCAGTTTCTGAAGTCTGTCCGGTGATGTATGGACGAAAACAACAAATTATTAAGCAGTGAATATATAGAGATTTTAAATGGCGAGTAAAAAACAATATCGCTTTTAAAGCGACCGAGGAAAGTGCACAGAGTATTTTAAAATCTTTCTTTTTTTTCAGTAGTCGTAATAGTGTTATTAAATTTCACTATGTCCATATTATATTCTCTATAAAAAAACATATGGTTTGCTTCCCTTTGGTTAATTTTATGAGGGATCTTTTAACCACTTTCCTATCTAGTTTCTCCTAAAAATATTGAGCATTAAAATTTTGTTAAAAAAAGGTGTGTCTTAAAATTCCAGGCGGCTGAATGCGAATTTTATGTTTAATAAGAAAAACCTTTCTTTACTATTTTCTTATGCAAAGAGATGATTTGAAAAAACTCTTTCGTTCAAAACATTATTTTTTAAAATTATTAGTCAAGTGTCCTACCCACTGGGCTATCGATTTCTCTGATGTTTTTAAAAAAAAAAAGATTTTATAGAATTCATAATTGGCTGATAATGTAGGTATAGCAGCGTATCTTTTAAGTTTGCCTGAAGCGCGCATTACTTAAAAAAGTATTTTTCTCTTTCCTTAAACATCGAACGGACTACGAAAAGCATTCCTTTCATATCGTTCTTTCTGTACACTGACATGTGATGTTCTCGGGAGCCCTGCAAGGTCGTAAAAATACCCCAAACTCCCCCAATAATCCCCCCATCCCCCAAAACCCCCCAAATTATCCAACATACCCCCAAGATATGCGGACTTTTTATTGTGCCACCACTGCGATCAGACGTAAAACCACAGTGTCGCTGTCCCGCTCTAATGTCTATAGTTGACGCGGGGAGAGAGGGACGAAGATACTTTGATGCGACAGGTACGCTTGCGGTGCGTAAGTATCGGCTAAACCAAATAAAAACTTGTAACATAGAAAAAAATCAAAGGCGGTTCGTGGATTACCAAAAAAGAGAGACTAGTAACACGGCATATTTATTATCAGGTTATGAAACGTCCAGGTATCTAAGACTAGACAGTCAGTTTATTTTCAAATTAATCGAAATGCAATATGACAGCGTTAATTTGATTTTTGAAGGAGGCTAGAAAATCAACATCAGAACACAAAGCCTGGCAGTAAAAAGCTGTATGAAATACTTCGGAAATAGAATATGTAACCTTCCTAGTAATGTTGTTATTAAATTCTGCAAGTATTTTTAGTTTTTATTATTGTGACAACTGTTTCGGCGTTCAAGGTCACCTTGAAAATGGCCTTGAACGCCGAAGCAGCTGTCACAATAATAAAAAACTAAAAATACTTGCAGAATTTAAAAATCACATTATTATATTTCATTTACATTATTTTTTTTAAATACATTTTTTTAAATAATACGAGTTAAACACAAAAACAATTAATGATGTAACCTTCCACCCAAATTCTTTTTAAAATTGATTTAAAAATTTTTTTAAATTTTAAAAGATAGTCAAACATTTCCGAGTTTTGAAAAACCTAACAAAATTTGAAAAATTACCCTTATTTCACAGGTGTAATATTGTAACATCTGTGTCTGTATGAAACGAATGATGATTTTATAGTAAATTAGTTCGACAAGTTGAATTTTAAAAAGTGGGTGAAATTAACAAAGGTTTTTTAATTTAAAAAAAATATATATTAATATCGAATTCCACCATGAATTGACAGTTTCCAAATTAGAAAGAATCGGCCCAATATGTTCAGAGTCGGCCTAACAAAGTTCAATATAAACACTAAAAAATGCACATCACGGAAATGTATGTTAATGAATAAACCCACGCGCCGCCCTTTCTTGTCGATTGTCCATCGGGTAGCCGCGCCAATTTTGACGTCGTAAGAAAAGCAGTAAAATAACCGTTTACGGTCCCCGATTGCGTTAGGGAGGGCGGGGATAAACCGACCACTGGCCCTTCGAAGCCACTATCACAACTGTCTCCTACTTTCTCCGTCCTCTCACTAACAAGACATTATTTGCAGCGTGTGCTCATCGGAGGTTGGACTCGGGGTAAGGGTTTGATTATTTGTTTTGTTATTTGATAGGAAGGGTTGATTGATAGATGAAAAAAAGGTAAAAACATATAATTTTTGTTACCAATTAAAAGCATTTGTAGCCTCCTGAATTCCTTTAAATAAAACTTTTGGCTGTCATATAGACTATATGAATTCACAGCTCTGTTTCGCTTGTATAATTTATTTTTTGGTTGTTATATAAAAAAAAACTTTTCTTAAATATAACGCATAAAAAACAATGAATGTCGTTTTGAACAATAAGAAATAAATAAATCATAACACTAACTACCTAAATCACGATCACGCTTTTTGCCCTCAGAGGTAAGTAGATAGGATAGACTGCCACACACATAATTACATTCAGAATCGAAACGTTGCTGGAAATGGCCTTGGCCGTATTTGGTAACTAGATCTGAATAGTCAGGTACGTCTCCACCTTCCTCTCTCTCATCTCTTTCCCGTCCCCACTACCTTCATCCTCATAACATACCTCAATTGGGGATGCCATAATATCACTGACTCCAGACGGCTAGGAGCAGCTGGAAATCTTGTACTGTACTCGTATTTAAAAAGTGGTTTAGCTAATAATAACAATTTAAATTAAATTAAAGAATGAATACCGCTACTCATTCTTCAACTAACCAACATTTTTTTAACACTTTATGAGTTTCACTAAGCGCTTTCAAAATTGCCCATCCAATACCCCATTTACAATTTTTACAATATATTACTTGCCTTTTTCATATTGAGACGATTGTATCTCATCGATTCTTTGGAAAATGAAATACAATAATGTATTCACCCTTCTAGGGAACATTTTTAGCGGAAGCTGATATTTATTGTTTGCAGTTGGAGGCGACGAAGAATAAGAAGAAGTACACATATTTAAGGGTGGATTCGGGGAGGGGAAGGGGGTGGGAAAGAGGGCTGTCACATCTTGAATGATGCTCATTCAAAAATCGTTTGCGACTGTTTGGCAAACAACAAATAACGCAAAATTCAGGGCTGCGAAAAAAAAAACACTTTTAATGCATTAATCAATTCATATATTGTGTTTACGACCATCTTAGAGGATTGCGGAATTCTAAAGAAATCACCGGCATCCGTCATGCCTCCCTGGTCGAGGGGTAATCTAGAGGTCGCAGGTTCAAATTTTATTTAAATAAATACTCCTATTTCATACTTAAATCATGTAAAATACTATATTATATATTTGTGGCACATTCCTATAAAAAAAACAATAATTCGAAGAATTGAAAGGTTGGTTATGAGAATTTTAATATCAATCAATTAATTTGATCGTTCAGATGAGTTTAGTTTATTGTCACATGAAAATGAACAATCAAAGCAAAATAACTGAACATCTCAATAATTACTACGTTTCCGTTTGAGAATTTTTACTCGGGATTTGCCACTTTTCTCGTTCAATTTACACGTCTTTTTATACGTTTATGAATAATGTTCACAAAACTTAGTTCAATATGTCACCCATAGATATAATTTTTTCTGTCTTAACTAACTAACTACCTAAGCATCACGCCGTTTCCCCGCAGGGGTAGGCAGAGAGGACGGACCGCCAAACAACTCGATCTTGGCATACACTTCTTGCTTCGTTCACTTTCATACAACGTCTCATACATTCTCTTCTGTTATTCCGACTTCTGACATGGCCCGACTCAAGTATTTGATTCACCTGATCGTGCCATGTCTTCCTAGGACGTCCCCAGCTTCTTCTTCCATTCATATTCGCGTCATATATTCTCTTTACACTCCTCTCTTAGTTCATTTGCTCTACATGCCCAAACCATGTAAGCGTCATTCTTTACGAATCTCAACATTTTTCACATGATCATACATGGTTTTACCACACATTCGTCTCAGAGATCTCATTTCTACAGCATTCAGTCTACTTTAATCCTTCCTCTGAAAGTTCCATGCCTCGCTGCCATACATCAGGGTGAGTATCAGCACTCCATTGTGGACTGCTAGCTTCGCTTCTTTGGACAACTTTTTGTTAGCGCCAACCGCGTTCAGTCCTCCGTTAATGGAGTTTCCTGCATTCACCTTTCTTTCAATATCCCTATCAGTCTTTCCATCTCTCGTAAACATATTTCCTAAATACACAAACTCATCGACCTGCTCCAAGTATTCATCATTCACAACTATATTGCACACTGTTTTCGTACTCTCTCTTTCAAACACGATGACTTTGGGCTTACTTACATTCATCACTAGCTCATTCTTCATACATACTTCGTTCATCCTAGATACGAGGGACTGTAGATCTTCCATACTGTTAGCAATCAGCACCGCATCATCGGCATACAACAGGAAAAATACTTGCATACTACTCATTTTCGCGACCAAGCCCATCTCTTTCAATTCTTGCATAAAATTATTCATGTATAGATTGAATAATCACGGTGACATTACGCAGCCTTGCTTAACACCTTTTGTTATGCCTAACCACCCCGTAAAATCACAGTTCTGTCTTTAAACGTCAATAAATGAAAAATTATTTTTTAATAAAGTGAATAAGAAATAATTTGTATAAATCACTATTTAAATTTTTTTTTCTTATAAGTTGCATTACAAGTATTTTGCCAGATATTTTATTAAAGGGTATTCTTGTTGTGTATACCTTATAAGAGAAGAGGAATTCTTGAGTCGGATAAGGGAGCCACGATTCTTAATTTAATAGGTACATAATATTCAATTTGTTTATATTCATAAAATGTTTTGTATGAAATATTAACTTATGTAAGTTTCTTTTAAAGAAGAATTTATTTTTATGTGTAATCGCAATCGGTCATTAATTCAGCGCATTTCAATGGGAAGGTTATTGTAATGTTTTATGGATTGTAAAATATAACGGTTTTGCAATTTATAAATTTATTTCCATTTCTCATAAGTTTGTAATATTTCTGATTTTCTTTAAGATTTTTCTCTTTATAATAGAAGCATGTTTAAATATATTTTCAACATTTGGTACCGGAAATAGTCTGAAAAGTGATTTCGTTGATAAATATAAATATCAACATGTTTCCTATGCGAATCTTCCATCATCAGGATACACAGTATTCTAAATATAGTAAAGTAAACTGTGTATCCCGATAGAGGAAGCTTATCTTCCGAAACATGTTAATATTTATATATTTATTAAATAATGGGTTATTATTAAAAAAATCTTATTCATGTAAAATACAGATAAAAAACCTAAAAATATATGCTCTTTTCAGGTATAACTTACAAAAATTACATAACGGTATATTAAAAAAAAAGCTGAACTACTCGTGCTTCGCAAGACAACAATATTATGCAATAAACCATTATACTGTCCCGAAATAAACAGAAAAATATTTTTAATTTTCGAATATTTTTGTACCATTGCATGTCCCTCAAAGGCAACAGATCGAGATGTCGTTTTTGATTTGCTCTCCCCGCATAAGGAATGAGGTTTGATATGCCGTATTCTCCCTTCCCCGCGGCATTCTGCGTAGCAGTATTATATTCCGTATTCAATCGAGACATCTTTCTCTACGGCGGGCTACTGTGAGTACGTAGCCTCCAAGCCGCTGCGTTGCTACGTCTCTACGATAGTATGATGGCGCTCGAAATCGTCCGACTGTCTCTACTTATTTTATTTTGATGTGTTTACATGGGGTGATATATCCTCCCGTTTTATGGGCTCCTAGTAAGTGCACGTTTACAACTTTTATTTGAAATACCTTTTTTAAGAAGTCAGATTCAATAGATATCATTGGTAGGTTTTGTTTAGATGAGTTGACGATTTTCGTTGGTGACAACATAGTTTTCTGAGAACACATTGTTAGTATTTATAACACAACCGTATTATAATAAAAATATATATATATTGGATACTTTATGTGTTTAAGCTGCTTTCTTTTTAAAAATATTATTTTTGTAATGAAGCGATGGTAGAAAAGCGTGAATAAATGAAATTGTTTGGTCAAGCTTTCAAGGGTCCACTCATGACTTGAACAAAGAGAGAAACCTTGGATAAAGAACTCGCTTGTCGTAATAATCCACAAGAAATGGATTTCTTAAAAAAAACTACAGTTGAATATGAACCTTCAAGAAATTATAATGTTGCAAGGGTTCTTTCTCTTTCACAGGAAGCATGGATAATATCGCGGGACATTACTAAAACTATGTTACTCTGAAATAAGCTTATCCAAGATACACACAAAACTGTATGTTTATTTTATCAGTCATGTATGTATGCCACAAACATAAAATATGTGTCTGTGATATACATATAGGTACTCCCATGAATTAAACAGACGTAATATAATATGTGTTGTGAAATACATGGGCGAAAAGGTGTTGTGTGTAATTCGAAGAAGGTGATTTCGGAATTTCCTAGTTATAATAATTACACCGTGATATTATTCCGCATGCAGTACAGGTACTGTTTTTGTACGTGCCTGATGCACAGATTGGAACTTATGGAATCTTGGATACGTTATTGACATATTATTGAAGGCTGTGTAGTGGACATTAGTTCCTCGGGACACATCGATCCTGCACGACTCAACGCAGGATGCCAATGAATGGCCGATATTGCTAGAACAAACTCTTCAACCATACAAAGAAGAAGGGGGAATATAGAATAAGAGAAAATTTAAAGTTTATTATAATTTTTTCAAAATATTGGTATTCACTTTGTGGCGTCATTATAATTATGTATATTTTATTAAAATTTAAAACCTTTATATCAAAATATAAATACAACCGGTTAACAATTAGACAAATTTGAATTTAAAAAATTAGAAAAAGCGTTAATAGTAAAATAAATTAATTTGATAAGAGTTTTTTTTTTCTCTTTTTAAATAGCTATTTCTTGAATTTATTTCCATATTTATATTAATCATAAAAATAATTTATTTTTTAGTTTCTAATATAAATTTGTTATTCAATGTTTTATAATAAATTTTTTTTTTAAATTTTCGATTAATTACTAACCTACTTTACTCAATTTTTGTTTATGTTTATAATTTGTCTATTCTTACATTACTGGGTTCTATGTTTATCATTTGGCTATACTTGACACTATTATTTTTGACTATTCTATATATATTCTCGATGAAGAAAGCATCGCTTCCGAAACGTGCTGATATGTGTTTATTAATAAAGCGGAGAATACAAAGAGATTTTTTAATTCATTTACTTAAGTTAATTCTTTTAAAATGTACCTACTACGTAATATTGTTCCTAATTGTTACTTTTCGCGTACTAGTATCCTAGTATGGGAGGGGGTGGGGTTCAAGATCTGTAGGGTTGGGGTGCTAACGGATTTCGATACGGCGACTTTCGGAAATATTAAATTTCCCGGTTTGACAGGCCGATTTATTTTAATAGTCCTCACAAATGGCGAGATTGATGTATCACAACATTTGGGCGATTATTCTTACATGCGTAGCAGCAAAAATTGGCAAAGATAGCTGACACGATGCTTGTGGAAAGCGGTGTATTTTCATCTTTAATGATTGAACTAACTAAGTTAATAATAAGAGCGGTTATGGTTCCAAGAAATGGTCAAAATTCTCCCAGAGTTGTAGTGCTCACGGTGTGTATGTTCGTAGTACAACTTTATTAGTAGAGTTGTAATATAATGCGCAAAGGAAAATAGTAAATACGTACTCGTATATTCCAAAATATATACGAGTTCAACGATTTTATTACTATAATTTCTTCAAACGATTGATATTCACTCTGTGGCGTCATTATTAACCTGTTAAGCTGAAACTATCCTTTTTAATTACGTAACATACAGCGGGCGCCCACTTTTTCACAATGACGTATTTTCGCGTCACGCCCGCGTGGCGTGATTCATGATTATTATTTTTTTTTTATTAATGCTTAGAATGAATTAAAAGACAAAAAAATCTATAGAAAAATAAACAATCACATAAATAAGTAAAGTATAAAAAGAAAATGGAAACATTGAATTGAAAAAATATTTTCGATATATATTTTAAAAAATTGTGTATTTTACAAACAATTATAAATGTTGCGAATGGTAATAAAAGGTATAAAAAGTAAACGAAATATGATATGAAAGTATGAAGTATAAATACTTACCCGTCACCGCTTATCAAACACACATGCACACCACACGACTACGAAGCGCAGTTGATTTGCTCTGTGTCTTAAATTCATGTCGATGCATGTACCGATGACTCAAACATTCATAAAACTTAAAACTAAGTCCTGCCCGTTCAAGGGTACAGCATATATTTCGAAGACGTTTTAATACGTACTACCCGTACTAGATACTGTTTACAAATGACGTATAAATACGTCACGTTCGGTTAACAGGTTAATAAATGAATTAAAAAATATGCTTTGTATTCACCACTTTATAAATATACATACATATCTACATGTTTCGAAAGCTATGCTTTCTTCATCAGGAATATATGAATACTAATAATTATTATTATTAGTATTCTATGGTTTGAAGTAGGGGAAAGGATGTTTTAAAAAATACGATGAATAAAACCGATCCCATAAAAAAACGAGTATTTTGATATTTAAAACCCGTTGAAATGTTTGACATGTGAATCATACGAAAATGAATGGAAGACGTAATTTTTTTAACGAATATAAATATATCCAGAAATTCGAGAACTTGTTACCTAAAAAAATTCAATGGGTGCACACTACCAATGCTATTGGCCCACAATTATGTTAATAATAAATATCGTTACTTTATATTTTTCAATATTTGATAGAATGAAGCGTACGTCTTTACGTGATCGCAAGAACAAGCATATTTCGATACGATGCCATTACCATAAATTGACTACAGAACTCCAACAAGGTGTAAGAATTTCCTCCCTTGTAATATCGCTTCCACCCCTTTGCTCTTTTTATTTGATTTATGGAGGCATTCAGCCTCCGATAGCTGCCTGCGAAGGGAAATCAAAAATACATTTATATACAATGCGAATTTAAAAAGTGGCGGATGTTTTGTGTGGCATATCTGTCATTTTGGATAATGCTCCGCATTTTGAGATGAAGAAAATATCTCAGTATTGTTACTCACTAAACTGATGTTATGAGCGTGCTTATAAAAGTCATATTGAAATTTACAGTTTATCATATTTAAATTTTTTTAAATATTCTGTATACATGCACAAAAGGGCAGAAATTATATAGGCTAGAATCAATGGAAATAACCCGCCTAACTAAAAAAGTAGACCGTGATTTTATAAAGAATAAACAATTAGAATCATTTGCCAGGTTCCCGTTATTATATCAATTATAATTTTATCACCTGATGCAATGTAAATATCTATTTAGCTAATTTGAAATCCATCATGATGTACATGAACTTAAAAATTCCAAGATCAGTAAATTTCACAGTATTAGAACATTAAATAACTAATAATAGGCAATACCAATATAACGTAAATTATTACCAAAGAGCAAAGCCCTTGAAAATTCCACGGTACCCTGAAATTAAGTTTTTAAAATAGGTCAGAACAATAAAAGTATATAATTATTTCCCAGAAGTGAATAAATATATTTTTTATGAAACCATTGTAAATATGTCATAGTGCTGGTAGTAACCAAATTACCGAAAATCCTGTTGTTAACCTTGATATTACAACTAAGATGAAAAATTCTAGAATAAACTTTATTCAATCATTATTCACCAACCTTTTATTATATAAATAAAATAAAATCATCTTTAGAATAAAAACAACTGTTACCCATCTGAAAAATGATTTTTGAAACCAGATTGATATAAAGTAGGAGATTTTCAAATATTGTCAGGTTATTCGTAAGGAGGGAATATTTGTATTCCTTTAAAAAAAAGAAAAGAAAACTTTTTTGTTAATTCAGTTCATGCGAGGTCTAAAATGTTAACGGTAGTGTAGTACGTAGTACCTATCTCTAATGTCAATTGATTATGTTTGTGGACGGAATTAATTCGTTTAACAAAATTGTGTAGTTGGCATCCATATACAAAATGTGTGATCCAAGTATATTTTCCATAGCAATACATTTGTGACAAGTTGTGAGTTATTTATTGATATATTATTGTCTAAACTGTTTATAAATAATATCTGCAATGAGATTTCTACGATAATCTCATCACATACCTTTTTAAATTAATTTTATTATTAACAAACTATCTGACGGAAGGTTGAACGGGAAATCAGTTCCAGACTTTAAATCCAGAGCGTACTACCAGTGTCATATTCATCAGCACTAGCAGGTGGAAACCCGCTACCGCGAGTTTTTGCTGCATTTTTGACATCGCACACCCCGACCTGATAAAATACAACACTTTTGAACACAAGTAAAAGGACACAGTATGTTCTTCGTGGTACGAATTGAATTGCAAACTCTTTTGCATATAAGGGGAAATTACAATTTCTACTATTCGCGTTTACACGGCGATTAACATAGGACTCTAGGACATTAATACTGCAAGATAATCATCGGCGCTACAACTTTTGTAAAAGTCTGGTAATCCCTGTGAAACTGGAGATTCTGGAGATCTCCTATTTAACCGTTTACTTCCAGTTCATTATGCCTAAGGATGTAATGATCATCACCAAAATTTCCATGAATTTTTTTAAATCGTATTTTGTACATACGCGAAGTTATAAAAAAAATGTCTACATAATATTTTGAACATATGTTATAATTAAAGTCTTTGGGTATAAAAACATCGATTTTAGCTTATTCATAAAGACTGATGACACTTTTCAAAAATAATAGCTTAAGTTGAGTTGAATGTTTTAAGAAATTCTTAGACCCTGATACTAAACACAAAAAAACTTCTGGAAGCAAGAAAAAAATATTTTCATTTGATTTTAATATCTTTCATGAATTTCCAGGTATTTACGGGTTTCCATAGATTGCAGCAAGGAAAAATTCCCGAGTAATTATTGTAACTAACCCTTCACGAAACTGCGTACGTCATTAAAAGTTGCTCTAATTATTGTTTGGCTGTTAGCAGAACTGGGAATAACTTGTTAAGGCTTCAATTTTTAATTTTATGTATGTACTAGCTGATGTGTACCCGGCCTAACTCGGGTACAATAATTGATTTAACAGTAACTATCTCCAAATAAATGAACATTTATTTGAATATTTTAATTCATTCCAAACGTTTATTTTTTCAAAATGCATCTAAATCATAAAGTTCTTAAGTAGGTACCTACTCGTGTTTTCCATTTTGAAAATATTCTACCCAAAAAAACCTTCTTCTTTTGAATATGCAATCTGTGGCTAACCAGAGTGTTATATCTATGGGCTAACCTAAATAAAACATGGAAGGTTCAATGTTTTTCATACTAATTTTAAAACGTTCTAGAAACAGTTTTATATACATATCGGATTTCTTTCAAACTACTCTCTGAACCTTCCCGGCACTAATAAGAACAAACTGTGCTATTTTGAGCGAAACCGGTAGAGTAATTTTAGAGAAAATCGAGGACAAACAAACAAACAAACTTACATTGATTTTTATATATATAGATTACGTACCCGGTGACAATATTGTACATTCTCGAGGAGTTGGGAACTTTTAAAACAGTGTTATTTGACTTTATTATCATATTTTGGAGTATGTATAGAGACCACATGTGCGCGAGCATGTAGGCACTTCAATTATATCATGATTATATTAATAGATAAGAAATTGAGTAAATTTGAAAAGAAAACTACGAAGCAGCATATTTTAATGATAATTTCCTTATTGAAATAATGTTCAAACTTAGAATTTTTCACAGCATGTCTATTTAAAAAGAAAATATGGAAAGACAAATATTCCCTGATTACGAGTAACCTAACAATATTTAAAAATCTCCTACTACCATCGCAGTAAGCGGAAGATATTGCTTGTGTTGTGAGGAGGACTTAAACCGAGGAATTAAACTCACGACGCCTAGGCGAAACCCAAACGCGATGTCAACTCAGTCACTAACCGGTCTAGTATATTACGTCATACGGTAGTAGGACATTTTCAAAGATTGTCAGGTCATTCGTAACAACTTCGAAATGTTTGACTTTCTTCAAAAACAAAATGACTCCTCAAAAAAAACAAAAGCAAAAAAACCCTCGAGAAAATATACAATAGTGACGTAAGCATTGAATCAAAAGATTGACTTTTCTTTGCAAAGGAAAAATCTTGTTAAGAACGGCGTACGGTAGGCACCTACTCTAGAATCCGTTAGCTATAATACTATGGCAAAATGTATGCCTGAAAAATTTCCCAACGCAAAAAGATACCTACCCGTTTTATAATTCAATGATTCTTGAGATAAAAAACCTCATCGCATTGAATTTCTTTTCAATAGATGTCGCATTTTTCCGTCCCACGAAAAGGTTCAAGTAGTATCGTCTAGAAATAATTATCGAGCCCGGGATGCTCGCCTGAATAACTCTGCACCCGGCCCCTCCGCTCTCTGATACGCCACTGGCAAGAGTGGAGATGCAAATTTCTATACACATCGTTAGATAATCCTCCAATTTGTCAATCTCTAGTACTGAAGGGGGCAGTGCCGGCCCTTTTTTTTGGATTCTTGGGGGTCATTAAAAAAATCACTTAGTGTTGTGCGGATTGTGAGGGCTGTAGCGATGGCTTTGACTTAATTAATTGATAGATACAATTGTATTTCTTTAGAATCTTTCTAAGAAAAAGGATTTATGCATTTGTTTCCGGTACATGCAAAGGTAAAAATCTTGATTTACTATTTTTTTAATAAATGGTATTGTGTAAGTTAAATTTTATCTAATAAGAAAGATAATTGAATTTTATGTTTTATGATTGTTTTAAAACCATTCTACAATAAAGTACATATTAAAAGAGAGAACAACTATCGAATCAAGTTACTTACAAGGAACTGCAGTCCATGTTTCTTAATTATTTTTTTTATTAATAATGACGTTCAAACTTAAATTCCAGTAATTTTCGTTTTTATTTTAGTTTTCACAGTTAAAATAATTTTCAAAGATTCAATTTTTCAAAGCCCGCCAAAATGCTGCAAATCTTTGGCAGGTCTGTTTTGAGGTTAGAATATTAAATGTCAAAATAAGGATGATCTTTACGGTACATAATTTTATATTCTATTCATGGTAAACTATTACTCAACAAAACTTTAAACATTATGTACCTTTTTTTGAAACTTTAACTGGAAGAATAATAATAGTATTGAGCATTAACATGATTAAAATATCCATATTGACAATTGGTTTTGCTCGTGAATACTATAATTTCTATTATTAATAATAGTTCAAATTTAATTTTATAATACATAAAGAAGAGAAAGAACATAAAGAAATTTTAGAGTTTTCTTTTAAAATGTTTAAACAGTAATAAAGTAACAATGATGAGCCGCCCCTGTAGGCGACCATTCCTGCCTCAGCTTCACGGTTGAGCCGGCGAGGAGTGGTTAGCGATACATGTCTGAGAAAAATGAGCGATCCCGACCTCATTCTCATCCTCGTTATTCTGAAACCCCTCAATATACTTCATGCTCTATAGTCTATGCACTCTGACAACTTACACGACCTCTTTACAAACAAACAAACGCGTTCGGGAATGTTACCATTTTCGAGGTTATATCTCCTGTATCAATTATTTATTTTAAGTAGATAAATATTCATTTATTTAACTTAAAATAGAACACATGTACATTTGTTACATGTATTCTAATATGAACATAATATCTACATTCAAACATTTTTACAATTAAGAATTACAAATAAAACTTTACAATTATGAAATTAAAAATTGCACTTTATGTATTTCGTCACTTCATTAATAAATTTCAAAACTTAAAATATTTCTTGGAAGATCTTCATGGTTTTATAGTAATGAGTTTTCCGATTTTATTTTATTTCGAAAGTGAAGTCTTATTTCATTTCTTCTTCTTGTAGAGTGATTATGTACGAGGTGTGTTCAAAAGAAAAGGTGAATTTTGAATTTTTGCGGGCTGTGTACATTCGATTATCGATTTTTTTTGTTATGTTGGTACACATATGTTTATCATATGTTAGCATTATCAGCCATTTTGGATCAGTGGTTTGTTTTTGACAACAGGTAAAAATTGTCACCATGATTACGGTCCTACGAAGGTTCAGATTAACCGAAACTGGTCGACATGTGCATAAATTCAATAAAATGGTTTTGAACAAAGAACTTTTTACATTTAAGCAAAACAAGATTAATGTTTTTGATACCCCAGTGATGTGAATTATTTTAAAAGATAGATAGAAGAAGAGAGATGTATAAAAATGATGCCAAGTTATGCGTAAATCTCAGGAAGGATCAAAGATATCCCATCCCCACTTGCTTTTTTTATTTTTATATCAGATGGTCTTTCCTACTTCGCCTCACGGGTTATCGAACATTCTGAAGTACATCTCAAGCGTCATTATGATCGGTTGTCTTTTCAGTACATTTTCAAGCTTTTTCAACAGGGAATCTTTGAAAAAATTTTAAATTTATGAATATTAATACGTTTGCTTGAGAAACACAAAACAATCAACGATACCTGTTAACAGACACCTAGACTTCTAACCTTGCTATTTGCCAACACTATTTTATTAAATTAATTAATTATTTTATTTTTAATTTGGAATATATAAATATGTCAAAAAAAGCAATTCGTGGATATTGTGTTTTGATTAATAATTAATCACTCTAATTACTCAAACTGTGAGCAAATCTTAAAATGACTAATTTGCTAACAATTAGATTGCCACCACTCAGATTTGGCTGACAAAACATTATCAGGGGGCAATTGTAAATCTGCATACACAAAACCATCTCAATAAATTAAATAAGGTGCCATGTTTTCATTAAGGTAACAATAAAATTGAAGTAAAGAGGGCGGGTAAACCAGGAAATTCTATATTATACTAGTTCGCACGGCCCTTTTCTGGATTTCCAATGGCCGCCTTGAATTAATTACTCTCCGTATGGAACGCTCCCTCCTGTGATCATTTGTTTATGTCGAATGTCATAGACAAGGCTAAAGTAAGTACTTGAATCATTACAGACTTTGAGTGCAATAAGTTGTTAAGTTTTATTTATTTATTTATATCTACTTTGCGAGTTGTTATCATCTGGCGTCACCCGAGTAGTTCCAAAACATATTTTTTAAATAACACGACGTATGTGTTTTTCTGTTGTTGCATAGTTAAATTGATATTTCAAAGATTCATAACTCGTTTTAAAAATGACGTCAAAGGCTAAAGATAGCAGAAGAACTCTCAGTATCGCATTGGTAAAGCACCACCATTCATAATGTTGGCGTTTCATGAAAAAGCTTCAGCCTTGTTTGGTGACCAGATATTAATAGCTAGGTTCTTCCCAACCTTCCTCTTATATATTTCCTTCCCTCCTTTACTTCAGCCTCACAAAATACCCCATTTGGGGATGTCATAGTCCCATAGAAGTTAAGACTCTTGTTCGGTATTCGCATACGGTAAAATAAAATAAAATTTTCCGAAAAAATGCAAAATTCTTATCGCTAGAGCTTATCATATTGTTAAGATTTTGTAAAACAATGTATTTATATGTACCTATGCATATATAGAGTAACAAACGTTACATGAGGGAAGAGGTTTATTATAGCCTTAGAGTAATTAATACATAACGTTCAACCAATCTATAAAAAGCTAGAAAAAGTGCTATTTGGTAAACATTTGAAAAGGGGTTGTTTGAATAGGGCAGTTTGAGATTTATGTCCAGATAGTAAAATAGCCTTATAAGAGGCGGGGGGGGGGGGGTATTGAATACATTATTGGAAACATTTCTTTAGAGATAAGGGATGACACTTGTATGGAATCACTTGCCCTCTGGCTGCGAGGCTTTATCTCAAAGTGTTATTCGGTTTTATGGACTCTTTTACATATGTTTTGATTTGGGGGCGAGTGGACCAAAAAAATTGTGGAAACTATTTGACGTTAAGAGACAAGAAAGGGTTCTTTGAGAATTTTCAATTTGGCAATATGGTTTGGTCGTCGGGAATATGATACGCATAATTCAATATCAGAACGTTTAATAGCTTCTTTTTACTTATAAAATCCCCTAAGAGGCTTTAGTCTTTCTCAAAGATTCGCTAATCAAAAATATGTTTAAATATGTTTATCTTTTATACTACTATTTATGAGAGCGGGAACTTAAGCTTTTAGCCAAAAACATATTATTGTTAAATAAATTAAAGGCAAAACTATTAAAATTACCTCCTGGCAAATAAAAAAAAATTGTTTTTACTTCTCGTCCTAGAAAAGAGAAATATTTTGATACACGGATCTATAACGATATCACACCTAAAAACTATGAAATTACACACAGAAGATATGAAGATCTTTTATCTTTAGTTATTTATTATATGTTGTTTTATATGTCAAATCAATTTATTGTATGGGCAAATCGTTTTGCTCTGGATACTTCCCAGGTTTTGATTTACATATTATTTTTCTTTAAAACGTTATACTATGTAGTACGTAAGTTTTTTTTTGTTCAGAAAAACGCCTGTTAGCATATATTTTGTTTTAATTGATAAGAATTACTTTGTTTAGCCGCTGTTTTTAATATATAGATATCTACATATTTCAGAAGCAAAGCTCCCCTCATCAGGATAAACAAAATACTAAAAATAATGATATGTGTGAATATTTAATGAATTATTATTAATTATAAAAAAAATAACTATTTCATAAATGTATTTTCACTTTAATAATTATATTTATAATATTATTAATTAAAATTTTAATAGCAATAGCCACTAGTATTTTTTTCTTGATTTTATTTGTATTAATAATTAAAAATAATATTTTATTTTGAATTTCAGATATAATTTTTTTATTTTATAATAATTTTTTCAAATATTTTTACATTTTTAATTAATTACTTTCATCACTTATTGTCAATTTTTGTTTATGTTTGTAATTTATTCTATTTACTTATTATTTGTCTATACTTGTAGATATTCGTATATTAAAAACAGCGTTTTAAATAAAGTATTTCTTATTAATTTAGTAATTATGACTCCACCGAGTGATTATGCATCATCTGAAGAAATATTTTTGCACGTTTTATTTATACTTTTAAATTATATTTAATTACTTAAAGGGAAGTACGTTTTTACTAGTAGAATAATAAACCAATGTTTCTCGGTACATAGGGTAATGTCCCTTTTGTATCTCTTCTATTATTTGTCATTTTTTTGTGGTTAAGTTATCAAAAGTACAAGTAGACCTACGGTTTCCTATTATAGTACGTATTCCAATTCGGAATTACAAATAATAATTACTTTAGAATGTATAATAATTATAATATTATACATTCTAAAGTTTTCAAAACTAATAAAAAAAATACTACAAGAAAATTTAAAATATTTAACCTTTTCAATGCAAACCCTCACTTTGTTTTTCACAGGGGAGACTAAGTTATGTTAGTATTTCTCAAATTATAAATCCGTATTTGGAGCGTTTTAAAAATAATATTAGTTCTTTATTCCAGAAGGTATGTGGGGGTAGTGAAATGAAATATTTTCCATAAGTGACAATAATGCAAACAAATAAATAACAATAGGTACATAAGATAATAGAAAAAAAATGATGGTATAGGTTTAGAAGGAACTAAGGAAACAGGGTTTGCCCCAATAATGTAATATATTCAATAAATTCGTCTTGATCATCCCCTAATATCAGCCGAAAGAGGGTAGGCATCGGTAAGGTTTGGAAACCACCCCAATTCTTGAGGTTAAAGTGAATATCCGAGATGTTTACTCTAACAAGGGTCAGCGATGGTATTTGTGGTATTTAGCTATTGAGTCTGGTCAAAACATGTGCAATATTTTATATCGGATAAGGCGAAATTCTAGAATGAAAAATAGCAACTGTAAACTAAAAATGTAAAACCTTTTTCACAAATATGTTGAAAGGGAGGTTGTCTGTTCCCGCTGTGGGATTTGAAATCGACCCATCATTATTCTGACAAAGTACCTACCCTACTAATTAAACTTTAGACGACTTTTAGACTTCTTAGACGTTTATTTTACTTAGCATTACTTTTTTACGGTAACTCCAGACAGGAGGCCCAGAGGGAAATAATTTCCCTCGAGTATAGTTACTTTGAATGAAATCTAGTTTAAACATATGGATTTAGTAAATAAACATGCTGAAAATTGGAAAAATATTAATGAAAAGTAGAAGATAGAAGATAGAAAGAAGAAAAAGACATGCATAAGGATTAGATTATAAAAGGTACTTCCAAACCATCTCATTTCCCATTTCCTTTCCTTCTCCACACCCTACAACCTTACAATATACTTTTATTGGGAATACCACATCACCAATAACCTAGGGCAGTTGGGACTCTTGTCATAGGATCACATAAAAAAGGGAGACAGAGAAAGAAGCCTAACCTTAAAAAGAGAAAATTCAGAGGGAGGAGAAGAGACGCTATTTAAAGAAAATCCTATTTTTATGAGGTATCTTCTTGCTAGGTACCTGCCTAATTTCACATTTGATGAATACTTAACTATAACAAAGTGGAATCATTAAAACCACAATAGATTTAATTTCATAACAATCATTCTCCGAAGCATCAGAACGATAGGGTGGGGGAGGGCCCGCAGAAAAAAAACTTCTACTCATTCAGACAAACGCGATTCTAACAAATTACTCATCGGAAAATGAAAGGAACGAAAATTGAATCATTACTCAAAGATAATCTGAATATTTACCCACCCCCTCCTTAAAACCAATCCACCCTTAACGCCTTGAAGCTGGGATTTTTAAATTCACAAAAAATTATATTACAATAATTACATTAATTAATAATACAGTCCCACATTCGATATATTTCCAGATATCTTTTAATCCTTTCCTCCTCTGACGTCCTGTCTCTTTTTCTTTCATGTGTTGTCTCATCATATTGCAAGTAACCTTATGCCTGTCTCACCTCTCTCTTCCATTATTTCATTTTATATTTTGTATCCCTCTTATTATATTTTGTATTATGTACCACCTATGCTTATGTATTTTTGTATTTTTTGTATTTTTTTATTTATATGCTTATGTATTTTTGTTAATTTTTAATCTGACTAGGCTTGAGATAAACGAAACCGGTTGGTGATAACTTTAAAATAAATTAGTGGTTCGAAACAAAGTGTTCTCTTTCTTTAATAAAATAATTAACATGACTTTTAATCGACGAATATAATATTAATAATTCTTAATGAAATATGAAACCATAAATGAATAAAAAATTACTTTGTAATCACCACTTTATTAATATACACATATCAACACTTTATCCGTTTATTTGTATTCTGTATATTCCTGATGAGGAAAGCTTCACTTTCGAAACAAGTTGATATGTATATATTAATAAAGCGGTGATTACAAAGTAATTATTAATTCATTTATTAATATTGACGCCACAAAGCGAATACCAACCTTCATGAAATTATGAAATATGAAACAGTTAAAGAAGAATAAAACAGGAAAATAAGAAGGCAGGTAACAGGACCAACACTCTACCTATTTAAATTCGACCATTTTTAACGATATCGTATTTGAATTTAAGATTAAAAAAATAGGCGGCCATCTTGGATTGCAAAGTTCTTATGAGAATAAATTTGCAACCTAGATGGTGTCTCGGATATACCAATCCAATTTTAATTTATATTGAAAATATTTTTTGATTTATTTTATAGCCGAGATAAATTAATTAGGAATAACTTTTATTAAGGTTTATACACCAATATCAATAATAAAATAATTCAACTAGATTTCAAAACTCAAATAAAAGTTATTTCTAATAAAATAAAAAAAGTGAATTAAGAGCACACTGAAGAGAAAAAATGATAGACGTGTATTACGGGCGTGTTTCTGTGCTCGAAGAAAGCTCAACTTTCTTTACGTCGGACGAAAAAAAAAAAATTTAGTCTAGGAGTTTTACGTAATTTGGAGAAATCAGTTTCTTTTAAATAGGTATAGATAAACTTTTCAATGACTGAGCTCGATCTCCACAATAAAGACAGAGAATTATTCTTCAACACCATCAAGCAGCTATTTTGTGTACACAATATGATCGCTTACCATAGATAAATGTGAAGGCATCTAACGAACGAAATCTGAACTTAAAAATTAATAATCATAATGCATCTGGATTGTTATGTAAATATTACTTTACCGGATGTTATCTATACTTCTATATTCCACTTCCTAAATTTTTTGTGAGATTAAAATTGGCTTTTCCTGTGAGGGATTCTGCATGGAAAACGTTAGTCATGTGAATGAATTAATTTTTCTATTAAAAAAATTATTCCGCTGTTCTGAACGAACAAAATTTATCATTTTACACGTTCTCCAATAAACTCCATGAAATATAATTATAACATTGAATTTACCACAAAATAACCAATAATAATTTTACACTTCTCTAACGAATTGTGTGATCAAGGAAACGAGAAATTTCAAATAATTTGGTATGTTGGAATGGCTTGAGTAATGTTGTTTTTTATTTCCTTCTCAAATAAAGAAAGAAAGTTTTCTCATATCGTTGTGAAATACGACATTGAAGAGAAACAAAGCGTTATATTTTTTTGTCGTTTTCGACAAACGAGAAAGCATTTCATATTGAAATGTAACAAATTGTGACTTAAGATTGAAAGTGTTATAAAAACCCCTCCTTAAAATCCTCTCCCACCCCTTTCAACCACATCCTGTCATTTCCACTGCCGAAATCGACCAGAAGATTTATTCGAACCCCCCTGCCACCCCCCGTCAAAAAGAGAACAAAAAACACCCCCGAACCTTCGTAAAAACACCCCAAAGCCTCCCCATCCAACCAACCAACCCCGCAACCGTATTAAATCATTTATATTTTATATAATGTGTAACCATTGTTTGATTGCGGCTGGAGACAAAGAAGTTTTCACAGTAAAGAATCGTCCGCCATTCGCGGGCGAATGATTATTATTTTCCGATTGAATTGTTTTCATAGAATGAAAGAGGGAATAACGTTTTTTCAACAGGAAGGGGTAATTTTTTAACAAAGTTTCGAGGATTTAATGGCTCGAAATGATAAAAATGTGCGATTGCAAATAACGGTTAATTTAATAATTCAATTTTTGAATTTTTAAATTCATGATGTTATTCCATTTTATTATGGATAATAATTTTTTAATGATTACTTTGATGATCACACTATTAAAATTTAATTTCAATTAAATTTATAATATAAAGGTATTATGAGAACACATAAATTATCAGTGTTCAAAATAACACTCTGGTGAAAGAACACCTTTCAGAATTGACATGTTGCTTGAAATAGCTTTAGCCGTGTTTGGTAACTAAATCTAAACATCCAGGTACTTCCCCACCTTCTCTTTTATCATTTCCTTCCACCCTTCGTAATTTTCATCCACACAAAATACCAATTGGTGATGCCATAGTCTCACTGGTTCCGGTTAGAAGAGAGCAATTAATACTCTTCTACTGTGTTCACATGCAAAGAAAATAATTATATCGCTTTTAGTTGATAGCTACATAACACATAGTGAATGATCATATGATTCTGTGTCATTGGATGACCCGTCGCCAGTAGCGATCATCTAACCCGGTGCTGCTGTATTCGTTCACTACACCCCTTTGACACTAGACGCCAGTCCCATAATCGTTACGATGAAATGTGCATGTGATATATCCAAGTACAGTTGTTATATTTTACGCTCATTGGCTATAAATATAGTGCATAGAGTCTGTGGTCCCGGGTTCCATTCCTGACGTGGGCACTTTTAATTTATTTTTATTTTTATTATTCTTATTAGCAGAGGCGCGCCGTTCACATAGATGCATAAACATTGCCTTCCCCCCTAATAAATAATATTAAAATGTATAAACATATTGCGAGAAAACAATCTTTACTTTTAAAAATACGCAAGTAATACCAACAACAAAATACTAACTAGAACGTGTTAAATGTAGGAACTAAGTAAGCAAAATAACGTTCGTACACATCTTATTCTAATCTTGACTCTATTCTATACATTCAAACGGACATGTATGCACAATGTGCGTCAAGAGAGTGTCTCAAAAGAAGTCCTTTTCGGTAATACCAGCAAATGTAACAATCAGTGCCATCTATTGATATATCTCTTAATTAGAAAAACTTAAATATCAAAATAATGAAAATATCGGGTTGGCTTTCTTTCAAAATATTTTCTATATTTATTTAGCGGAAAATGTATACGTAAATACAGCGGTAATTTGGATATTTGATATGGCTTAGATAATCCCGACTAAGATACCGACAGGCTACAGCCAGAAGCCTAGCCATTCTTAGCGAAAAATTGTACAAAGGGTGTTCTCTGGGGTAATTTTTTTTAAATTTTCAAATAATTCGCTGTTTTCGTACTGCCCACTCTAATTACAAACTCGGTGCACGCCACTACTGATTGAATACATTTGCAAGAGGGAGATGGATGGTCCAAATGTCATCCTGGCTAGACACCAATATTCTGATCACTTACTGGAGTTATGCGAACCGTCTTCCAATGAAACCAATGAAAATATTTATATAAATTTTGCTAATTTTTTTCTTGTACACTCTATACATTTCTTCTGCCAAGTCCATGTCTTATTGCCACATATAAAAAACTCCATAATAGAGTAAATATAAAACGATATGTAAATTTTATTTACAATTTAGAATAAATGTAAAAAGAACGGTATACATAGTTAAATAGTTTTAACCCCTTCCAATTCGAATTATAACTGGCGGTGATAAAATATATTTGTTGCTTGATAACATCTTACAAAATTATTTGAATAATTTGGTGCACTTTTTTTTTAATACTTTAGAAGTTATTTCAAAATTCGGTCTTTAGGGGAGTGTTTCACTTAAAATGACAAATCATGAACATTTAATTAATTAAAAAAAAAAATTAAATTAAGCAAACAAAAAAATGGCTGTCAATAATACTGAAAATAATTAAAGATAATAATAGTAAGTCTTAAATTTGACGGAAGACATCGATAAAATTAACATAAAATAAAAAAAAAAGGTCTCATTAACCAAGTGGTTAGAGCATTGTCCGGGAAAGATAGAGATCCTCTTCTTAATTCGTTTCTCAGATGCAACTGATATTTTTTTTAAATTTTAAAGAGTCTGTTTCTGCTTCATGTTTCATTAAAGACTTTTTAAATATTATCTTCTTCAATTATTAATTTATGTTTCAATGGGATTCAAAGAAATGGAATAAAAAATACCTCCAAAATTTTAATTTAAAAAAAAAGGTGAAAGGTGGTCAAGATTAAAAACAAAACTCACCTCTCAAAATATAAAAATGACCACCGTCTGTAACTAAATACAATTTAACAAAAATGCGTGAAGTCAGTAATGCCAGTAAATAGGAAACCCAAAATTTTTATCAAAATCAAAAAATCTATGTATTTTCAAATATGCGTACGATGCAAAAGAGTTAACAACATCTATTATATTTTTCCCAACCCAATGTTTCCAAAACTTTGTTTCCAACAATTTCTTTGTATCACAAATTTCCTCGAAATAACAAGATTAGAAATACACACTCAAAATGATCAACATTGGCAAATTATAATCATACATTACCGGTTACGAGCAAAACCTACATACGTACATTAAACCCAGATACCAAAGCCACCAGCACCCCTCATAAAGACGGGAACACACAGAAATGGGTAGTAATACTGGGAGTACAAAAAACGCATAGCGTAGTTGCCAACCTGGCCGACTAATGAGCCAGCCCCAGGGCAGGCAGGCAATCGCGGGAGAAAAAAGCAGGTGAACGGTTAATCTACCACCAACCCACAAAACTGATCTCGTCTTCGGTGGAACCCCATTCAGCTCGCAAGAGAGGAGGGGTGGCTTTATGGAGCTTTCTTGAATAATTTATTTTGGGTAGTTGTTCGGCAATTTATAATCGTTCCTTTTGTATTTATTTAGTTCACCAAACATTCTAGGTATTCTGACAATTCAACACATGTATAATCGGCACAATTTTTTAATGTTATAAATAAAAATTAATGTAAATAATAGATAAGATGAAGTTGTGAATTCTTGCTTGTCATTTGGGTGCCATAATTGATTTGACAGCGAAAGTAACTATCTCCAAATAAATAAACACCCATTTGAATATTTTATTTCATTCCAAACGTTTATTTTTTCAAAATATATCTAAATCATAAAGTTCTTAAGTAGGTACCTACTCGTGTTTTCCATTTTCAAAATATTCTACCCAAAAAACCTTCTTCTTTTGAATATGCAATCTGTAGCTAACCAGAGTGTTATATCTATGGGCTAACCTTAATAAAACATGGCGGGTTGAATGTTTTTCATACTAATTTTAAAATGTTATAGCAACAGTTTTACATATTGGATTTCATTCAAACTACTTTCTAAGCCTTCCGGCACTAATGAAAACAAACTCTGCTATTTTCAACGAAATTGGTCTTAAAAACTTACATTGATTTTTATATATATATAGATACAACAATAATTAATAATCATCATTTTGTATGATAAATATTAGCATAAAATTAAAACAATATGGTTGTATGCATGTTGTAATCAGTCATTATTAAAATATCAACAATTATTTAACAAATTGAGAAAAAAAAACAGCAGTGGAGTTTTGTTTCAGTGACGATGGACTTAATATAATAGTAACACTTAAATAATTTGAAAGATACCCATAGCTATAAAAAAATGAATACGAAAAACTAAAATAATCGTAAAAATAACATTTACTTTCTCTTTACCTTCGCTGAGAAGGTGAAAATCATCCCTTCATGGCACCTGTAAAATGTGGGGTGGGGGGTTTGAAAACGGGGTGGGGATAAAAAAAACACAGGCATGTGAAAGAGGAGGTGATTCTGCGGAAAATTAAAATCGCCTCGGGCGAGTTTAGTAATATTTTTTCTCATTATAAGAACGGCGAATCGCTATTATAGGTATGACGAAGAAGTCGTTTGTTCAGCTAAGAGATATCAGCCTGTACCTGGAAATATGTACAGTGTCACCTGTGGAGGGTAACCACTAGTGAAATCGGGAAAGTATTGAATAATAAAGAAGCATTTTTATGATTTTACGTAGACAAGGAACCGTTGCAGATTCTTCATTCAACCTGAGTGTGGATTGATAATTGTAGATGGTGACAAACTTTGTGGAGTGGGTAGCAATCAAAATACAAAACCTGGACCGAAATCTTTTTATTAAGTAATTTCATACCTAATACGAAATCACGCGCTCCTTATGCAGGTGGCGACAAGGTTGAAAATCCCGCTTTACATCGGCCGCATGTTTTGATTTAGGCAAAAAAAAAACATCACCAAAATGCGTGTTTTATTCTATTTTGTAAAGCTCAGACATAATTGTTAAAATAATTTACGGCCATATTCTAAAAAACTTAATTTACCACAATGAAAAATATGAAAATATCGGAAAAGGGGTTCGTAAGTAGGCGAGTTTGCGCTTTAAACATTTTTTTAATGTCTGATACTTTATTTTGTTTTCTTGGCTTATAAAAGGACACACCAAAAAGATGGCCGGTTAAACGAAAGACCAAGGTGTGATCTACTTGGAATATTTAATTAAATCATATATGATGTTTCTAGGTTATCAAATTCTCAAACCGAAAACACATGATTTTGCATTAATTACCATTGCATCGCCCTAAGTGTAATATTTCTAGGATGGCGTATTCCTACGTTACCTGTATTTAAGTATGAAAATTACATGGGGCAAAAATCAAATGCTTCTCACCTAACTAAATACAAGAGTAAAATACCACCATGGTAGAAATGGCTCTAGCCGTTTGGAGTTCAGATCTGAATAGCCAGGTACGAGTGCAGGTATCTTTGTTTGTATTATTTATTATCGTTTTTTTGCGTCTCTACCATTATTTTTACTCCTTTTTAAATTATTTTATGAAGTATCGAGAAAAAAATTCCTGACTACGCTAGAAGGGGTAGCGGGATGCGTCGAGTTTTGGGGATGGTAAGGGAAAGTTGCAGCTATCAAACGCGCCGCTGCTCAATCCTCTCCGAGCAACGGTAGAGCTAGAGTGTATTTTGTCGTTGCGTCGGAAATCAAGATGTAACATTTACTGGAGCAACGGGCAGTCATCAAATTCTGCGTTCGGCTGAAAAAAACCGATATCGAGACCCTGGATATGATTCGAGAAGCCTTCGGAGATGAACCCATGTCACAGGCAAGAGTTTACGAGTGCAAACGAGCACAAACAATTCCAAAACGGCCGGTAATCAATTGAAGACGATATGCGCGTTGGACGACCGTCAATTTCCAAAACTGATGACAACATCACAAAAATGAAGGAAGTGTTAGAGTCTGATCGTCGTCTCAGGGTCCGCTTAATAGCGGAGAAGTGCAACTTGACAAAGAAATGGTTGTTCGAAAGGATTCGCCGCATTCGAAAGGAGATCGCCAACACCTGGATTTTGCATCACGACAATGCCCCCTCCCACTCAACTCTCGTCGTCCAGGAGTTCATCGCTAAGTAAGGCGTGGCGACATTGCCGCAACCGCCGTACAGTCCCGACCCCTTTTTGTTCTGCGAGATTTGGTCACTCCGACGCATCGGTGACCTTCCTCTATTTCTCCTGCCTTCCAATTTGACAATTTCTCTGGGTTGGAGTTCTCGGTTTGGCAAGCGACATGTTTTCTTCATTGAGGGGAGGGGGGGTTACCTTGGGAGTATAGTGCGGTGGCTTCCCTTTCCTTTCGTACCGCAGTACCAGAGCACTTAAAGTGGTTGCAACTTGCTCAAGCAAACTTGCCGATGTCAATCATCTTAACCCTTATACCAGTACTGGCAGATGATGATAAGAACATTTTTAGAGTTTCCACTCTAGTTCAGTCTAGATTTCCGGTGTAGAATGTGGCTCTTCACCATGCATAACGGTCTTGGTGAAAAAAGGGCTAGATGACTATTCCTCCCTTACCCTGGGCGTGACGGATACCAGTGTCAGACCATCGCTAGACAAAGGTACTACCCTCCACGTCACCCTAACCCCAAAATTATAAATGTAAGATATACTACATATGTACACAAAATAGCTTATTTTGTAAAACTACGAACTGAAATGGACTGGTTGCTATAACACGGCCCAAGCTAGTGTAGCAAGTAGAGAACTTTTTCACCTATGAATTCCCTTTTACATATAAAATTATTTGTGAAACTAACAAATGATTTGGACAAAGTGTCAAAATTTTATAGAATAAAAATAAACTATCTAGGTATCTAACTTCCCCATCTCCTTGCCTTCTCCATACCCTTTTGCCTCACAACATACCCTCACTGGCTCCGGTTAGCAGGGAGTAGTTGGGATTCTTGTGCGGTATTCACATTAAAAAAGATAATAAAATATTTTACGAACCAAAATATGTTCAATAAATCGGTACCCGTTTTGTTAACCCTCTGAGGCACACGACAAGATTTACAGAAAACCTACTAATACCACAAACCAAGAAAATAATATTTAAAAAAGGACCTTACTACATGGCAAATAAAGTATATAACAACCTTCCACGTAACATCAAACAATCACACGATCTACTTCAGTTTAAATCATCACTAAAAACATTATTTCTGAACAAGTTTTACTACACCCTAAACGAATAGTTTGAACACTTAGATTGCACAACTTTTCTATATTTTATGTTCAAATATGTATTTCTTATTTTATTTATATAAACATATATGTATTTTGTGGGTTAATTGAAATAAATAGGAGGAACCTATAAGCCATACCCTTTGTACTTTTTTTTACTTTTATTTGTACAATCAAATCAAATTTATTATTTATTTTAATTTATTTATTTAAAATTTTCCGATCAAATTTAAAAGGTAGCAGCCTAAAATATATGGGAAATAATTGAAGATGATATTAACAGTTCTTAGAAATCGAAGTATGATACCGATACAAATGACGGGACGGATTGGGGTAGCCGAAGCTAAGTGGAAGGTCCCGGATAGACCATAAGTCCGAGCTGTTACGATTATATTTGTCATTTGTGTATCTTTTCGGTTTCATGTTTCATTTTGAGAGTGGTTATATTATCTTCAATGATTATACTCCAGCCGTAAACCCAGCCATCGAAGAGCGAATACATAATGACAGAACTTATAATGATATTAAAACAGAAAGGCCTTTAATAAGGTTCCCGTTTCGCCTACATACATAATATTATTATTAGATATTTTTATCTTCGCGTATTTAAGATCCCGTATCCCGAATTTGAAGCTACAGCTAATAATATGGAAATGCCCGCGGCGCAAGAAAATGTTTGCTTGTTACAGCCCGCAATTTGGGGTTTTTAAACGCGGAACCCCCGGAAAATGGTGAACTCGGGAACTTCACCAATTGTGAGAACATTGCTTATTATAGAACGGAAAAAAAGGCATTAAGAATAAGTAGATACGCATATATGTTCGTATTAAGAGGAACGGCTGCGCTGCCTGTTTCATACATAACTTATTTTTGGATTTGAGGCCAAAATACCCATACAAACTGTATGATATATTTTTTAATTAAAGGTTTAGTAAGTATCTAGTGTGCAAGAGAAGTATTTTATTGTATTTTATTTTAAATTATGAAGTACATGCCATGAAAAAAATACAATTTTCATAATTTTAGAGGCAACTTAGAAAATTTGGTCTCTTTTGATTTTTTTATATGAATATCGGGCAAGAGTCCCAACTGCTCCCATCCGTCTAGAGCCAGTGAGACTATGGCATCCCTGATTGGGGAATGTTATAAGGCTGAAGGTATTGGGGAGCGGAAGGAGAAGGGGAAGAGTAAGGTGGGGCAATACCTGGCTATTCAGATCTGGTCATTAAACACGGCTAAAAGCCATTTCAAGCACGTCGTCTTTCACCGGGGCGACACTGAGAGTATCTTCCACTCTGGAACATGGGCAAATATACTATGTATTATTTTTAAATGAATTAATTGTGAAACAGCACAAACCAATTAAATAAAATTTACTTGCGCACGCCGGGATTTGAACCCGAGACCTTCGGATTCGTAGTCGAGAACCTTACCCCTCGACCATGGAGGCCGTTTGAAAAGTTGGTAGTAAACTCAAAGACATCAATTGTGGACCATGATAAATTGATTATTTTATGAACTGTTGATGGCATAATAGTAACATGGATATTTTCTCACAAATAGCTTCACTCTATTTATCGTAAAAGCACGAATTTTTTTTAATTCAACATTGTTCTTACCAAATATTGTTCTTAAAATTATGCAAATAACGACATTAATGTCAATTCCAGTTTTACTAGAAGAGATCGTGCACTCATTAAAATATCTACGAGCAGTGTTTCCATCGTTTGTGCTTCCAAAATCAGGCATATAGCTCATATACAGATATTCAGTTTTAAAAAAAAATCAAATTTTTACGCTAAGTTCGCTAAGACGTTTGAATGAATTCCAAAGCAGGACGCCCAATGTTTTTCTTGGAAGTAAATGAAACTCTAGGAAATGATATGAAGGTATTCTATTATTATATTAATAGTAGTTGTTCTACTAGATGTGATCCATTTCTTTTTTACATTTGAAATGAAATAGTTTTTATAAATTACCCGAAGACGCTTTACATTAAAATTTGTTTAATAATTGCCTTTTCCACGTATTTCGTCAATGTTCAGTCTGATCTTTAGATTTCTGAGAATTGGATAATCTCAGCTCTTGTTTTGTCATAAACATCTCGTTGCAAAAAAAAACATAAAAATTGCCGCTTTCATTTCTAACGTTTTTTTCGAACACACAGCTCATTGACATAGCGTATGCTAGGGCACACAGCTGTACATGGTTGTAAGTTTAAAAAAAAAAAATTCTAATAGTTAAGTACCCATTGAAATACGCTGTATTAATGGCCAATCATAACAAATAAATGAAGTGCTCCCCAACTCAAACACGAGAAATATTTCTCATTGAGTTAGGCACTTTTTCTAATTTACCAACAACTTGTTACCAATATATACCAACTTTTACCAACAACTATAATAGTATACCAACTTTTACCAACAACTTGTTACCAATATATTTCTCCAAAAAAATTATTTACAACATGGATATTTACAGACATAATACAAGAACGTGTAAGGATATTAGGCTACCGAAAAAGAACAAAGCCAATACACAAAATAGTATATTTTATAAAGGGATGAAATGATATAATGCTCTGCCGGACCCAATCAAAAGTGAAACAATTAATAAATTTAAAATAGATTCTAAAAAACACATTAAGTTAAACAAGAAAAAAATTATTAGTTTTTAAATTATCATTATAAATATGTAATATTATACGAGTTATAATTAGTTATTTTGTAAACTTAAATGTACAAATAACTAAAATAAAATAAATAAAACAAAAAACTTTTGTTAAATAAATTTATACTTTTTTGTAATTAGTTATTATAGCTGTACTATTAAATATTCTATATGTATTTATATAAAATAAAAATAATAAAATTAAACTCGTCTTTAAAAAAAACTAACGTACGTAAATATTTCACACAAAACATTTTATAAATAAAAGCAAATTAAGTACCTAGCACATTAAGAATCGTACCTCCCTTATCAGGCACGAGAACTCCTCTTTTTTTGATAAGGTATATACGACCGAAAATACCCCTAAAATATATAATTTGTAAAATACTTGTAATGCAACATATAAAATATAAAAATATATAATGAAAAAAGTATACGTAATGAGTGTATTAATGTTAAAATATTAGTCCGAAAGAGACCGATTGGAAACTTTGAGTACAATCCTAAAAAAAAACCTAAATTTTAATAACATATTTAAAATTACACCCTGCCACGTATTTGTAAAAAAACTGCATAAGGAGAATGTTTGAAAAAATTAATGATATCAGTTATTAAAAGATCGTACCTTTAGGAACTGCATCCATAATAAAATTAATCCAAAAACAAAATTCATCATAATTTAAAAAAAAAATGGAATTCACCATTTTTTGCCCACGATAGACAAAATAAAGTTAGGCTACCGAAACAAACAAACAGGTTTAGGCTGGTGTGCTATGCGATGAGACGATGTAGTGGGATGAAAGTTAAGTAAAAGATGAACAGGAATGTCTTTATTTTTGGTTCATTAACTTACTAGGACTTTATTGGTGGAAGTTTGAAAAAACCCTTTTGGTTTTGTTTTACATGCCCTATGTGCGTCGAGTCGAAATGCTGTGCATGTTCTACCGGCATTCAATGGAAGGTGCTCTGTTATACAGATTATTTTAATTTTTTGGGATAAAGTTTTGAAAATGTGAATTCTTGCTTGCCGTTTGGGTGCCAATATTGATATGACAGCGATAGTAATGCCTTGTGACGACTATTAATACCTCTAAAATAAGAAACATTCATTTGAAAATTTAATTTCATTCCAAACATTTATTTTTTCAAAACATACTTAAATAATAAAGTTCTTAAGTAGGTACCTACTTGTGTTTTCCATTTTTAAAATATTCTACCCAAACAAACGTCCTTCTTTTGAATATGTAATCTGTGGATAACCAGAGTGGTATATCTATAGGCTAACTTTAATACAATATGGCGAGGTCATTGTTTTTCATACTAATTTTACAGCATCTTCAAAGATCAGTTTTTAGTTTGCTTATGTGTCTTTATTTCGCGCGTCCTCGGACAGAATCCGAGCTAGTGATTAATAATCATCAATATAATTTAGCGTAATGGAAATCGGTTGGAGAAGATGTTCGTCCTGCAGTGTGTAACAGCTGATGATGATAACATGTAAACCAGATTCCCATTAGCTGACTTGTCAATTAACAGTAGCAATAAGAAAAGAACCATTTCTTGGGTTTGGGGGAGACCGGGGTACAATTGCACCCAAATAATTATCTTCGAGCGCAACCGTTGATAGTTGTATGGGATAGGATAGTGGCGTATAGGCTCACTACTGCGCCTATAAAAGTAAGTGAAATGTGCCTAACTACCCCTGCCCGCCCTACCAGGGGGGTGGCTTTGATTGTTAGGGGTAGTAAACACGCATAACTGGAAATGCAGTGATAGAAAATCAGCCAATTTTTAAAGATTCTCATTTTACACAAAAAACATACTTGGTAACTTAAGCAAAGTTTTCGTCAAAATTCTTTGTTTTTAGACTTGATTCGGCATTTTCTTTAGCCAACAACTTCGGGTAGGAAATATTCATAATTTTGAAATTTGAGGTCGTGTGCAGTAAAACACCATGGCAATAAAAATGAGACTGAGTTACTTTAAATAAAATTAAGTTTCTTCTTTGGCAGCGAATTAAATACAAAACTCTTGAAAAAAGGGTCTGTCTTCATTTTAGAATTTCTTCACATTATTTTCTTGGCTTTAGATTTAGGCTTTATTAGTAAACTAGCATTTATTCCAGACTTCTTTCAAGTGTCTATAATATTTTTTCTGAATAATCTTTTCTCTTATGGAAAAAATAAAACATGTCACCCTGTTTTAGGCTAAATTGGGGATGCCATAGTATCACTGGCTCCAGACGATTGGGACGTTGGGACTCCTGTGCGGTATTCACATAAAAAATATAATAAAACGTAACGAATAAATTAGTATCTTGTCGTTTGTAATTTTAAATCGGAATAAATTATGGCGAAGTGAGGCTGCGAGCTAAAGAAGCCCCTATTAAGTAAGAAATCTAGTCGAAAATTAGAAAATTAATGACTTCAGGGTTCACCGTTGAAGAGTTTTTAAGTTACTCATACATAGCTCATGATAAAATAATTTTTTGTAGGTTTAGCAAATATACTAGGGAAAAAGTTTTCTTCCATCTGACAAATTCTTCTAATGTCTTACCTCACAAATACAATTCTAACCAATAGCCTCCCCCAACCTCCCCATCCCTTAAAGGACACCCTCCCCAACTCGCCAAGGGCCATAAGAGTGTAGCGGGGCGATAGTAGCGCCGGTAGTTACTGTTCCTACCGTTGATTGCTGATTGACCTAATGTTACAACCATCCTCGACTTCCCTTTTTCGGTCAGTGTATCGAACGCTGGACGAAATGGAAGCGATCTGAAATTTGGCGAAAATAATTATTTTAATACATATATAGGCATTTAGACGTATTTGGACGCAGTCTCCTTTATTTTTTTTGCTTTATTTATTAAAATATCTAAGTACATATATGTAACTACTGCAAGTAAAAAAAAAATCACTTTACCCCACTAGTAAACAAAGTATAACTACTATTCTACTACGAAAAACAAATATATTTTTGCCTAACCTAATATTACGATGAAAAATTGGGTACATGCATGTTCACCTAGATTGCGAATATAAAAATATTAAATTTCAATTCGTCGTATAAATTCAAAGGTCATCACGCAATTTGTGAAATAGATTGTAATCGAGAGATCCCAAAACGTCCATCCCAATAATCGAAGCAAAGTTTGGTCGATTCCAATAAATTACGATTGTGAATATAATATAATTACCATTACCATATGTTTAATTTGCAACCACGGCCAAAAAGAAAAAATAATACCCGGATTGTAGGACAAATGGTTTTGTTAGATTCGTGCTTCTCCGCGAATAGAGTGGTTTAGTGGTCAAATTTTTGAAGAACTTCAAAAAAAAGCGATTGCAAAAATTCTTTTTAGATTCTTGCTCTCAACCTCAAAATCATTTGTTTCAAATAAAGTTTTTTAACATTAAAAAATAAGGGGTGCATTCTGAGATATGTTGTTTTTCATACGCGATTAATATTAATTAAATTAATAGGTGCGGACAGGATAATATACATATCAATCACCCTGTAAATGTAAAAACCGAAAAAATCTAATAATTAATGTAAGTAGGTAGCATCTGATCGCTTTCATTTAGTTCTTCGTTGGGGCAAGCACTGTAGTGTTATTATTGTGGTGAATTGTGGCGGTCTTCCCTTACCTAAAGACGAACGATTTCATTGTTTCATTATATCGAGTACACTCCGTCGAATGCTCTCCTTTGCCAAGCGAAAGACAGAAGAAACGAAATTATATACTTCAATTTTAATGAACATATTACAAATTAATAAAAATATCTGTATTTGTACAATGTTGGTTCCATGAGCATTATTATCAATTACTTCTTCGAAAATACTGGCAGGGCCGGTTCCACGATATCTCGCGCTATGTGCGGTAAGTACTAATTACGCCTTCCCCATTAAAATTCTTAAATTACAATTCTTACCAAGTGATTAAAGGAATTTATAAAATCAACATTTCTAAAGTCAATTTAATACTATTCCATTCCACCATCAATTTGATATAATAACATTGGGTACATTGCGTGACTAGTAGAAAATAGATACCATACCAGATGGCTCGGGATTGTAAAGTCGTTTCATGAGATGGTGAGCTCTAAATCAGCATTCTCCAAAGTCCATTATCGTATAATATATGATAAAACGATGAAATCTTCCGACAGAAGTTAGGATTAGAGATGACTGATGAAATGAGCATCACTGTCACTGCGATAAACTCCGGTTACTACAGGAAAATAGAGTCCAGCCTCCTGATTGGTTATTGGCTGCGCAACGCGGCAATTTGAACCTAAAGCACATGAAAATTAGTCATATAAAAACAGACTAACTATTAAACAATTCATAAAAAAACATAGGCGCTCCTTCGGAGATTGCGCCTACGTTTTTTGCACAGTATGAACATATGGCAGATTCGGCTCTAACTACTGATTCCTGCAAACAAATCGAAAAACTATTTTATGTAATATTCTCCAAGTTTGGATATAGTCCACCTTAAAGCCATTGTGTTAATTTCTACGATAAACATACATTGACAATTCAGTCAATGACGTATTTTGCTTACAAATTTTCCTTAAAAAATTTCACGGAAAAAATGGGTTAAAAAAATGATAAACCTTTTCAAACATATTTAATCAAGAAAAACAATACTTCAAGAACATTATTTGTTTTTACTTTGCTCGGTACATGTTTTTTATATATCTAACTTATCTGCTTTAGCTGTAAGAAATAGGAAACTTCCATAATGAGCCGAACCCTTTGTACAACATAATATATTGTTTAAATTCGGACGCCGACTTGAAAAATAATATGTATTCTGCCATGGGGTGAGTCTTTTCTGTAATAAATAGTTGTCTTGACTCTCCTTACGTCTTCGGTGTTTCTTTGAAGGTTCTATTTAATGTCCAGGAGGCTTTTATGCCCCCAGCCACCCTGCTGCTCCATAAACATTTACTTCGATACAGTAGCAATACCACCTACCCTACGAGGGATTGTTTCCCCGTGATAAAAATTAACTAGCCAAGATACAGCCCTATAAATTCCCAATTCCGCATGGGGTTGACCGACAATTAATTGATTTTACCCACGTCTTGTGTATTGGATGACGCAAAGACTCTTTTGGTAAGCGAACGTTTGATCATTGTTGTAAGATGAGACAACTTATCTTCACATTCTTACCATTTATTTTCAACCGATGCGCTCTTATGAAAAGTTTTGGCATGTACTAAAATAAACAAATCCATTGACTTCGCTAACTCTCTTATGGCCATTTTTATAACCCAGAACCAATATTTTCTCCTTTTCCGTGCAATATACTTTAATATTATCAAACCTAGTCGAAAGTATCTATAATTGTATATTAATTATTTTTTAAAGGGTTTGCCTACCGTAAACAAAACATAAAACAAAAAAATTATTTATCTTCAAATTCTATACCCAATTTACTTTTATATAGCAAAACTAAAACATTAAAACAAAACTAATCAATACATATCAATACTTGTACCACATTTAACACATCCACGTGAACAACTCAGCATAGGTTTTCCTAGTGAGGTGGTCACGACACATGTAAGACTCCATTCACAGTATCACCTCTTCAAACCTACCTTACACTCCACGATGTGAAACTCTAAACAAGCACCTTTATTATACTTAAAGAAAACATATTATGTAAAAAAATATAAATAAATAAAATTATTAAAAATCTCCAACCCTTCTCTATCTTCACTATTTTCCTAGAGTTTTTTCCCATTGAAGCCTCTGTTATCCTTACAAGAATGTATCCGTCCAAACAAGTGCTTAGCTTTAATTGAATTGAGAAAGTTGTAACATAAAATATCCCAATATGAAAGAACAACTAAGGCGAAGGTACTCGTACATATCAATATTTTTTTAATTTTTAAATATAATCCGTTTTTCAGAAATAATGAAATAATCAATACGGCCTCTCTGGAATATGATAGAGTAGAGATACGTGTTCTTAACTGAAGATTGTGGGTTCGGTTCCCCTCGTCGAATGTACTTCGTTTGGCGTTATTTTAGATGTAGGTGTGTGATCTGTGAAATTTTATTTATTATGTTATTAATTTGACGATGAGACCTCACTTATTCTAAGCCGGAATTTTGCTCATATGGTAAAGTGTAAAAAATAAACATGTTATAATTTTTTTAGTTTTTTAATAGTATTCAGTCGAACATTAATGCAACTAAAAAACTAAAAACCGTTACAAATTTAACCGACTTCAAAAGAAGTATTGAGATATGGATTATGGACACGGGAAGGAAGAATATAGATATGATTTTGCAACCCAACAGAGTTTAATGGTCACGGTATGTTTTCTAGAATTCAGAATTTTTATCGGATTATAATTTTCGTCTAGTAATATTTTAACATAATTTAATAATAAAAATTAGCAAATTTATAAAAATCTTTACCTAATTTATAATTCATACATAAAACCATGTACAACCATGTGACCTTAGAAAGGGGTACTCCAGTAAGGTCACATTTTTTCCGACTTTTGTAAAAAATTGTAAAATAAATAAATAGAACCAGTAGTTGATTTTAACAGATAAAAAAATAGAATAAAAAAAATAAATTAAAAATACAATTTTTTTTATGTTTACATTTTCATATAATACTTTCAAGATATCATCTGATTCGAACTCATTAAACCGAAGATTATATAATTTTAACCTAACGCGTGTCTGCATTAATTAATGATTGGTAATAAAATAGTAACCCGTACCACGTTCAAATAAAAAAAATAAGTCAGTCTTGCGAAAGCTTCTACTCACGCGTGGACATTTCGTGTTATTTTTGTAATGATTTCACTCGATTATTAATAATATATTTATGTGGTATTCACGTGTTCGTGCTATCGCGATCGCACTAAAATATAAACGTTAACTGCAAATGATAAATTTAACCTGCTTTTTAAATTAACACACACACTCGTATACGAACGAGGTACCCATTTATTTGACGTACCTGCATCGAATTGCTTAAGGTTCTAAACCCTGAGATGACCAATAAAATGTTTTCTTTGTAACATGCAAATTTTCAATGATCTTGTTATACAACACAGTCATTTTGTGTTCAAATGACGTTTTTTAAGGATGTGACATAATTGTTTTAAACGAGTTTCTTGTCATTTCTTAAATTATATCAACTCAAACACCAAAAATTGTACCTACATACCGTGTATATTCTGATGGCACCGAGGCTTGCGTATGGTCGAGGGGTAAGGCTCTCGACTACGAATCCGAAGGTCGCGGGTTCAAATCCCGGCGTGCGCAAGTAAATTTTATTTAATTAATTTTTGCTGTTTCGCAATTAATTCATTTAAAAATAAAATGTAGTATATTTGAGCGCGTTCCAGAGTGAAAGATACTTTCAGTATCGCCCTGGTGAAAGACCACCATTTAGAATTGAAACGTTGCTTGAAATGGCTTTTCGCCGTGTTTGGTGACCAGATCTGAATAGCCAGATATTTTCCCACCTTCCTCTTCACCTTTTACTTTCCCTGCCTAATACCTTGCGTACGCCGTGATTTGAACCTGCGATCTACGGATTTGTAGTCAAGGATCGTAACCACTCAAGCACGGAGACCGTCGGACGTTTATTTATTTTTTAAATATATAAAGTCCGTATAGATAAAGAAATATTATACATTTTTCTGTTGTTGCTCTCATCGGTTTCCTCTGACACTCGCACGTACATACTGTTTTCTTCTACCTTCGTTCTTTTCTTCCCATAAAATCTATCAATACCATTGCAACAACAGGGTTAAATACCTGAATCCATATCTTTACCAATAAATCGTTGGGGCTAGCAGTTCGAAGTACAGTCAAGCGAATGCAAGGAAAGAAAGCCTTCTACTATACTTGGTCGCGCAGGGGGATACAGCAGGATAACGATCAACTTTATGTTGGAAAAGCGGGTGGGGGGAGTGGGAAATCGATACGAACCGGAAACCGATACTTCAGCGTCACGTGATTTCCGTTATAATAAAAATTAGCGCCCCCTTTCCTGCGGCGCCCTCGTGCATCGTTGAAGCACCGTTATGGCGTATTTACGTTGTAGTGATTAGGTTTATTGTATATGAATATTGTACTCGGTTTATTTATTGTGATTGTCTCGGTATGAAGTGGATTTTTAGTACACATGTGGAGGTTATTGTGATACAAGTTAATTCTGCTAAGGGTTATTTACTACCTATGACCGGTTTGCAGCTGAGTTAATAAATACATCGGGATTCCATCCAGGCGTCGTGGATTCCATCCTTCTGCTAGCTAAGTCCCATATTTTCCACTTATAATGATGGAAGTAGGAGTTTTTCAAATATTGTCAGGTTATTCGTCACCATGGAAAGGGTGTCTTTTAAAAATATTATTGCACCGATATAATTTAAGTTTTTTTAAAGTAACGCATCACAAGAGCCCCCTGTATACAACTGAAAGAGTCTGTACTGTATGCAACTGTACCTGTAATCAGATAAATTACGTTGCCATCCGGTTCGGTGAAATTTTGAGGCGATTTAAGGAATGCGTTGTAGGAAGGAACATGAAGTTCTGGTTAAATTAGGGGAAAAAATGAATTGAAAAATGAAATTGGCGTGATAATATTGTAAACAAATTTACCGTGAACAATGTTTTAAACGTTATGTGTGATTAAATTTGGAAGACTAACTTTAAATTAATAAATAAATAAATGCATATTGTAAAAGATTTAGGAGTTGGCGAAGAGGAAGAATAAGTATCTGTCTACTATGGCTAACAAACACGGCTAAAGCCATTTTAAGGCTGATTGATTCTCAGCATCGCCCAGCCACCATCCAGAATCTAAATATTGCTTGAAATGGCTTTAGCTGTTGAAGCTATATTTTGCATATTTGCCACGTGCGACATTTGACCCCGTGTTTGACACTTGCGATCGCTACCGCTACCTATGTCGAGAGCCAATGAGCTTGCCCCTCTGCTGCGGAGTTCATAATTTTTTTATTATTATTTTTTATTATTTATTTAATTTTTACTAAAGAAAAAAATACAATGCAAAAAGTCCCGATAAACTATTCCTTTGTAGTTTGTCTAATGAGCTTGTAATTTAAAACTTAAAATGTACCGACAAGGTTACAGAATATGTAAAATAAAAACATTAAAAAAAAAACAATATATAATATTAAAAAAACAAATGTGACAAACTTAAACACAAATATTTCTCAACAGTCTTACTCCAAAATATTTCTAAAAAAATATATTAAAAAAATAAAAATATAATCGAAAGCAGCAAATAATAAATAAAATAATATTTCCTTATTTGTATTAATTGTTTTATAACATATTTATACGTCTATTAATCATGTCTTCTAAAGTTCTTTGTGCATATTTGTTTGTATGCTTAGGAACCATTAATCCTACATTAAAATTGAAACAAATATTGTAAGTGTACTCTAGCCTGTCTATTATTATAAAAATTTACCTTATTTAAAAATATATGTATATTAAAGAAGTTATGTTTACAAAGGGATAAAACATTTTAATAGTCTTCATAAAAAAGTACAGAAAAAAAAACTCTTTCAAATCGATTTTTTTAAGTATAAGCCGTATTTATACCTATCAAGGTTACATAACTTCTAGTACATAATATCCAGTATTTACTATTATGGTTAACTATTATTATTGTTATCAACATGTTTCTACTACAAAAAAAACTCAAGAACTAGTTCTCTTCACTGGCGTAGTAACTTTAAAAAAAAAATTTAAATTGGTCGAATCCCATAAATAAATATCTCTTAGTTAAACAACCACAAATATCCGCTGTTTATCGGTTTTCCTTTGTCTTCGTTCTATCACTGCCTGCCCTTACGGAACCTTTGCTGATAGATGGAGCTAACGTCAGATATTTCCCAGATTATTGTGAGTGGTAAGAAGTTATTCACCGGGCCCGATTTATCACGCCTAATCAATTTAGTCGAATCACCGATTACGCTGGCCCCTTCTCGAGAGGTAATACTTATAAACCCACTAGTATGCGGAGCTTTTCAAATGAATGCTATTGTGAAAAAAAGATTGAGGATCAAGGGAAACCCCATACCACTGTCAAACTATTGGCGTGGTATAAAAATACGTATTTTTTTAAATCAATAAAATGTAAAAAGATAAACTGTAAACAACGATTTATGGACTTATTTTTAGAAAAGAAGTAGATGGCTCATTAGATTTCGAGTACACTGTTTAGCTGTTGTTTTTTTCTCTCCAAATAAGCACAGGAATCGCTGGTATGTATGTACATGTCTCGAGGTCGAGGCCTCCATGGTCGAGGGGTAAGGCTCTCGACTACGAATTCTAAGGTCGCGGGTTCAAATCCCGGCGTGCGCAAGTAAATTTAATTTAATTAATTTGTGTTGTTTCACATTTAATTCATTTCAAAATAATATACCAGTTTTTTTTTTTCGCACGTTCCAGAGTGGAAGATACTCTCAGTATCGCCCTGGTGAAAGACCACCATTCAGAATTGAAACGTTGCTTGAAATGGCTTTAAGCCGTGTTTGTTGACCAGATCTGAATAGCCAGGTATTTCCCCACCTTCTTCTTCCCCTTCTCCTACCCTCCCCAATACCTTCAGCCTCACAACATTCCCCAATCGGGAATGCTATAGTCTCACTGGCTCCAGACGATTGGGAGCAGTTAGGACTCTTGTGCGGTATTCATATAAAAAATAGAAATAAAGTATTTAAAGTGAATATCAGGTATATCCCTTGACATTCTTCACAATACCCTTTCAAAATATCGAACCGCAGTAATACGTACGTCCATAAATTGATGCACGATTATAAAATGTATCGAGAGCATCTCCTGTCCCGATCCTATCTTCCTCTTCCTCTCCCCCCTTCCTTCTGTTTGTTTTGTTTTTTCTAATAAAACATCTTTACTTAACCACTATTAGCATAAGAAACTTTGTTGGCATACCTTTTGCAAAAATTACTTTTATATAAATCTGTATTAAAAGCTGTTTGTTTTTTACAGATAAATAAATAAACAGCATGCCGTTAATATGAGCACGATCATGTAAAAATTATCCAATACTTTGTCACAACAAGAACGAAAATATTTAAAAGCGTTGATACAAAAATAATTTACTTTTACAATGTCAACTTTTTTAACTCCACATGATGTTATGCATGTAGTTGACCGTTCTAAGAAGTTTCCTCGGGTTAGGTCATCTTTGGGAATATTGTATGGAGTGTCTTTTTAAGGAGACAAAGAAGTGAACACGGGGTTTGAAGAGACCTGTGTTGTAGAAGTGGAAAAATTAATTGCCAACAAGTGGTTCCACAAGCTGTTCACTAAGCGAGTCGTAAAAACGATTGGTTCCCAGGCTAAAAATCTCAACCGCTGCCGAAGGCATAAATGGCATCAGTTTTTCAGAGTACCTTTCTTTGAAATTACTGTTGTAATTACTTCTAGGTATTGTTATGAAGCAAGTCCCTAACAACTAAGGTTGACAAACCGCAGACCCGGAATTTACCATAAATAAACATGAGTTGTCTATGGCCGCTCCATTTGGGAGGGGGAGGGGTAGGCCGACGGCGGGGGGGGGGGAGTTGGAAGGACAGGGGACATGCCATTCTAGTCTGGAGAGCCGACCTGTCCGCTGCCTTCGTCCTGTCGCCAGCTTCTGCATCCAACAACGGGTTCCGTTCCAATTTACTTATTTATTTATTTCCCTTTTGCTTTTAGATAAAACTGAAATCATTTAAACTCACTCAAATTCATTCTATCCTTTAATAATCTGAAGGCGTCCACAGAAAGGTTAAAGCTTTTCCTAGAGCCTTTAAATTCAGCTATAAAAATATAGACCTGACAGCCAGGTATTTTTTATATATAGCAAAAGAGAGTTGTTTTTATTTTGAATTCCCTATTCCTGTTCCTATAGTATTTGTTTTTATTGATGATAACTAAGCGGTAATTTCGAAAATCGTCCATCAACGAACTGACAACACGATTAAAAGACGGATGTATCACTTTTTCGTATACATCCATCTACCCTGAGAAGAGCTAGTCGGGGATATTTTATATATTAGATCTATTGATGAACTTTACTAAGATTGCCAATACAAATGTGCTTACGTAACGGATCGAGAGGTTCTGTTATGTGACAGTATGATCTAAAAATTACAAATCCGTCAGTTAAAATTTTTCTGATGGATTACTCCTTTTTCTATCTAAGGGCTTCAGACCAGAGATAGCTTTAGAAACCACAACAGAGATCACATTAAAAAATCAATTTATTTAGGCCGTCACAATGTTTTTTTTTTTAATATAAGGTTTTTTCAAAACCGAACCTATTTTAAGTGGTGTGTATTTTTACATACAGTCTATAAAACAGGGTAAAATATTAGGTGTTACTTTTTTAAATATTTTATGTACCGAGCCAATATTCCAAATTTAAACAAAAGCCCTCCACTTGGAAAGCACGGCAAATTTTGATGTATTAGCGACCCTTATCGAATTCCCCGCCCCTCTCCATCCCATTCCCTCCCCCATATTATATTATATTACTTCTCCTACATCATATCTCTCTTCTGACATCGCCATGATAGATCAGCTTCATTAAAACAGTATTCCCTTTTATTTTCTCGCAAATACACTAGTGTCCAAACACGCACGGTGAATATTGTAAGTATTATAAATGTGTATTAGTTACAGTCCACCGAGAAAGTGTAGATATTTAATAAATTGATCGTAATTTTTTTCATTACTATGTCCACACCAAATTACATCGATTTAAGAACATTTGATAGTAGATTCAAATGTGAGGTTATGATTGACCTCCCAATTTGACAGAATGGTCTTGGATAGTCTATGTTGGAAAATCTGAAAGAACATAAGGCTGATGTAAGCGCTATGAGTAAGATTAAGATGGCTTGGTCACAGAGCGGATGGAAGGAGAATGGAGAAAGGAGTATAATGAGGATGTATGATGCGATTGTGATTAGTAGAAGAAGTCGGAGACGCCTGAGGTAGACATGGCACGATTGAGTGAATCAAAAACTTGAATCGAACATATCAAGAGTCAATGTAACAGAAACGTGTGTAGACGATGTATAAATGTGAATAAAGCAAGCAGAATTTGGCGGTCCATCATCTCTGCCTGCTCTTGCAGAGAAATGGTGTGATGATCAGTTTATATACTCGTATGTCCGATATTACTATAATGTTTCGAGACGCGAGCATCTATAGTCTTACGTTTATAGGCATAGGATACTGAGTGTGTCGAACAGAAGGAAGTGACATCAAATGTGTCAAATGTACAATTTGATGAATTCGAAAGTTCTTACTTATCTGTTTCATAAACTACGGTGATCCCGTGACTCTAATGCACACAATACACGCCAAAGGGACCATTTGCTTATTCTCCCCAGACATCGAACCGCTGTATTTGATGGTACTTTCAGCTATTCCTCAACAAAACTTTGAATGAAATACCACTATTTATTTGAATTCGACAACGCTGCAGTGCTTCAAAAAGTTCTGCAGCGAATGTTTGGTGACTGCATTTACCCGCACATCAAAAGTGATGAATTCTAAAATGGATACATGTGTTTATTATTTTATAATAAAGTGTTTGTAATTTTTATGTTTAAAATCTTTTTTTAAATGTTAATTTCATTTCATTTATTTAAGTGTAGAGATTTTATGGAACACTATTAAAAGTTCATAAATCTTTATTTAACTTCATTAAATTTTTGTCGGCACTGCTTAAACTCAGCTGCACTCCGGGCTCCGGGGTGTATAGCTGAGCAGTGACCCTTTTGTCAATTACTAAAACTATATTATATGTAAAAATAAAATATGTTTAAATAACAGGTTATTGACAAACTTTTTATTTTTATTATATTGGACATATAAAATGACAAATATTCTTTACATTTTTGATTAACGTTATCTGTAAGTTCGCATTTATTTTACAAAACTTTTATTTTATTCAATGTCATCTTAAAGAAGTAATTTAATAATTATTTTTTTAATTCCTTGTAAGCGTTAGATATTAACAATAATATTGAATATTTGATTTCCTTAGAAGATGATGCAGAATATTTACCTTTGTAGATACCACTATTTTCTGAACACCATATGATTTTGCAAAAAAATTTCAGATATTTTTTAAAGTAATTTTTCATATGCATCATCTTATTATTGCCATTCGACATTATTTAATCGTTCTCAGCGCTCTCCATTCTTTATTACACTTTTTTGACCGACTGTATGTATGTATACCTGTAAGCAAACGATTATCGCTCGCAAGACCTCGAACACATGCTTCTTTGGACAGGAGCCGGACATTGAAGGGAATATAATCTAATATCTCGTTATTTCGATGATGTATTTTTTTTGGGTTTGTGATCATCACGCCATAACGTCACGCTATTTCATTTAGAGGGTAATCCGGCACTTTTAAATTCCTTCCTCTTCCCCAATTATTTCCCTTCCTCACTTCATTCAACCTCACAACATACCCCAATTGGGGATGCCATAGTCCCACTGGCTCCGTACTTTTTCGGGAATTTTGTGGGGTATTCATATAAAAATAAAACTCAAAGATGATGGATAGAATATAAAATGTTTTAGTCACGCCATTGGGCTGTATCGCCGCTTTGGTTGTACAAACGATCCAAAGTGGAAATTAGATATGAGAAATAAAAAAAAAAATTGTCTCCATTCCAGATTACATTGCTAGGGGATTGTGGAAAAAGGTAGTAAATGGGAAAACGGAAGATTGGGAAATGTTTGTGGCAGTGGCATGCATTGCACCATGTCCAAAGGTAAGATGTATGAAGTTTTTCAGGTTCTATTAACTGCCGAATTTTTGAACACAAGAATGAGTGATAGAAGGGACCCGTTCTCATGTGATAAATCTCAACCGCGTACAAACGTAGAGCGCGCATTTGGCTTGTTTCCCGACTGTGCACCGGTTCCGAAGGGATCAATGATGATAGTTCCTCAGAGCATAGAAATGATTTATTAATATTTTCAGTAAACGCCAATTTACTCAGAAATAATTTTGATAATTAAATTTAAAAACAGCTTTAAAATGGTTTAGAATGCCGAAACAGTTGTCACAATAGTACAAACTAAAATACTGGCCGAACGTAATAAAAAATATTAAAATTTTATTTTCTTTCAATTAAAAACAAAAATCAAATTGAGTACTACGAACTAAACACAATAAAAATAATCATGCAACCATAGTTTATGATTGAATTTATAATTCATTGCCATGGCTCAGAAAATTCTAAAAAAAGAACCCATTGCTCAAAGTTCTAGAGGTTTTGCTGCAACATAAAACTGACGTTAATAAATGAATTCAAAATTATTTTGTATTCACATTTTATTAATATACATGTTTCGAAAGCGATGCTTTTTTTGTAAAAGTAATTTTGAAATTATTTATTAATAATGACGCCTAAAGTGAATACCAATATTTTTAAGAAATTATAAAACTGATTTTATTTAATATTTAATATAGTACCCAAATATCAATCATTCACTAAGCAATAATGACTTATTCACTGAAGACAACACGATGAATTAATGTGTAACAAGGTACTGCACATTATTATTTTCAACCCTATTGACACGCCATACAAAATACTGCATCAAACATATTATTAAATTCAAGGGGGTTGCAATGGGGATGATCGTTTTCCGCCCTTATTTGTAATAAACGACATCAGATATAGATGTCACTGCTTTGACAGTGGTTGTTGTAGCAGGGTGGCAACCCTACGACATGTTGCAATGTCGCGTGACGGCGACATTACAACATATAACGACATTATTATTTATTGACGATATTCAATAAGTATGATGTTTGACATGTTGACATGATGACATGATATGAGACATGCAATTTGAACTGGATATGCTTACTGTCGACCTGTTGACGTTTATTGCTTTTACACGGGGACAGTTTTGTCATTTATATTAGGACAGTTTTCTTATTGCTTTCTGATAATACTTTAACGTTGAATATAATGTATTGAAAAAGTTTTTGTGAAGTCTGCCATTATGCTGACCGCCTTCATTAATGTTGATCCAATGGAGAATTGTAAAAAATATTTATTAAAACTATTTTTGTACATTTCTTGGACATTAACTATGTGACAATTTCTAGAGATTTTGTTTTTGAAGAATTTTAATTCACAGTGTAAATTTGTTACTTAAAATGAATAGTTTGTTACCGGTTTCGACACATTCGTTTCATTTAGTAGTGTTCTTGAAAATAACTTAAATTATGTAAGTATGGTAGTAATTAGATATCATAAGGGGGAGGGGTGGTGATTAGGAGTGCAATGAATGTGACGCTCATTACGTAGGTATGAGAACTAGAATTTTTAAACTAGAATCAGAGAGCATGAATTCTGTTTACAAAATAATAACTATTCCCAGTTCACCAATCACTAAGAAGAATCAAGCTATAGCTTCAATAAAAACAAAAAAGTTTTAACATTCTATCATTAATACATATTTAATTGGTGCGCCTAGAGACTTTAAAAAAAATAAAAGCACCCTATAGGTGACCTTTGCTAACCATGTTTTCTTATTTTGACTGTTCCCATACTCCCCATCCAAATCACCACCCTCATCTAATAGTATCTAATTACTTCTGTAGTTGTAAAATTTAAGAAGGTTTAAAGAACGCTAGTGAATGACACATACGTGTCGAAATCGGTAGAGAATTATTAATGTTATTAACAAATTTAGATTTAGAATTAAAGCTCTTCAAAAACAAAATTATTATTACGTGACTACCAATAACAACAGCTTTTTGGATGATATTTTTCTTTTAAGTGGAACATTACCAATTAAAGTATTTATATTATAACATGGGAATACTTCAAGGTTCTGGAAATGAACTTCAGGTTTTTCTTCAACCGAGAGACTTGACTAAACTTCTGAATCATGTGTAGGCAACCCTAAATCCAGCAATTGTTTCTCCAGAGAAATTAAATAAATTATCAATACAATATGATGTGTATTCAAATTTGCATAGTATTATTTGAGAGTTTATTGTTTTCGGTGATAAAATTGAAACCACTTCTCTAAAAACATTTTTCTAAGGTGCATCAAATTTTTGTAACGAAACCAATTTTTACATGAAATGTGCAATAGCACCATCTCGATTTGGGCGGCTTTAAACTTAATCACTCTTATGCTTAGTTTACACGTAGCCAGTAGTAAGGACAGTGATAAGTGGTACCTCAATCACTCTTCCGAGTAAAGCGATTAAAGTCATCCACAATTGCAATTAAGTAAGTGATTTACTAAACTCTTGTATTTGTAGTAAAATGTAAGTGTGTGCGTGTCGAAACAGCGGGACATTAGCCCCCACCCAACTACAAGGATGCGTGTGTATCGTATTTTATCTGAAAAATATGAAGGATTCTAATCTATCAACTAAACTGCTACTTAACGCTAACTTACTACTTACCACTCGCACTGTCCAGACGCGGAGAGTGACTTAAAATTAACTACACGATTTAGTTGTCACTTAACACTGTCCTTGCTACTGACTGCCTGTGACATAGTCATAACTGCTACAATTTTAAGATTGTTAAGATAGAATATTGTATTTTAAGGCGTAAATAATTAATTTGTGTGTGGGTACCTAAGTGAAAACTTAATGTTGAATAAATACAGCATGTGTACATTATTAGTATGAAAACAATTTATTATAATACATTTATATTTCAGACCTTTCCACTAGGTGCCTACCTTATTTCAAATAATATTGAAGAAGATAAGAAAACTACTCAATTCCACAAAGTTTTATTCCTATAAAATTTATTATAACTTAGAGAAAACTCCCATCAAACTATTTCTATGACTTCTCGTCTATTCTCAATGCCAATTTAAAATTGATTTTAAATGTGGAATATAGAGTAAAGGCAGTTCGAAGTTTGAAGTTCAAACATCTAATTCAATTGTCTATGCGACGGAATCCATAAAAGTGTGATCAATTTGTTTTCCAGAAAATGCTGCTCTTTCTCTTTTGCATTTTCTGATGCATCGGAAAACAATTATAAAGAAAATTTCACTTTGATGCAAAATCGATGGCGTATCAGGATGTACCCGTACAAATTTTTACTAGTGTTTCTTGGAAATATTACTGAGTAAAAAATGTGGATAGCATTTTGGTCTCTGGTAACTTTTTTCGCTATTTTTATGTATTATATTATCGATGCAACATTGTATAAGATAATGTCAAGGTTTAAAAGGGAAATAGATATTTCTTATTTGGTATAATATTAATAATAATTTGATGATTTGCATAGCGCCGTTTTTTGTGAAAAATCACTTCAAGGGCGATCTTGGCGTTAGAGCGATAGGATCCCAGGCACTGAGGAGAATTCACTATTATAAAAACGTGTAAAGAGAAAATCAGGAATATCACAAACTTATGAGAAATGGAAATCTATTCATAACACCTAATTTGAAAACAACTCACATGCAAAACCATTATATTTATCAATCCATAAAAATTACAATAACCACCCCATTTAAATGCGCTGTTTTAATGTTCAATCAGAACAAATAAATAAAATTAAAAACTTCTTTAAAAAACTAACATACCTAAACATTTCATACAAAATATTTTATAAATAGGAGCAAATCAAATACTATGATATCTTTTCAATCAATATTAAATTAACTTAACTTTACTATATGTTTTGTATGTACGCATATCTTTTACTTTTATGTCCTTCAAGAACTTTTATTCTTTATATACTCTCTGATGTCATTGTACGACCTAATACCACATATAATAGTTACCTTTTAAATTGTTTGTACTATATTCTTATACTGGGACATTTAATTACTGTTTATAGTATATTTATACCGTTGATTATTAAATAAATAAATCCGATTAACAACTTTCCACGTATACAACTTTGCTTCATTCGCATTCATGCATCGGTTCATAAGTAACCCATCTGTTATTTTGGGTCTCGATTAAAGTATTTGGTTCACGTAGTCGTGCTATGTCTTCCTTGGGCGTCCTCGACTTCTTCTACCATTCACTTTCGCGTCATAGTTTCTCTGCAGACTTCTTTCTTCGTTCATCCCCTCCACATGTCCCAACGATCTAAGAGTTCCTTTATTATTATTACGCTTAAATCAGCCTTGCATTCTTTGTCAACCTCCTCATTTTTTTATGATTATACATGGTTTTACCACACATAAGCATCAGGAAAATAGCGAGTTATATTATACCAGAGTGGTAGATACTCTCAGTCACGCCCTGCTGAAATACCACCATTCATAATCGAAACAATCCTTGAAAGCAGTGGTGGCTTGTGATCTTTTAGTGTGCTCTCTAGATAAAAGCCGATAACGTTTTCTTTTTTTTTTATAAAAACTCGATTTTTTATGAAGATTTAAAATAAATACATATTTTTGCTAGACGATCTTCATACAAAAAACCGTTTTTTTGAAAAAAAATCATTTCTGGTATGCAACAAAATTGTATCTGAATAGCCGGGTTAATTTTTTTTTTACATGAATACCGCACAAGAGTCTCAACTGCTACCAACCGTCTGGAGCCAGTGAAACTATGGCATCCCCAATTAGGGAATGTTGTGAGGCTGAAGTTATTGGGGAGGGAAAGGAGAAGGGGGAGAGGAAGGTGGGGAAATATCTGGCTATTCAGATCTGGTCACTATGCACGAATAAAAGCCATTTCAAGCAACGTTTCAATTCTGATAATAACAATAAAAATAATATATAATATATTTGCCCATGTTCCAGAGTGGAAAATACTCTCAGCATCGCCCTGGTGAAAGACCACCATTCAGAAATAAATTCTTGATTTTTGGTTAATAATTCCTGAAATTTTCGAAAACATAATTTATGAAGCATTTTCTAAAAATACAAAAAGTCTGGCGTATCGTTAAGTCATAAATAACATTTTTCGAGACATTGAACCTAAAGAGTATGCTATCGAATGGCTTCAATCTAATTTCCATTGAAAATTGCAGGCAATTTCCTGCCGAAATGACAATATTGCATGACGAATCTAGCTCGAGCTTTAACTAATAATACCGTATTTTAGTTGGATCATTTGCTTCGAGACTACCAATCGCTATCGTAATAGTATCAGTATTTCCTCGTTATTTTTATGTAATTTTTTACTTCAGAGTCAATTTTGGATATCAATGTGATTAAATTTCAAAAATGGTATGTTATATTTCTTCAGAACTTGTACGAAATCACTTGACTGATGTGACTTGCTTTCTTTTTTTTCAGATATTTATTAGACATAATTAAGAACATTGTTTACATGGTAATAACAGTGTGTATTTAATTATATTTTTGTTATTTTTTTTATTTAAATAATCCTTTTAGTTTCCTTTTTTTAAATTTAGTACCTACCTAATTGAGAAATTCTCGTGTTAAGGGAGGGAGTACTAATATTCATTGTTACACATTTAATAATTTCAACATTTCTACCATGAACTTGATATTCTGTTGTCTATACACTAATTTAAAAAATAAAATAAAATAAATGGAAATTTTTAGAAACAAAATGTATCTATATAATGTATGTATATAAACATATATACATTTTTTCCAAGTAAACTTATAATATACACCTGAAATTAGTTTCTTGTAAAGTGTATTTTAAGTTTTTTCTTTAAAAATTGATAATTCTTTTCATCTTGTATATCTTTGGGAAGTTCGTTAAAACATTTTATGGCAGAATGTATGTAATGGTGTTGAGCTGTTGTTGTATTAAGTTTAGGGATTATTATTTGTCTTGTGGTCCTCGGCCTGGTGCTAAATGACTCTAATTTTAGATTTTCTTTATGGATTTGAAGTAATGCTTTTTTTTGGTATATTGTATTTAAATCTAAGACTTTGAATTGTTCCTTCTATATAAAATATTCAATTTTTCAATAACTTATTGAATCTTATAAACGTCAATATAATATATTTTTGATCATTGACTAACAACTAATAACTAATACTAACAACTCTCAAAATGAAACATGTAACAGAAAAGATATAAAAAATAAAAAAGTGACGGTAGCAGCTGGGACTCGAATCCAGGACATCATTTAATTGAAGATGATATTGACAGTCCTTGAATATGACGGGACAGATTGGGGTAGCCGTAGATTCCCATAAAAAGGTTCTGAGATCGAGTCCAAGCTACTAGAGTTCCATTTTTCGGTGTCTTTTCGGTTTCATGTTTCTTTTTCAGAGTTGTTAATATTATCTTCAATGATTAAAGCGGAGGAAGGATGAAAGTAATGTTGAGGTTCGTAAAGAATGCAAGGATGATGTATGCGTAATGAGCAAGATTAAGAAAGGGATGATTAGATGGTTCGGGCATGTAGAGAGAATGAACGAAGAAAGGAGTGTAAGGAGAATATACGACGCCAATTAGAATGGAAAAAGAAGCCGGGGACGTCCGAGGAATACATGGCACGATCAAGTGAATCAAATACTTGAGTTGGGCCATGTCGAAAGTCGGAATAATAGAAGAGAATGTATACATGTGAATGAAGCACGAAGTGTATGCCAAGATCGAATTGTTTGGTGGTCCATCCTCTATGCCTATACCTGCGGGGAAACGGTGTGATGGTTAGTTAGTTAGTCAGTTATTAAAACTATATTCTTATTTAATTTAAGAAACGGTTTTTTACATAAAAAAAGTTTTGCTAAGTATTTGTTATTACGCGTGATGGCTTTTACGCTTTCCTAGGTATTCTCAAATTGACAATTTAAATGGAGTTCTACAAATTACGATTTTTTTAAACTCTTCACTCTATTTCACTCGCATAATTAACCATCATCCCAATTAATACTACTCGTGGGTATGGGTCGGATAGAGGATGGAACGCCATATAGCTTTCTACGTATAGCTTTTATGATTTTAATTAAAGTGAAATTACATTATGAGTTTTGGACACCATTACGTAAATCTGTATTTTTATTTTATTTGTAGCATTGTTCCGTTACAATTCATGTGAACTACGTTTGTGATGTCTTAACGATATTGTGTCATATCAAAAATTAAAAATAAGTAAAATACCCCGCACGGGTACCTATAAATTTTCCCGCATGAAAAGGCATAGTAAAAAAAAAGGTTAGCTTTGCCGTATCGATTTTCATCAAGTCATAAAATTTTCTTTTGGGAATATCCGTTAGTTTTATCTGGTCGCCCCAAGACAAGCCGCGTCAAGTCAGTAGTATCTAGTACAGAGTTTGCTATGAACACGTACACGTGCAAACGTAGAAATAGAACCCAGCAAGGAGGCAGACTGGTAGTACGGTGGTAATACGGTTGTATACAGCGAGCCATATAGTCCAGACACGCTAAAGTTAAATCAACGCCGTTTAATCTATACCGATCAATCACGGGCAAGGGGTTATTGGTTGATACCACCCTCTATTACAGCCTGCTCAAACCACCCCGACTTAGAATTTGCCACCCCTATACTGCCCCCCTTTTCCGCCCTCTAAGACTTCCTTGTATTAGGTTGTATTCTTGCAAAAGAAAACATTGGAAGAAATTGAGTAGACGTATTATTGTATGTTATTTAGTTGTATTGACGTTATGGTTTTAATTTTTTTCTAAATGATAAATTTTCTATGTTTATCATTTGTCTATACTTGACATTATTATTTTTTAGTTTTCTGTATATTCCCGATGAGAAAAGCTTCGCCTTCGAAACAAGTTGATATGTATAAGTTGTGATTACAAAGTAATTTTTAATTAATTTGATAAATATTCCATTAAATTTAAATGTAATCCATTGCTCTCTCACTGTTAACTCGTTCCATTTTTAAGTTGTATTTACCTCTGTGTGTGTATAGAAGCAATCAATTGATATAAAATTTAAGTTTTAATATTATGTCATATCATACGAATCCAATTTTCATTAGGTAGGCCCACAAAAAAATTCTACATAACTTATAATCTAATAAAATTAATAAGAAGTACGTTGTTTATGCCAATGCACTGTTAAATATATAAACATCAACATGTTTCGAAAGTAAATGTTCCTTCATCAGGATAGACATTATACTTAAAATTAATGGCAAGTTTAAACAAATAATTAACAGAAAAATAATTATGTAAAAATAGGAAAATTATAAACATGAATAAAAAATAACAACATGCGATGAAAGTAGGTAAGTAATTAATTAAAAATGTAAAAATAATTGAAAACGGAAAAAAAACTTTCTCTTCTATTCTAATCACGTTTCCCAGCTATTACTTTTTGAAGTTTCCAGTGATAACCATACCTAGATGGATAAATAATGCTTATTTCGCAAATAAGCATCATTTATGCCATCAAAAATCATCGCCTGTCTATGGTCAACACCTGTTGAAAATCATATTTATTACGCAATATAACTCGGAACAAAACAAGAGCAGAGCCCGGTTTGAAAATTATTATAATATAAACTTTATAGTCTTTGGCTCATCATAAGACGAACACTTCATCAAAGGTTCTATGTAAAATATGAGTTCATAATATGCCTTTGCAACCAAGTAATAATGATCCATATTTAAGTGTTTAGGTACAGTCTAACATATAATAGTAGATAAAAATTGATGGCGCTTTCCGAAAGGAGATGATTCCACGTCATATTCTAAGAAAATTTAAAATTTAATCCTCTTTATTATTTAACGCTTTGCAAGGAAGATAATTAGATGAAAAGGCGATTTTTTGTATTTCTATCGAAAGACCCGTTTATTAGATGTTTAATCAAAATAAAACAAAACCTAATTCTTAGATCAATGATTTAAATAAAATTAAAAAAAAAACGTAAATATAATCGAGTTGTGTTGTTTTGCATTGTTCTTTTTAAATAGAACTGTCAAACTCGAAAAAAAAATTGAATGTAAGGAACAAATTTCAAAGACAAAGTGAGTAACTTGGGGATGCCATAGTTAAGAAAAAAAATAGTTCCACTTTAATAATTTTCAATTTTTTTTTTTGGGAAAATGTACTACAATAATTATAGTTCCTACCTACAAACTGTGAAAAAGGTGATTCACTCGAAATACTAATAGTAAATACCAGTGGGTCAAAGCATTTAACCCTTGAAGGAGGTGTTTCCTATAGGGGGAGGTTTACCTGTAATATGGGGTGGTATTGCAGGTGGGGGGATGGGGGTGGATTAGCATTTAGTTGACAGAGGGCCCGATAAGGCCCTGTCTTGGTGAATAAATTGGAATTACTAGCAAGTGTTTGATTCGTAATGCTGATATTCCTTTGTCCTTTTTTAATGATCTAATAAACAGATAGTCCAGATAAAAAGTGTTTCGATTTAAAATTAACTTATACACTTAGTATTTGGGCATCCAATTTAACTAAGGCGATTTCATAACATGGTTTTTATATTGGCCGACTTAATTATAATTTTTTTTTTATTGTATAATATTAATTATATACAATGGGAACTTATACCCGCTAAGCCATTACATGTAGCTTGTCAGCAGGAGTTTATTTCAACAGCATTATATAATACAACAATAAATAACAAACATCATGTAAATGTACAGCAAAATTGGGATATAGAGGCGCATGCATGTTGTGATCAATGTACATAAGTTGGAAAAAATTAAAAAAAAAAAAAAATGGAAACAGCCTTACAGTTTTCTTATTGAGATACTAAAGTCCAATTTTATAATACCGATTTAAATAATATTATAAAAATATCAATATCATAAAAAATATCAAAATTATAAAAGTACCAATATTATAAAAATATCAATATTATGAAAATATCAATATTATAAAAAATATCAATATTATAAAAATATCAATATTTTAAAAATATCAACATTGTAAAAAATATCAATATTATAAAAATATCAATATTACAAAAATATCAATATTATAAAAAATACCCACATTGTAAAAATATCAATGTAATAAAAATATCAATATTATAAAAACATTAATATTACAAAAATACAAATATTGCAACAATATCAAAAATATCGAAGTATCGGCAGGTATTTAATAAATTGAATTTAAAAAAAAATAAATATATATTTATAAAACAGCAGTCTGTACTGCCATTGCTCGAAGTCGCTTACAGAGGTTGGAAATTTGTACGTCCCATTTCATGTTACAATCCACCGTAACACCTAGATAAACATACTGGTTGGATACTGTATTTATTTTTATTTCTCATGTAATTTTTTTTTAATCATCTGTAATATTATACAGTTGGCTATCTTCCCAACAAGCCCTCCATCGCTATGCTTGATGAACCCTAAGTGACCAGCTCAGGTATGGGGGCTCCAGCGAAGCATTTGTTAACATAATAACATATGTGTAGTACACTTTACATTATTTTATATAGAAAACAAAAAAGTAATTTAAATATACTTGTACTAAAAAAAAATATTGATGTATATAGTAAAATTTAAAAAAATATATGTAAAATAAATATACTCATTACAGTCCAATACAAAAACAACACATAAAAAGTAAAACAATGTAGGTATAAATAATTTTGAATAAATTTACGAATAGACTAAATATCATCCGTGGCAAACCAAACTCTCTGATCGCAAGCCCCTATTTCTATAAACTATCTCCCCCAGTACTATCCGCTGGCAGTGTCTAAGTACTTACCCCACTATTACTAAGTCAAAGAACACATCCCCAGGAGCCTCCCCTGTATTTTTGTACGTAGTAATAACATCGCGTTATGAGGTAAGTATTCGATATCGATTGGCATATGACCTTGTTGTGAATGTGGGGGGTGGGGTGGAAAGTTTGGAGCTTCGCTAGTGAAATATAGATGGCAGTAGTTGAGGGTTGAAAGCTGAAATTCATATTTGTTTTATTATTTTTGCTCATTATAGATGTTGTTTTTAATATCATTCAATCAATTGCATACTTTTTTGAAGTGGTTATGTCCCTGAGGAAAGACGTTTCCTCGAAAATGTTATTGCAATTTTGATATAGTGCAAACACACAAGTAGTGTAACTGAAATAAAAGCAATTGTATCTAACTTCTTGTGAAATTGATAAAACATCGAAGTAACACATACTCAACTTCATCTGCCTGACTGACCCTTGGAATTGAAAGATTTTTTTTTTGTTTTCTTTCAAATCGGTATACGAGTAATAATAAAAAAAATACTAAATATTTTTTTCATTCTAGAATGTGGGGAGGTTAATGTAATCCCACACGTCTCATAGACAGTGTAAATACGTAATATGTACAAGTAATATCATAAATAAGAATAGAAAACAATCGAATAAATTAAAATAATAAAGAAGATAGTAGTAGAAGAAGAGAAATAAGAAGAAAAAAATACGTGATACCAGAATAAGTGAGACTATGGCATCTCCAATTGGGGTATGTTGTGAGGCTGAAGATATTGAGGATAGGAAAGATATGGGAGGAGAAAGGTGAGAAAGTACCTGGCTATTCAGATCTGGTCACCAAACACGGCTAAAGCCATTTCAAGCAACGTGTCGATTCTGATTGGTGGTCTTTCACCAGGGCGATACTGACAGTATCTACCACTCTGGAACGTGCCGCAAATATACAACATATTGTTTTAAATGAGTAAAATGTGAAATAACACCATTTAATCACATACAATTTACTTGCCCACGCCGGGATTTGATTCCGCGACCTCCAGATTCGTAGCAAAGGATCTTAACCACTCAACCACGGATATCGTCTAGTTCGTCTAAAGTTAACAAGAAATAAGGGAACGTCATCGATTTTGAGCTTATACTTCGTTTTTGATCCATCGTATTGAAGATTGTTGGGCCCAATTCTTACTCTAATTTGCTTCAATACTAGACCCTGAGGTCTGACGGGGTTCCGTGACGAGGACATTTTTGGAGTTGTTAATCCTTTCCCTCATTTCCGCCACCCTGGTTTTTATTAAGGTTTGCAAACCCGGGAACTTGCCCTTCCGAGAACATAGAGGAGGCACTGCAGTGCCTCGGAAATCCGAACGTCATACGGTATGCGTTAGTATATTGCACTTTAATGGTTTTTTTTTGAAGGTGGCCCAGATCTCGCATGTATTCAAGGTATAGATTCATATCTAGAAATTCTCTGCTCAGTGGCTGCAATGCTTAAGAACAGATTTTTTTTACTTATACCAGAAGAATTAATCACATTCATCCACACCTATCATAAAAACATATTTCAAGTTAGTCGAGCAAGATAGATAAAATAAATTAGGCATTTAATGGCGAGTGACTACTCACCTATATGTAGTTGTGTACATATATGTGTTAATTTGATAGATGCCCGGATGAGAACGCAGCAACAAAATGCTTAACGGAAATCCGGACAATTCTAAACCGATGCAATGACTAATGATATGGAAATTACGAAAAGTTTGAAGAGTTGACATTGATAGCAGAAAACGTCTGTATTTAAATAAATTTTACAAATCAAGTACTTGATCTTTCATAGGAAAATCTTCTCTAATCTCTCATGATTTGAGGAGGGTGAAGAAAGTGATGACCTGTAAACAAAATATCATTGATAATGAAAATTAAATAAATAAATAAAAAACAGCTCACAGTTATATCTTTTCCAGCGATGATCAAATAGTTTTAACTCACCCAAATAGTAAGTTGGTACCTTGTCAACAAAACGATAACCATCTTATTCGATAAAAAATATATGTGCCACGATCAAATCTTTGAGTTTGGAATATAGAAAATACCCGCTATGACTACGATGGGTGATCTATCAGTCCAAACGACAATTCGTGAGTTTTGGCTATGACTACCACCGAAGTGTGAGACAGCGCATTGTCTTGATGGAATAAAAATTTCTTCAAATGCGATTATTGTTTTAAAAGCTCTTCAATTTTTTGCCATTGCTTATCAACTATTGGTGCTTAGTAATTCCCCGTTAATGATTTGCTTTTTTAAGCTAGTCCAAGCTACTACAAACATTAGCGTATCCGTAGAACAGTAAAAAAATGTAACATGATTTTATAATTTAAGTACATTTTGATTTGAAAAAAGTAAAGACTTTTATCGCTATACAGTGACAGAGAACAAATACGAAACACCGTCGGTAGTGCCGTCAACAGTAATTCAAAGGTTACACTCGTGGATACGTGAACGTAAATAAACGTGGAAAACGCCAATGACAGCAAATGAACAATAGTGAGATATTTTAAATATTTCCACACAGCAAACAATCACATTTCACCCCGGGTCAATTGCCACCACCTCTCTATTTTAGTCCGTCACATTTGTCAATGGGGTGCTGCAGACCCCACCCTCTGGCTTATTGTAGTTGGGCGGCAATCAAAGGGTTGTATCCCCAGTGTTGTTGCAATATGATGCAGAGAATGGTAGTGGTCAAGCCGGCTGACAGGTCTGCCATTTTTGCATTAATTTGTTATGTTTGGTGGGTACTCTAAGGATGTTTTCCATAAAGAAACCGACATGGTGTTGTTTATATGTCATGACAAGAAGCTCTAAGTGAAAAATATGTATACCTTATTTAGCGAGACATTCAACGTATACATTTTTATACATTATTAGGAAAATTATTCAAGCAACTTCGTATCAATAACTCATGATATCACTTGCACTAATACATATGTAAAAATGGGTATGTATTGTTAATGGTTTGGTTCAGTATCATTCTACATTTTCACAAGTATCTCCTTCGTGTTTATTCATTATTTCAGATGAACCAAAAGTAATAAAAGTGTAATAAGTTTAAAATTAAATTTCATGGTTCGAGAATCGTCTTGAGTTTCTTAAGATGAAGAAAGGCATCAAACTATTTCTATTATATTATTCACATATTATTATCTCCATCCAAAAGGCTTCATGGAAAATCTCAGGGTCAATGCCGTATTTGAGATGTTGTGATGAGATATGAAACCAAATGAAATGTTTTTTATGCAAATATCTCCGAGATGGTTTGAATGTTTCATGTGCGAGTTCCTTTACATTACATCGAAATATATGATAGCTTTCTTTGTAAAAATTTGAAATCATAACTTTTCCTAATAATATTAATGAAAAATTCATTTAAGTAGATGTAATTGAAGGGGTTTTTTTTAAACCCACCGCAATTTTGGTGTCAATTTTTTTCAACTCACGAATGGCGGGTTAAGAAATTGCTGTAGTGAACCTGAAACCAGTAGCGTCCAGCCCATAAAGGCTGAAAAGCTATGACTACCTTTCGTTTTTTTAGATTTCTGAAATAGAAAGAATTTTTTTCAGAAATTTCTTATTTCATGATCGTTCTACCGTAAGAAATTATTTCTGCATGGTAAATTTCTAATTCTTAGTTACAATTTGCCTCGAGCGCCTTTTCCTTCATACGTTATGTTATGATAAATAATAATAATCAACACCTGAAAAGTTACATGCCTACCCTTGGTCAAGGAGCAATGCACGTTATTGCTTGGAACTTATAAGGACAAAGATCGTTCGAAGTGAAAAACAAATTCCAAAGCCTAGCTGCTAAATTCAAGAAAGACTTCAAAGAAAACTATCCTCAACCGTGTGCATCCAATGGGCGTTGGCCTCCTGGCTTTGCACGGATGCCGGAATGGTCATTGACGGTAGCTCTTCGAATAACTTTTATTTCATATACCGGTAGATTAGACGTAGCGTATCCACCTGCGTCTATATTATAAAGATTGCAATTGGCTTAATATAATAATAATTAGTCCAAAATGGTAAGAACACAGCCCCCAATACCCCCCGTGCTGAAATATGACGGTGCGGGCGTCAATGCAGCGCGGCGCATCGAACATATTGCACTGTGCGATCGGCCGCAGCGCGCAACGGCCGACGGAACGGCGACGGAACGGGCGACGCTTAACGGCCCGTTTCACTCCGATGTCGTACCCACAGTGCGGTAGTGGGTGGCCTGGGAGATGTGCAAATACCGCTTTGTTTATTAATAATCTATTTTTATTAGAAACAGCAGTGAAACAGAAGTAAAGAACCAGTGGGATTATGACATCAGCTATTAGAGAATGCTGTAAGAGGGAACGAAAAAAAAGCACCCCACAGTTTTATTTTGTGCCTGTTTAATGCATTATTCAGTATTTTATCCACATTTTTGTGTAAAATGATTCTTTATATTATATTAACGATGGATTCAGATATTTTATGAGGACATTAAGTAGTTTGTTATATTTAGGAAAACATAGCATAACTTTTTTTATAAAATAAGTTATTTTTTGTTGCATTAAAGTTTCCACAATACAATTTTTTATTTGTAAATGATGAATTCGAAAAAACAGCAAAAACAGCATTTTGGTAGTGAAATTGAAAAGAATATAATAAAATACATTTTCTAGTTAAAAAAAACACTATTATTTTTATAAACAATAATTATTAATCTAAAACACTCATCCAAATTGAAAAAACCTTCCGAGCAAAGATAAATGTCGCGGGCAGGACTCGAACCCGCACCCTTCTAATGTCCGGTTAGATGCTCTACCGTTGAGCTACGTCGGCTTATCGCAAACCCGCCAAGTTAATCAATATATACTAGTGTTCCATTCAATAATTACTGTTTTTATTATATTTTCACCTGTAAACAACCAACTTTATTAGTATGAGAGAGGCTTGTAACGGCTAAATCCCTCAAATTTGTAATGGCTAAATCTCTCATACTAATAAAGTTGGTTGTTTACAGGTGAAAATATAATAAAAACAGTAATTATTGAATGGAACACTAGTATATATTGATTAACTTGACGGGTTTGCGATAAGCCGACGTAGCTCAACGGTAGAGCATCTGACCGGACATTAGAAGGGTGCGGGTTCGAGTCCTGCCGGCGACATTTATCTTTGCTCGGAAGGTTTTTTCAATTTGGATGAGTGTTTTAGATTAATAATTATTGTTTATAAAAATAATAATTGTTACCCTTTGCACTGTGCACAAAATCTTGTCTTAAGTTTTAAAGAACTTTAGTTTATCAATTAAAAAAAACACTAATTATTACAAATTAAATACATACACACGAATAACGTTAAGTCTAACATAATTAATATATTATAACATACAGAAGGAATTATAACTAACCTTGCGATTTATTTTTACTATTATGGATTTACTCAACTGTTCTGAGGATAAATGAAAAGTATCAGTCTGAAAAGATGTTGTTGTGATTCGTGCACATGCTTTTGAAAAATAAGTGTTACGTGTAGTTTTTTTTTTTTAGTGTGGCATGTGGAATAGTTGATTTAAGCGTTTATTTTGTACTGGACAATGGAAATTAATGTTTTATATAAAGTAATTGTCAATTTCGTAACAGAATTTTAGTTTGAATATGATATATTTCTTCTACACTCTAGTGACAATAACTTATGGAATGCTAATGAGTATTATTGCGGTGTTCGGTTGGACTTGAAATCTACTTGTTTGAGAGCCTTTCTTTATTTCTTCCTAATCTTCCAATGTTAACAAAGTATTATGGATTTCAAATCACTGATCCTAATCTAATACTGAGCGAACAAATGAGGTCGATAGCTTTATCTTTCATATCTGAAAAGCTAAACCCGATAAAAGCTATTAAAAGGTTTCGATTCTGATGCTCCGTAAGATACTAAGAATAACTTGAATGCACTGTGTCTTAAAATTTGTGAAATCGGCGTAGTCTAACTCATCCAATAACGACGACCTCTATAATAACGCGATAAGTTCCCTGGCTTCACATCGAAAGACCAGTATTCCATCTAGTCAAAACAGCTATTTTAAAGAAAATCCAAAAATTCATTTCTGTTTTAGCACGCTCGAAAAAGAATATATTTTCTTTGAGAATAGTAAAATTGGTACGGCCCTGGTGTCCGGCAACTAATTCTGATAATCGCTATACCGGAAGCAATGCAGCGGCGTAGAGTGGTGGCGTTCAATTTGGGAAACACGCATTGACCCGCACAGACGTTTACTCGTGCCAATGGCAGTATATTGTAGGTACTATTGATAGTATTGAAAGTAGGTGAGTGTGAGTGGCTTACAACGTTTCTGCTCTATGCTTTGTGCATATCATTCATCCTGCTGGAGTTATGAACGTTGCTTTAATGTGTGTGTTGATTGTTCGTCCTCTTAAATAAATAACATACAATCAATAATTACAAAAGAAATAAAAAATATGTGAAACATTTAAATAATTTTCCTTTCCAATAGTACTCGTAACTATGGGCGGAGTGGTAAATGCAAACATTAAAAATACTTTTCGTAATTCTTTTAGATATGTGAATTTGATTGCCAATATAGAGGACCTTTAAAACAGTTCAAAAAGTACGGCAATGAGGTATGGAACTGGCAAAAGAAGGACGATAGTATGATAGTAGAATTACAGTATTTTGAGATGCTTTAAAACTGGTGAAGTATCTGCTGGATTTTATTTTCTAACATGATTTTTTTTTATATTTTTGGAACTGTTCATCTTTCGTGGGATTCCATTAAAATTAGTAAAATAAAATACAATTAGTCAAATACACAAAAAAATTATAAGTAAAATAAAATTTCGTAAAACATAACGTATAAAATCATGAGACATTATTTACTAAAATGTACATAAAATCATTTGTTATCCACCTCCGCCACACAAATGTAAAAATATCATAACTTTAAGCAAAAATGTACCAGTTTGATAGTTGAAACCGGTCCGGTCAAAACATTAAGTAAAATAAAATTAAAATTGTTTTTTTTAAATTTTAATAAGAATAACTTTATTTACACCTCTTTTTTAATATATAAATAGCAACACGTTTCTTTACACAGTATACTAAAAATAATGAGAAACATAGTCAAATGATAAACATAGAAAATAATAATGTAAGAATAGACAAATTACAAGTATAAACAAAAATTAACAATAAGTGACGAAAATAGGTAATTAATTAAAAACGTAACAAAATATTGAAAAATTTAAAAAATATGTTATAAAATACTGTGCAATAAATTTACAATAGAATTAAAAAAAAAAGAATTATATTAATCATCAATATAAATAAAATCAACAAAATTACAAGGAATGAAATATAAAATAATCCTAGTTGTTATTATTACAAATTGTATTAATAACATTCCAAATATAGTTAGTAAGTAATACATATACAAAAAAATAAAATATTAATTATATTTAATTGAACATAAACACTTTTTCTAATTTCTAGAATTCCAAATTTATCCAATTGTCTACCAGTTGTATTCGCATGTAAATTTTTTAAACCTTTTTGTGTGAAAAGAATTATTTGTTAACAAAATATGGTTGGCAAATTCAGAAAAAAAAATATTACTTGACACCTTAGGTGTTCAGGTAATAATAAGTGTTGAAATTAAGTTTTTTTATTTTATTTTACTCATTAATAATGTTGCTTTATTTCAAGGTGATTTTTTTTAAAATTAGAATCCCAAAATTCTCATTACAATGATTATAGGACATCCTAGGCGAACTCTAAGAAGGATATTACCCAGATGTGTCCCTATTATAACATAATAAAATAAGTTAAAGACCCATTAAAATGTACCTGGTCACTGGTAGTTCATGCAGCTATAGGACAAAACAGCTATAAAATTCATTTTAACAAACAAGACGGAAATCACAGGGAAAAAACAAAACCAGAAATAACCATCCGTTGAAATAAAAGCTGATACGAATGACCTTATACAATTTTTTTTAAACCCATAATTTCAGTAAACAAACACAATATAATTCGTCTTCCAGAGGGTAATAAACCAACCGGAATGCAGTTTTTTAAAAAATAATAGTGAACAGTATCGTCAGCAATAAAACATATTTCAAATCATAAATAAAAACAATATCAGAAAGCAATGGGACTCGCTCCTAATATCGATGGGAAATATATCATAGATTAAGTTTTAATTGTGCCAGTCTGACGATGCCCGTGATAGGGTAAAATCAGAAATAAATAAGTGAAAAAAAGTTACAAAAGTTTTTTATTGAAAAAAAAATTATTTTATAATGGAATTCTACCTCTTTTCAAAATTAGAAATAATAAAATAAATATCCTAAAATCTTTGAAAACATGCATATGTAGAATTAATTACTCTTTTGAATCTCCTGCTACGAGTACTTTTTACCTAGCTTTTTTTCTCTTTTCTATAATAGCAAGCTTGGTAATATGTCAGTTTATCCGCTGTCTGTAAGCACCGCTGTCCCCAACCATCGCACATCGGGCAATGGACATATCCGTGACTGGTAAACACCCAGTGATTAATTAATGATTCTTCCTACAGAATCCGCAAGACGCACACAGCACAGTGTTGAACCCTTTGACTTCTCCAAATATTTATGTCACGCGTTAGGAACATGTAGTATCGTATACAGAACTTGACATTCAATTAGTCTTACTAATTCTGAATACAATGCTTTTTTATTTTATTTAATCGTACAGAGAATAATAAATAATAGCTCATGAAAAATGATAAAAAAGCAGATCAAAACGCCTGACGTTATTCAACCATCTTCGTAGTGGAGCGTTGCGAAGAAATATGAAGAGGATGACATTATATTGTGACGTCATTTGGTCTAATCTAATCTAATACTTCAAATCAGGTTTACCTTCAGGAGGCAAAAAAACAACATAAAAATATTTTATAAAGAAAAATGATTTTTAAAAAATTAAGAAAATAGTGGATTAATAAATTGGCGGTGTTATCTTTTCATTAAAAAATAAAATTTATCGGTAGTTTATCAAGATTTTCAGTGCCTGTAAGATAAGGGCAAAATGATTCATAACTTATGAGTGAACAATTTTATTTCTCAAGGTCGGTTGCATTAGTTTATTTGATCTTAATTGAGTTTAAATAAGCAATGTTATCTGTACTTAATATTTGAATAACATAATAATATACTTAGATAGCTATGATAAATAAAAAAAAATAATAATACTGTTTGTTCCTACGACTTATTAGGAAAACGATCCCATCATCTATCATAATGAACGAATCATTTCTTGTGATTATTTGAAATTTTAAAGCCAGCGCATGCTTTTGGACAAACAGGTTTTTTGAAGCAATAATTTCACAAGGATATTTAATAATAAGGGGTCATCGAGCACTATTTAATTCCTAAGAACTATAATGGTATTATTTTTTAGTACAGTGTGTATCCTCATGAGAAAAGCTTCGCTTTTGAAACGTGTGAGTATTTTTATAAAAAAAAAATAACTGTCGTGTAAACAACGTATTTTTTATTAAGTTATTTATCTAAAATATCTATTAAATAAATAAAAACTATTATAATTTCTTCAAATGGTGGGTATTCACTTTGTGTCATCATTATTAGAAAAGAAATTTCTATTCTTACATTATTGTATTCTATTTTTATCATTTGTCTATACTCGATATTATTATTTTTATCTGTATATATTAATAAAGTGGTTAATAGAAAGTAATTTTTTTTTATAAATTTATTGTTTTTGCATTTATAATAATGTACTTATGTACCAGTGATATTGTGATGTCTTTGTAGCAAGTGTACATGGTAAAACTATAAATTGTAAAAAATAAAATAATTTACTGTTCCCATGACGAGATTATTTACTCCTACGAGTACAATGCACTAAAGATGTACTTGTAGGACTTACAATGCACTAAAGATGTACTTACTTACTTATTATTTAGTTTAAATATATTTCTATTTCTATTTACATATAAACAAATTACAAGGCAAAGAAGACAATCCGGGGTGTTTTTCATATTCCTTCTCACTAGGGGTTCCCGTGCTAAGGCAGACTTTTATTTAAAAACTGATTGTTTTAACTTATTATTTTCAAAATGCTGTAAAACTCCTGTTCTTTAATGTATTTGAGATATGTTTTGATTTGGTTTTTGAAATAATTCGCAGTTTCCTTTTTTTTTTTGCATTTTCAAATGTATTTATTATTTAATCATTGAAGAAGATAATCTTAACACATCCCAAATGAAACACGAATCCGAAAAACAACGGAAAAATAAAAAGGTATAAAATATAAAATATTACAATGAGGTATATAAACTTCAATAAGTAAAAAAAAAAAAAATGAGTATTTATTATTTTTACAAATTTCAAGAAAAAACTTATCTCTTTCTTCGTCATGAATATTTTCATGACATCTGTTAATCTATCCATTGTTGTATCTGATAAAAAATGCTAAGTCTGTTATCTTTCAAATGTGGTCTAAATTACCAGCTTAGATCACACGCCTCACGTCTTGAATGCTTCAACATTAATACACACCAAATTAGAAGGCAATTGATTGATTTAATATATTTACATAAAATAATTCGCGGTCATCTAGATACTGCATTATGTCTTACCAGTACTAAAAAAATAGTTCCCAATTCTTACAGTTTAATACGCCATTGCACATTCCATCTAAACACATTAAAAAAGGGTATTTTAACCATCCGTATCAAATGTGTCGAGTGTATAATATGATTAAGTCTGCTAATGTTGATATTTTTGTCGACAATTTCGTTAGAGTTAATCAATCGTCAGTTTTTGTAATCTTCTTTATACATAAAAAACGAATGTTTGTTTGTCTGTTCTCGATTTTCTCGATAGTTACTAGACCAGTTTCCCTCAAGATATCACAGTTCATGCTTAACATTGTCGGGAAGGTTTAGAGAGTTTGAATGAAATCCAATATGTAAAACTGTTGATATATCGTTTTAAAATTACTATGGAAAATATCGAACCCGCTGTGTTATATTGAGGTTATCCCATTGATATACTACTCTGGTTAACCATAGATTACATATTCAAAAGAAGAAGATTATAGCAGAATATTACCAAAATGGAAAACTGGTACCTACTTAAGAACTTTATTATTTAGACATATTTTGAAAAAATAAAAGTTTGAAATGAAATAAAGTTTTCAAATGAATGTTTCTGTGTTTTGAAATAGTGATAGTCGTTACTTGGCATTACTTTCGCTGTCAAATAAATTATGGCACCCAAACGACAAGCAAGAAATCACGGATCCATAACTTTTTAAAAATACAAAATAATTTATCCCGAGTAAGGCCGGGATAAATATTGCGTATGTTTTAACTGAGTTTTTGTAATTTTATTTGTTAGGTATCCTGAATGATTATTTGTAACTGGATGTTTCACACAAAGTGAGAATATTTTTAGAAACCAAGTAGTAATAAATTAATGAAATATTATAAGTACATATTTTGTAAATGTTACTTGACGTCAAAGTAAACGTAGTTATTCTAAAAACTATTTTTTTTTAAAACTTAGTCAAACAAATATTTTTGACACTTTATTGATGAGCAGGTCATAATTTTATAATACATTGTCAACCCAAATTTGTGATTCTGATCTCTTGTTTCAAAGGGGTTAACAATACTCCACCGCCCGGAATGGTCAGGGGTGGTGTTGTGGACTTAGGGGTTTCGTTGACGTGTGGGAGGGGTTGCTAGGTTCTGTGGGGGTGGGGGGTGAGAAGGATTTGACGCATCTCGTGATGGATGGAATCGAAAGAATCAACCGTTTGGTGATGTCGGACATTATTTCTTGTCCAGCCGGCGTAAGGGATGATAAATATATATTTTGCAGAATAAGGGTTGGGTGTAGGTAGGTGCTACATTCAACCAGTTGGGCATTATTTCTTATGCCTTTCATTTTTGTGTAACACACATTTTTAAAGTTCAAACATTCATTCCCAATCTATCGATGTAGTTTATTTTGTATGCAATAAATTAATTATAAATAATTGATGCATCTCCGAAATTGGTTAAAAGTGAAATCTTGAAGTAGGATTTTTTGTATTTTACATTTACTCAACACAGAAGGCCCTGAGGGAAATAATAGCTCTCTAGGCCTATGTTATCTTTGAGGATGCTGTGTGGAGTGTATTTCGGGGGATAAGAAAGAGTTAACCTGGGTCTTGAAGCGACCCCTATTATAGGAGGGAGGAAACACAGAGGTCGACAGATTATTCACCCGAGTTGTTGAATAAAAGAACGACTCGTAGAAGTGACCCGATCCCTTGTGACAAACGTCACCCGTTTTTAAATATTGGGTGCGCATTTGTCGTGTTTCCCGACAGTGCACCGGTGCCGAAGGGATCAATGACACTAGTTTCTAAGAGCATCTTCCATTGAAATATCGATAGAGCAATGACAGCATATCCACCTGACGTCTGTGCTCCAAATATTGCAATCCGTTTATTAAAACAGGGAAATCAGATGGACCACCTGTTTCTGCACAGTCAAGGGTTTTTTTTTCAGATATTTTGGGGCTCCCGACTATAAGTGGCTGCCAAATTCTATAGTGGGAGGGCACGTGCGATTTGTACAGGGTCAGCAGTTGTGAACTATTAAAGTATCTACGGGCTCTGTACAGTACGCCCAGCTTCTGAGAGTCTAACTTTACTCAGGTTCCGATTGCACGAAACATACAATTCGTACACAGAATATACCTAGCGTGTTTTACGATAATCCTTTTTTAGTCTACATTAATTGCCTACTGAAATAGGGAACTATTAATATGATTCAGAAATCGATAAAAAGGTATTGGTGTTTAGATAACTAAATTCTTCCATTGATTGGCGATTTACAGCAAAAAGCTTGGACACTGAGAATGATATTGACAGTTCTTATAAGTCGAAGGATGATACCGATAAAAAAACAAGATGGATTGGGGTAGCCGTAGCTCAGTTGGCATAGAGCGCAGGTCCCGGATAGATCATGAGGTCCTGGGTTCGAATCCCGGCTGCTACCGTTACCATCGTTTCTTTTCGATTTCTTCTATCGATTTGGGACTTGTTAATATTATTTTCAATCATTATTATACAGTTTATTTTAATAAAGCGCTCATGAAGTGAAACAACACAAAATTGCGCTATATAAATGCTTTGTTATTATAATTATTATTAAAATAAACCTATGATTTTAAACAACAATGCAACACCGTAAAATCAGTATCACGCAGGAAAAGCAGAAGAAATATACAATTTTGTCCGAATAACCAACGTACAACCCCGTTCGCGTTATTACCGCTATCTGGTGATAAAATACGCGGCACAGTGTCTCGATTTCAGATTTAATTTCCTGTTCCGTGATGACGTCACTTCCTGACGAAAGGCGCGACAGCTGTTTCGCCGCCTAGAGATAAATTTCCAAAATGACAATCTCGGGCGGGGATCCCGGTTAGTGTTGTGAACTCAAGACGTGATCCAATTTCGAAAACGAGGCCGGTAGGTTGGAACGATTTCGTTCAGTATTTGAATTTGAAAATTTATGTGAAATTATCACGATGTGAAATTTGCTCTCAGTATCATCGGCATAATGCTACAAATAATGTTGAATCGCTTCTTTGGCTTGAAAATTATATATATTTATTCTGAGTTTTCTTTTTCCTTCAATACTTGTAAATTAGAATCAAACCTCAAAATTGTGCACGATTGACGATTCAGTGAATATGATACATGATTTATATTACAACGTATATAAGACAATGGTAGTAGATGCATCGACAGATAATAATTTCAAACAACATAGTCGAATATCCTCATCATGACAAAGATAACATCTCGCACAATCTCCCACTCGGGCCTCGTGCATTCAGTTCATCGACTAGCTAAGTCCTCCATCATGACACAAGAAACATTTTCCGCTTAATGTAAATGTAGTAGGAGATTTTGTAAAATTGTCAGGTTATTCGTTACCCGGAAATAATAATTTCTCTTCGAAAAAAAAATGGAAAATGTATTTGAAGAAATATTAAAAAAAAAGAGTTTTTCGATAGATGTGCAATGATTTTAAGGGGTCAATATTAATATATCTCATAATAATAATAACTCTGTTCAAACCACAGTTTTCAATATATTATTATATACACGACGTTTCAGAAGTAAAGCTCCCCTCATCAAGCTAAACAATACTTATATTTTGTTTAAAAAATTATTAATTCATTTTATAAGTTCGGTACAGAGTAACACTTTTTCAACTACCAAACTAGGCACATGCCCGTATTACGGTAGTTGAAGTTTATTGTAAATAATATTGTTGTATACCTACGCATTCCTAATATCAATGCATATTGTTGATCCTGATGAGACGAGGTTTACTTTTGAAACATGTAGATATTTATGCATTAAAAACAGTAGTTTAAACTAAGTTATTAGTATTTATTATATAATAAAAAAAAACTAGATGATATGAACCCGGCCTTGCTCGGGTACAATAATTGATTTGACAGCGAAAGTAACTATCTCCAAATATAGAAACATTCTTTCGAATATTTTATTTCATTCCAAACGATTATTTTTAAAAATTTATCTAAATCATAAAGTTCTTAATTAAGTACGTACTCGTGTTTTCTATTTTGAAAATATTTTACCCAAAAAAACCTTCTTCCTTTGAATATTCACTCTGTGTAAATAAAACGTGGCGGGTTCAATGTTTTCCATATTAATTTTAAAACGTTATAGTAACAGTTTTACATATTGAATTTTATTCAAACTACTCTCTAAATCTTTCCGGCACTAATAGGAACAAACTCTGCTATTTTCAGCGAAACCGGGCTAATTTTCGAGAAAATCGAGGACAAACAAAAAAACTTACATTTATTTTTATATATACATATATAGATATAACTATTACACGATTACAAAACAAAAGAAATATACCTGTATTTCTATATACTAAACTGTTAATAAATGGTAGAATTCCATTGTAATGATTAAATAAAACAGCGGCCTTGAGGTGATTTTTCACGTAAACGGCGCTATACTAATCATCCAATTATTATTATTATTAAATATACCTGTATTTTTCCACTGGTTACTTAACAATAATAGTATCTAAGTGTAGTAAAGTGAATTCAATTACTTTAGTTATATTTGCTGAAATGCATCTATACATATGTTTTCCGAAACAAAAAATTTTGTTGTTGTTAATTTTTTACTTTTTTTTTCATTTTTAAAACATTTTTACAGAAAAACCTATAATATAATTCACTTTCACAGAGGATATGAGTATCTTAGGGTTTTTTAGCAATCAAACTCATACAAAATTCTCTCTCATTTTGTCCGGTCTTGTCTGGTTTTCTTCACCTCATTTTATAAGATATCCAATGCATACTGGTATCGATTTCTTCTAGTTTCTTTAAATATTTTTAAATATACAAATTTAATAACAGAATCTACCGTTTCGTACATGGTTATATTATAAAGAAATAAATGTACACATATTTTTGTCCACCGTCCTTAAAACAAATACAATTCTTTGACACACAACCGTTAATCATGTGCAAGCCGACCGAAGATGTACACAGTCGGGTATTCGTCTCCCTGTCGAAAACTTCCGTCCGAACCACCATCGGGGGGTGGTGCCCCCACCCTCAAGTCACCTCCCGCTCCTCCTGCCGCCCTGGTCATAGCACTCGGAGGGGTGACTTTTTTGCAATAACATCGATGATGTTTTTTTCTTATTTTATTTGAATTCAATACAATTTTCATGGATATTGTCCAATGCACTTAAATAAGGAATTATCACTTGATAGATAAAAAAAATACAACAGTGATGACATTTTTAAGATGACGAATGAATTATTTGATTTGTAGCCAAAACGACATATTCGTTTTTATTTGTGAATATGGCGTCAACGACATCACGCCGGCCAACATCAGTGACAGCCATCTTACCAGCCAGTAGTGTTGTGTTCATCATGGTGACGTTGTAGCTAGTTAGAATCTTTTAGGAATGTGCGGCTATAGATCATTTTTTAAATAAATAATATTGCGAAATATTAATATTGCACATTTTTAGTACGACGATGAAAATAAGCAAAATAAACCTTAAATCTTCCACACATGTTAGCGGTACCCATATTTCGTGAAAATGCGATATTCTTGCCCCTCTTGCCACTCCTTCACTCTTGCCATTCCTGGCACGTTTGTTGGGTAAGTTCATCTTTACACTACAGGTTTTTAGTAGATTTGATATTGGTGTGGAAAAACAATGAAGTTTCTAAAAAATTCTTATTTTTGACACTTATGGATATTACGTAGAGGAAATGACTTCGCCAGCAAAAAATAGCTCGGTTAAACAATTGAAGACGAAAAAACTATGCAAATTTTATGATGATTTACCAGCACACATTTTCTGCTGCACTGTTAAGATTTTCACATACAGCTTCAAATTTTTTTAAAGGAATTAAATAGATTAATATTGCGCCCTCATCAAAAGAAAAGCATTCCTTTAGTAATAGTATTAGTAGTAGTATAGTTTCAAATTATACTCATCCTCACAACCCCAATTAGGGACGCCATACTCTCACTGGTTCCATGAGACTTATGGGGTATTCATGTATAATTAAATAATTTTAAAAATCGTACAACGCCTTTGAGGTAATATTCCACGAAAACAAAATATTTTCCATGTTTTATAAGTTTACTTAATCTATGTGTCCTGTTAAATGTAAACATACGCAATAAATAAAATAAATGAATACCTAGATAATATAGGAAAATGCCCGAAAATAAGGAGATTGAAACTTAACGTAAGCAAAACCAAATATATATGGAACCAGGCAGTAAAACGCATAACATAAGGTTAACTTTAACGATTGATTATGGAAATATTGAAAAGGTTAATTAAATTAAGTACCTACCTAGGTGTAGTATTGGATGAAAAACTATCTTTCTTTGCACATTTTGAATGTGTGCTAAAAAGGTTATCAAAAAAAGTAAATCAAAAGGAATACACTTTGTATTAATCCAATTTATTTTGAATATATGTCAACTAGATTCGATTCTCCTGAATTATACTGGGACTGAATATATACCAGTACATTTTTCAGTCCCGATGAAGATTTATAAGTATTTCTTTTGATTTATCACGTCAAGTGTTTGCTTATCACGAAAATCCAAAAAGGTAAATTTTAAATAAACTAAATAGAAACACTACAGAGCGTATTTATAAAACTATAGTTGCACAACTATTATATTATTACTCTACGATTTTATGTTTTGCTAAAGTATACTAAGGCAAGTATACAAAAAGCAATCAAATAAGAGAAGAGCTTTATTGAATTCCGATAAAAAAAGAAACTGTTATACATTGTGTTAAAATTCATAAATTTCTGAATAACGAATGCCTGATTTTTTATGGATGAAATTGGTTTCATTAAAAATGTACATATTTATGACACCAGAAATATACATAGAAATAGATTACCGCGTAGGAGAAAAGAGAACTGAAAATGTATGATGAGATCCCTGAACGTTTGAAGAATGAAGGAAGAATAATTGTTTTGCTTAGCGTAAAACTACGATATCGACGGTTCCAACAAACAATGTTGGATGTGTAAATTGGTAACTTTACATAAGAGCTGTAGTAGTTGCAATATTCCAACGAAATAAATAGGGTTTTATGCAAAATATCAAAAGTCACAATATATTTCTTTTTTTCAAAAACAATAAAAATGGAGATGTGAAACACATAGAATCGAACTTTAAACAGCTTTAATAATAATAATGTCTTTATTTCAGCTGAACAAAGCGGCGAGTGCAATACTCTGTCTGCCATATAAAAAAATACATTAAAAAAATTACATAATATGGAAATAGAATATAAAAAAAATGAAAATAAAAATATCATATTTATCACTTATTATTTTCCCTCAAGCCAACGTAGGCTTGAGGGAAATTCTCCATCAATGAGGTAGAGGCACTCCCTGCCACTGGGCGACGGCCTGGACAAGAGTTTTTTTCCGATCTCCGGTAGCGCTGACTCGTCCCGGCTATTCTGTGGCGCCTCAAAGCAGCAAGCCCATACACCCTTCACTCTGCGAACATCTGCGAGGCGCTGTATCGCCAAGGGAGGCCGAACAACACCCTGTAATCGTGGTTATATTTTACTCGGAGTGTGTCCATGACGCCTTATGTATATCTTGTCAATAGTTCGCTAGTGTAAAACCTCATGCAGTATGTCTGGAATAGTTGCTTTTTTACTGGAGGACTGCACCTGTTGAATCTCTTTGCGAGCATGTTGACTCGCACGCTCAGTGCTCTTCTTTGGCGTTATATGTCATTTTTATCGTTTAGGTCATCAGTGATGACATGCCCCAAATATTTACATTTAATAATAAGTTACTATTTCCACATCCGACATTGTTCGTTGGGACCGTCAACATTATAAAACAAAGAATTGTAACAACGTACGTATTAGTTTATATAATAATATGAACTAATTCACAACAAAAACGTTAAATCGGTACAATGGTAAATCGAAATTTAAAAAAAAAGTGACTACGCAGAAAATGTTAGTTAGTTATAATATTCTCCTGACGAAGGAAGGGTGCTTCCGAAACCGGTAGAGTGTTAATAAAATAAAAGTGGTCTACAACAAATTTATGTGTTTTTTATTGTAATTTTTTTTTAATTAATTGCGATGTTTTGGTGTTGGTTGCATCCCTTGGCGATGGGCCATCACGCACGTCTGGTCCGCCATTGATAATATGAAGGAATAAGTTTGAATAATTTATTATATGGGATATTGTGAACTGACAGTAGTCGGTCTCCGCGCCATTGTGCGCTGGTATGTGGGTCGCTTTTGCATGACGGCCTGTAGCCACTACCTACCCTGTGCCCACCCCATCGCTGGAAGGGGTGCGATTGGGTAGGGTTGCTCGTAATGCAGTCATTATAATAAATACAATTATTAAACATATAAATAAAGTGGCGTTTAAGTAATACAAAAATATTTTTTTTAATTATAATGAATATCCACAAAGCAATTGCTTCATACGAAATTTTATAAAGTACTACCTGATGTGTACCTGACCTTAACCTGAATTTTTTTTTTTAATAAACTTATGAAGTTGTGAATTGTGCTTGTCGTTTGGGTGCCATAATAGATTTACAGCGTAATGCATTATGACGACTCTTACTATCTCTAAACAAAGAAACAATTGAAACGTTGCTTGAAATGGTTTTTAAGCCTTGTTTAGTGACCAGATCTGAATAGCCAGGTATTTCCCCATTTCCTCTATTCGCCCACCTTCCGCTCCCCCTTCTCCTTCTCCTCCCCAATACCTTCAGCCTCACAACATTCCCCAATTGGGAATGCCATAGTCTCACTGGCTCCAGACGGTTGGGAGCAGTATGGGACTCTTGTGCGGTATTCATATAAAAAAAAGTCCATTTGTAAATTTTATTTCATTCCAAATATTTATTTTATCAAAATATATCTAAATAATAAAGTTCTTAAGTAAGTACCTACTTGTGTTTTATATTTTGAAAATATTCTACCCAAACAAACATTCTTCTTTTGAATATGTAATCTGTGGATAACCAGAGTGGTATATCTATGGACTAACCTCAATGGAACATGGCGGGTTCAATGTCTTTCATACTAATTTTAAAACGTTATATCAACAATTTTTCTATATTGGATTTCATTCAAACTGCTCTCTAAACCTTCCCGGCACTAATAAAAAAAAGAAATCTCCCACAAAGTCTTTTATGAAATATTCTTACAGTCTGGAATGGGACACCTAATTAATTAATTTTTCATTTAAATTGAGTAGAGATACTCACTACACTTTATTTTATTTATTCTACATACATATGGATGTATCAAAAAACAGCAAGTTAAGCCATTTATAATTTGCTTGACTGACTTTTAAGCCCACAACCTTTTTGGTTCTGAGGCAAGCGGATTATCATATTTTCGGAGGTCATAACATTAACAGATTTTGTTGACATTTTATCAAACCCATGCCATTGAGAAATCATTGATAATACCCGATTAAAAAATTATCAAATTTAATAAATTCATTATTCGCCACTGCCCAAACCGATCGTCCACTGCCCACGTGGGTTGTCCCCCGTGGGGGCTTAGGGTTGGTGGGCGGATGGTCCAGAAAAGGGGATGCAGTGGGGTAGTTAAAGGATGGGGGGATGGGGGTAGCGACCCTTGTCTTGTTTCGGTCACAACAAAAGTATTCGCAGTGAAGCCTGCTCGATAGCAATATTTACGTTGTCTAGCTGAATAAGATAAGACCGGAAGAGTTGAGTTACGTTTATCTTAATATATATTTTTTAAACTTTATATTAATCCCTTTAAAAATTCTCACATAAAATTTAAAATCTCAAAAGATCTACATTACTAATATCTGGTTATCTGAAGTGGACCAATTATATAACAGCCGTGGTATCGATTGTTTTGTTCTGTTTGAAAATTGTAGGTCAACGTTCCTATTTTATATCAAATGAGTCTTTGAATTATCCGCTGAATCGCAAAAAATAAGACTAGACATCAAATTGCTTCTTTCCTATTTTTCATTAAAAAAAAATCGAAATTATTAAAAACAGAACAATGAGAAGTATATTAAGGAAAGGAAAACATACAAGAAAAATCAAATGAGAGAAGAGATTTGGTTTCCAATAAAAAAAAGACTGCTGTACAATGTGTTAATATTTATACATAACGTTTTGAATAATTAAATGCCAAAAATATGAGATTATAAACAAAGAAATCTAACCACGTATATATTAGTTTACATACATAAAATATATTATAAAGTAATTAAAAAAAAACTGATATGTAAAAAATCAAGTAAATTAACACTTGGAAAAAGCCGCCCTGCTGTGTTCATAAGCAATGATGCGTGTTCTTTTAAACATTAAAAAACTTGTTATTTCCAATTATAGCGTAGAGATATTGATTATAAAAGATTATGAAAACTTTTCATTGAGGTTGTCGATAACCCGGTGCGTACTATCGACAATACTTTTAGAGGAAAAGGTTATTGTGGTACAATAATCAAAAATTGGTACCTTCTTTTATAAATAAACTTTCATTCTTAAATATTTTCATTAATAATTAATTCGATACATCCCTTCTTCCTACAGCTTCGCATTACCCAACACTATTTGACAAAACAAATTGTTTTCGCATGGATTACGGAAGCTGTCCCAGTTTCGATGTGGGTCTTGGTATCAGGCCCGTACCAAAATGAGAAATGATGTGGCGAAAGAAAAATCGGTTCGCAGAGCCGCTGCTATGTAAATACGACAATCATTATTTATTCTGATCCAGGAAATGCGAAACCCCCTGTCCCCTTCTGGTCGCCTGGTATGTATCATGTGATTAGTTCTAAATATTATTTTTCTTTTGTATTGGATAGGACTTTCATGGGGTAGAGTTGTATTTTATTAATGAAATTTATTTTTCATTTTATCCCTCTTTGTCGGTGGGCAGACAATTCATAATTTTAATTATTATTTTTTTAAATCAAACATTCCCATGTTATGAATAACCTGACAATATTTAAAAAAAAAATCTCCTACTACCATCACTACCACGTTGCTTGTGTCGTTTTGGAGGGCTCAGAGAGGTGAGGAATTGAACTCACTACGTGTGAGTGGAAAGCCAGGCGAGATGTCAACTTAGCCACTGACCGGTCAAACGATTTTAGTGGAATTTGAATACATTAAATAATAATTTTTTTTTAAATAAAATTTACAAAAGTTCTTTTTCTTATGAAATAATAAGTAAGATCTGGATTTAATTTTATAACCCACATTTTTAGACCGAGTTTCTACACTAAGGATGCCGATTTTTTTCCCATAGCGAAAATACGAACCAAATAATTATAGGGGGTTTTGTTTTGGATGTGTTATTTTTAATTGAAACATATTTTAAAGCGAAACATATTATAAAATACGCACAGAAAAAGTTGTGTAAATTTTACCTCAAAGTTCGAGAGTTTATACCCTTTCTGATAAACAGATATTTGCTGTTACAATAATTACGTTATTATTAGTAAAAATTATACTACATTTATAGTTAATCGTCCATAGTGTCTACACATCTGAAATTGTATCCTTCGCTGATAAAATTCTGCTACGAATTTGGCATTAACTGCTTTAAATTAAATATACAGCAGCAGTGCGCTCTGGTATTAAAAATTTTACATAGCTTTTCTGTCTACAATGAGAGTAGGAAATGTGTAAATTCACATAAATTAAATTACGTTTTTTGCGTCTTGAGTTATTACTGATTTCGAAACTGTCAATTCATTGTGGAATTCCATATTAACTATGGTAACTCTTTTCCACTTGTTTGTTTTTGATGAGACCGGTTTTACCCTATCACGGGCATCTTCAGACTGGCACAATTATAACTAAATCTATTGTATATGTAGCTATATCTATGTCAGGAGTGAGTCCCATTGCTTTCTTATAATGTTTTTATTTGTTACTTGAAATTTGTTTTATTGCTAACGGTACTTCTTTACAAATATTTAGTATTTTTATATGAAGCGGTAACTTTGTGATTATAATAAAAAATAAAAAAAAAACTTTGTTTACATCACTTTCATTGGTTATATACTTTTGCCGACCGAGTTTCGCCACTACCACGGCTTCTGCCCTGAAGAAGCTACGGTAGTTGCGAAACCCGGTCGGCAAAAACATTTATTAAATAAAAGTCATGTAAACAAAGTTATTGTTTTACTTTTAAAATTATTTAGTAGTTAAATACAATTGGAAAGAATAACAGTCAGCAATTGATAGTCGTAATTGTGCCAGTCTGAAGATGCCCGCAATAGGGTGAAACCGGGCCGGTTGAAAATAAACGAGTGGAAAAAACTTTCAAAGGTTTTTTTAATAAAAAAAATCATGTTCATTTTGAGTTAGATCAATACGCATAAGATTTTTTAAATTTTATTCCTGGTTACTAAATTAAAAACTAAAAATTAATGATTATGGCACAGAAATTATCTCCTTTTTCGTACAAATTAATTAAATTATTGACAAATCCCAGTCAATCCCACAAAATTCAATTTATTTCCGAAAACCTGTATTTTAATTGAAGATTTCCACATCAAAGAGCTAACCTTGTATTATCATTTGGTCAAATACTTCCAATACCGCAAATTGGGTTGCCCACAAAGACCACCACCTACAATCAGGGCATCTCGGAAACTCGGGATTGAACCCTCGGTACTTATCATCGAAGGTCCCCGATGGAATCGTTTAGCTATACCTTTATCCGGTTAACCTAACCTAACAATTCGAAGGGTCGAACCCGAGGGTAGTCTATTGAGGTACGTTTTATAAATGAAGCCCAATTTCGGAAAATCTGTGAAAGAGGTCATTCAATACAAATACAAAAACAGTTTTTTTTTTAATGATTTTTTTTAAATTTAGAAATTTCTGTGTTAAATATAAACTATACGAGTTTAATAAAGTTATTTTAATTTGAATATCGCATAAGTGTCCCAGCTGTTAGGAGCCAGTGGAACTATTTATTGAATGTCCATCAATTTGAGTATAAAATATGCACTTGGTCAAAATTATGCATTAGTTTTAAATTATTTATGTTAGGTATAACTTTTAGTTGTAAGTCACTAGTTATAAGTCAATAGTTATAAATTTTAGCTATAAGGTATTAGTTATACGTCTAAGTGATATGTTATATAAATTATTTGTAAAGCGCCCCTAAGGTGCGATAAAAGTAATCCAATTATTATTATTACTATTACCCAAGTGTAAAATATTCTGGGAGTAACGAGAGTGGGAAGGGAAGAATATGGAAAGAATGGAGAGGTAGATTGAGAAGAGGAAGGTTGGGAAGTTTGCTATTCAGATCTGGCCATCAAGCACGGCTTAAGCAATTTAATGTTTAAAGCGACGTTTAGATTCCGAATTATGGTCTTTCACCTGTACGATGCTGAACGCATCTTCTGCATTGTTGGCTTTAGATTACAAGATTAAATGATATGCTTTTCTCTGGGTACTGATTTTTTTAGACTTTTTTTAATATTATAGTATAGCATAATACACTCTGACATTAAATAGTAAACAAAAATTGGGGGCGCTGCAATAATTTAAATGGTTTTAAATTGCAATATCAAAATGGCTCATCAGAAGGTTAATGCATTTTTTTGTTAAACACAATGGCACACGTGCATATTTTATACGTTACTAAACTGTGTTCAGAAATTAGTGGTACTTTTCGAAAGGAGATTATTCTACATCATATTCTAAGACAATTTCATGTTTAAACTTTATTCAATATTTAACGCTTTGCAGCGAAGATAAGTAATTACATGGAAGGCGATTTTTTGTATTTCTGATATTTTATGTATTGAAACAACCATGCATTAGAGATTAGATAAATAGAAAAACAAAACTAAAATCGTAGATCAAACTACAAATTTTATAAAAATTATTATAATGGTCTTGAAATGTAAAAACATTTTTATGGGAAGAACACATTTGAAATATTTTAGTGGGCAGCTTGTTGTTGCCATAGGAATGACATGTTGAAGTTTCAAAAAAATAAATATCTGCAATTCAATGCCAAGCTGTATGTACGTATCAAGTCAAGTTAAATCAAGTGAATTTAATTAAACGACGGTCTCCGTGGTTGAGTGGTTACGATCCTTGGCTAAGAATCCGGATGTCGTGGGTTCAAATTACGGCGTGCCCACGTACATTTTATTTGATTCATTTGTGTTATTTCAGAATTTATTCATTAAAAATAATATGTAGTATATTTGCGGCAAGTTCCAGACTGCTAGATACTGTCAGTATCGCCCTGGTGAAAGACCACCATTCAGAATCGAAACGTTGCTTAAAATGGCTTTAGCCGTGTTTGGTGACCAGATCTGAATAGCCAAGTACTTCCCAACCTTCCCCTTTTACATTTCTCCCTTCTCCTTCCCCTCCCCGATACCTTCAACCTCACAAAATTCCCCAATTGGGGATGTCATAGTTTCACTGGCTCTAAACGGTTGGGAACAGCTTGTGTAGTATCAGATAAAAAAAAATTGTATTTAAAATTATTTGAAATTTAAATACGAACGTGTCGATTTTGTTTCTCAGTATGCGTGCAAGTATAAAAAAGCTTGTACATATATACTGCCTTGTTAAGTAAAAACACAGTACCTTTCTTGAGACTCCTAAGGAAGATACTGTGTTTTTACTTACCACGGCAGTATAATGGGGCGGTTGATCAAAATAAATGTTGCTGTTTTCAGCGATTTAACTCTGGCCAGTTGAAAACGTGGAATAATACATGAATACTATTTTTTAACAATTTTGTTTCCTTAAAAATGAATCTTGAAAAAAGGTTGTACAACTGACTTTTTCTATGGACAGATTAGGGTAGGTAATTCTGAATATTGTTTTACGTATGTAATTTAAAACAATAGATAGAGTTACCTTCAAAGCACTTCAATTCGATATATTTAGTGGATAATACCAATTCATCGTATATTACCCATCTAATCCCATTAAATTCAATCTACCAAATGTTGCAGGTATCCGATCTCAACGATGATTGTCTTTGGGGAATATTTGGGATACATGATACGCTGCATAGGTAATATAAACTAACTCCACAATACCTCCCAGTACATCCCCGTAAACCCAACGTCCGGTCCATAGATGTGATGTCTCCGTTTGTTTAGGATTCCATCGGTTTCCTACTAATTGTACGCTCCGAGTGGACCAAGTACTCATGCTGTGGAGACGCCGTTATTAATGTTTGGTGTTCGTACCACTTTGCAAGATTGATTTTGATGTTTGTCGATTATCTCTTTGAATTTCTCAGTGTTTATCGTGGATAATAAATACATCAAATCAAAGAGGCGGTTAAAGATTTTCAATTATATTTAACTAGCGTAAATTGTTAAAACAAATATTTAAATAAATTTACCAGTTTTCAATACAAAATGCACATATATTCGACTTTATACGCACTTATATTCTATGAAATAATGTCAGAAAAAATGCGTTTTACCACTGGAACCAAATCCGTTTTAGTAACTTTATAGGAGAAACAGAGTATTGCTGTATTATTAAATATACTTGAATTAATAATTAAGTACTGTCTAATTTCTAGTGATCCTAAGTTATCTAATTGTTTGCCATTATTATTACGATGAAGAATTTAAGCCCCTGTATCTTTATTAAAAATATGATCGGTTGAAATGAGATAATTGATTTATTGTTTTTGTTTTTTATTCGTAGAACTCAATTTATTTAAATTTTAAATTAAATGTAAATCATATTTAATAATGTTATTATCAAGCTGTCACAATAATAAATAAAGTAAAAATACTTCCAGAACTTAATAATATCATCATTAAATTTGATTTACATTAAATAAAAAATTATTTTTTTTAAAAATGAGATGATTTACAAACTCCGAAAAATTATTGTTAAGTTTAATCGTGTAAACAACAAGACTAAATAATTTCTCGGTCACTTTTCTATTCGATGTTTGGGTCCCTAATAACACATACATATATTATATTTGTTTTTTTAAATTGCTTTGTCGCTGTGTGCCCGCTTCTTCTTCTTTACTCGTGTACTCATTGCTGATGATTGTGACCTACACTCCAATTTCCCTTGTGTACAAGACTCCTCCGCTCCTCACGGACCTGCGCTGCGTCAAGAGCTGCGGACATCGACGTTCCAGATGTAAGTGACATTTGATCAGTCCAACCGATGGATTCTCTTCCTTTTCTTCTCCTACCTTCCACTTAACCAGTGACCATGCGTTTCTCCAGGTTTGAGTTCTCACCTTGTTCAAAACATCCTAGGATACGCCGTAGGTAGACAGTCGATAGGGTGTTAATTGTAGTTGTTGTCCTGTCTATCCGCTTCCTAACGTTGGCTTTAAGTGTTCATATTTCTACATCGTATAGAAATATGGGGAAAATCAGCGCTCCGATGAGTGACCACATATTTCTATAAAAAGTTTTCCTAGCAGCTACGAAAATCAGCTCCATTAATGGAGAGAGGGACTATGTATTAAATATAAATAATGATAATATTAAAAACAAAAAAAAAACGTAGGCTAGACTTTGTCTCACAGTACTACGAATATTTTTCAAAATATAAAAATGATTTTTATGATAAGTGGGGAAAAAGAATTGCAATCTTTTAAAATCCGCATTTAAATAAAACATTTAATGGAGTTTTTATGAAAGAAATGAAAATACAGCCCATATTTTAGTGGAAAATTTTTCTCCCCATTTTAAATAAAAACCTTTTTATTATTTATTTCAAGGAAAATCAACCATTAAAAATATTTTGTTAAACGTAGAACGGTCAAAAAAATGTCATATTTCTGATTTGATTTCGATAAATGCTAAAGCCTACTTAAAAAAAAAAAATTCTTTAAAAACATTATGTGTATCGCGTTACGTAATAATATTATCATTAATGAATTAATTTAAAAACATACTGAGTGTTCACCACTTTATAAATATACATTGATATCTACATGTTTCGAAAGCGGTGCTTTCATCGTCAAGAATATATGAATACTAAAAAATAATTTCAAGTATAGACATATAAAATGTACGCAACGAAGTGAACACCACTCGTTTGAAGAAATTATAATATTATCATTATTTTGAACTCACAATAATCCCTCTCCGCTTTCAAATAAAGTCGTAATAGTTAAACTGTCTGTCGATCTCAGTGGTCGACGGACAGTTTAACTATTAAGATATGGCTATTTAAAAAAAATGATTGTTAATTATATTTAATTGTCTATTAACACTTTTGCTGTATGTTCCAGAATATTGGATACTTTCAGTATCGCCATAGTAATAGACCACAACTCGGAATTGAAATGATATTTGAAATGCCTGAAGCTGTTTGGTGGCTATAAATGAATTAAAGTTATCACAACTCCTCACATAACTCATATAGGGAATCTGTCGTATTGGGGCGTTTACCAAAGCTTTTACAATGTACCAATTTTGCATGTTTTTGTTCTGGAAAATGCTCTGCGAAACAGCTGTCACTTTATTACGACCCACCTCCGGTTCATCAATTATTTTTTAATCAATCCGAAACCAGTGGCGTACCATATATTTTTTAAGGCCAACTCAAAACGAGTGGCTCCACACTTAAATAATTTGCAAGCCGCATTTAGACGGAGAAAAGTGTGAAGTTTTTATTATCGTTCGGCAGTCAAATTTTTACGAACGCCCTTGCGGGGCTGGTTAAAAAGCGCCGCGGGAGAAAAAAATCATTTGGCCAGGCCGAAGATTAAAAGTAACAAAAACACGGGAAATTATTCAGAGGCCTATTACGCGCCGCCACTGGAGATTTCGAGGGGCATTTTTAAGTAAAGGTTTTACTCTGAGGGGTGATTGCTTGGGGTAATGATTTTTATTCACCTTGTAAAAGGTTGCTTTCACATGTATTATATTGAGATTTCATTGACACGTTTGAGCTGAGTAATTCACGCTAAGAAAATATATCTTCAGTTCGTAATTAATAAAAACCCATGTAAATACCCTCGAAATCACCACTGTTTCATTTTATCCAGTAAGATAAAAAAAACATCTAATTCCATCCGTTTATCTCTTAAGGGTCTACCAAAAGTACCTTCCGCTCTTAATCTATATATATATATAGAAATCAATGAAAGTTTGTTTGTTTGTCCTCGATGTTCTCGAAAATGACTGGACCGGTTGCGCTGAAAATAGCACAGCTTGAATGAAATCCAATATGTAAAACTGTTACTTTAACGTTTTAAAATTAGTATGAAAAACATTAAGCCCGCCATGTTTTATTTAGGTTAGCCCATAGAAATAACACTCTGGTTAGCCACAGATTGCATATTCAAACATGGAAAACACGAGTAGGTACCTACTTTAGAACTTTATGATTAATATATTTTTTGGAAAAATAAACGTTTGAAATGAAATAAAATATTCAAATGGATGTTTCTTTATTTGGAGATAGTTACTTTCGATGTCAAATCAATTATTGTACCCGAGCAAGGCCGGGTACACATCAGCTAGTAAAAAAGAAAAAATATTATGAAAGCGATTCTAAGTTCTGCATCAACAACTAACACTTGTGATCATTTAAAAACAAATAATGCAGTCCATTTTCCGATGAAACACCACCTAGCGGCCGGCGACAATTACACGGGACATTTGCCCTGGCGACAGCAATTCTCACTAATACGTTTTCATGCATGAGAGGATTGAACGACTTTTCTGCGGTCGGCGCGTCCGTTTTTACTGCAGAATGTCCCCGGTTCGAATGCCAGTTGGATCAATTATTTTTACGATCAACATTCCCGCTACAAGTAGGAAAGAGGTATTCGCGAGAGTACCTGTCTAAATCTGTCTGATGCATTTTGTACAAGGACTTTGTGGCAATGTTTCAGGTTGAGTGTTGCCTATGATAAATGTAGGAAATAAATACATAATAATTATACACTTCGAATTCTATATCACTTTTCAATTTTTATTAAGAACAGCATATCGTTATGAAGAAAAGTGATAAATATGTATGTAATAATTAATTAATATTATTTCTTTTTTTCATAAGAAGCAATCACTTTGTGGTTTGACATCATATTAAAAAAATGAACACTTTGTTTTAAACCATGAAGACATTTTATTATTTGCCAACCGGTTTCGCTTAGATCAAGCTTCGTCAGGGCAAATATAAAAACTAAAGAAACACTGTATTACTCTTTAGTCATTATATTTGCCCTGACGTAGCTTGATCTAAGCGAAACCGGTTAGCGAAAAAAAAATATTCATGGTTTATAAAAAAGTGTTTGTTTTAGTTAATAATTTATTATTCATATTAACACTTAATGCCATATTTTATGATACTTATTTTCTCTTCTAACTTTCATTATTTATTTTATTCTTTAAAGAAAATGAATACCTTAATTTCATGTTTATATATATTTTTTTTTCTTTGTTAGAATAACTAATTGAAGCTCATAAACTTCATTGTAATATTTAATTATTGAAGATGATGATAATATTGAAAAATCTCTAATGAAACATGGAACAGAAAAAGACACAGAAAATTAAAAGGTAAGTCTTAAATTTGGAGAATGGTATCGATAAAACTAGCATAACATAAACAGGTTTCATTAGCTCAGTGGTTAGAGGGCTGTCCCGGTAAGACAGAGGTCCTGGGTTCAATTCTCAGATGCGAACGATACCTTTTTGTTTTCTGAGTCGCTTTTGTGGGATTTTTTTGTTTATGTTTCTTATTTTTTCTTGTTTTTTTTGTGAACTGTTTCAAATTTTAATATGTCGACCCTTTGGAATAACAAGGTTTCATCTCTCACATTAACGTTATGCGATAATGGAGTCTAAAGTAGGATTCTCTAGATTCCATTATTGCATGACAATGTTGTGTCAGATGGAATATATCAAAAATTACAAATTACATGTTTTTTTGAAGAGTTGTCGTAGGTTTTATTTTTGCATAAATACCGCACAAAGTCAACCCTTGATTCTGTGCGGAAATGGGCAGTCTTGTTTGATAGATTCACCTATGTTAACAAACAGATTGCAGTCTTTGGAGCACAGGCGTCAGGTGGGAATGTTGTTCTTGTTCTACCGGTATTTTAATGGTCATTGATCCTTTTGGCACCGGTGCATAGTCGGGAAACACGCCAAACGCACGCCCAAAATATGTACACGGTTGAAATTTGTCACACGAGAATGGATAACTTCTACGACTCGCTATTGTGTTTAATAGCTCAGCTCTAGACTCTCCTACTACATAGGTCTCTTCAAGACACAGGTTCACTCCTTATCCTTTTAAAAACAACACGCAGCATCCGTAAAGATGACATAGGCCTTAAGGGAAATTATTTCCCTCAGAGCCTCCTGTATGGAGTTACTGTAAAAAAAACAATGGTTTCAACTCCCCGTTGTGATGTTGAAGGGAAACGAAGTGGAAACGGGAAGTAGAAGAAGAGGACAAATGTTGGAAAGTACCTGGATATTCTACTAATGCCATTTCAAGCTCCGTTTTGGTAGATCTGTTTTCTTTTCTGTACATAACACTAAAATCAAATTCGTCTGGGTTCTAGAAGTCGAGAGGTCTTGAGTGATCAGTATTTTTTCAAATCGATATGGGCAGACATCTTAGGAATTGATGTTCATTGAATAAAACCAACCAAACCAAGATGAATCTCCTCCAACTTTCAAATATCTCAGCAAAGCCTACAATAGGTCTATTTTACAACCGGACTATTATTGATTAAACGGAATTAATTAAGACGCACAATATTATCGGGGCGGTGTATCTAACCTCCCACCCCCTCCCACCCACTGAAATATCAAAATTAATGGATAAGGGAGCATTGTTCGGTGTTCAGCCAGGGGGTGGCTGCCGCTATCTGACCCCCGAGTGGGTGGGGTGGGAGCTGGGGGTACCGATTAAATAATGACGCCACCTGGATAGGTATCAGCGTCTTCGCTTACCCCTTTCAGCCATCTGTCTTGATGTTAGTGCCGAAAGTTTGCTTTCATCGTTTCCGTTCATCGAATTGGTTTACAACCGGCCTGTAACGAAATAACACTCGGTAACTTCACCGACGAACTATCTTTGATTACATCCGTGGCCAAGCGGTATTAATTACTACTTTTTACCTCTCTGTATCGCGGTGCCGTGCAGTCCATACCTCCCGGAATGAATTGAAAAGAAATAAACAAACAAAAAAATCTGAAATTAATTTAGAGTACAAAATAATAGCACCCTGTAAATTACCTTTGTTAATCATGTTTCCTAGTTATTTTGATTGACTCCTCCCCCCTCCCCCTTCCCACTAAATCACCGCTCCAACTACCACACCTAATAATATATATTTATTTCTGTACTTTAATTTAAATTAGTTTTCAGAACGCTATTGAATGTCACGGATGGGTCGAAATCGGTAGCGTTGCAATAAAATTAAGTAACAAATGTACGAAATCGGTAGCGTTGCAATAAAATTAAGTAACAAATGTACGAAATCGATAGCGTTGCAATAAAATTAAGTAACAAATGTACATACTGAATAAAACGCTACTTAACAAAAGTTTTTTTTTGTTTCTTCTGTAAAGTCGCCAAGATGGACATAATTTACAAATTTAAAACTTTAATAAATTTTTTTTTTCAATAGAAGCTAATTTCGAACGGGTTGACTGCAGTTTGGTAGTAAATAAAAACATATCTTTCACTCTTATTATAATGTTCTTCCCGGCCGTGATTATTAGTTGCGCTGGATGTTTTAATGAGCGCCCCGCACGCTAGATGGCAGTTTCGACAGTAGTTCTGCACAGAAACGAATGGCGATCATTATTTGCGGGTTCGTTTCCCGGATAAGTCTTCATTAGACAGTGAATGTTGTTCTTCTGGGTAACTACTTGTTCCCTGCAGCAAGTATCGATACTTACTTTACCCCAATAAAAAAATGTAATGAAAAAAAATATAACGTGAACACCGCACAAGATTGCCAACTGTCCGGTGCTAGTGAGACTATGGCATCTCCAATTGGGGTATATTGTGAGGCTGAAAGAAGTGGAAATAGAAAGAAGAAGATGGGCAAGTACCTGCCAATTCAGATCTGACCACCAAACACGGTAAAAGCCATTTTAAGCATTTAGATTCCGAATTGTTGTCTTTTACCAGGGCGATACTTATCTGGGTATTTATTTATTTATTCTTAAATTTAAATATAAAAACAAAAATATTAGCCACTCATCTCACTAGAACAATCCTGTGTTGAGATGAGCGGCTTTACAATTTAATAATAATCAGTAAATAATAATAAGTAAATAATAATAAGTAAATAATAATAAGTAAATAATAATAAGTAAATAATAATAAGTAAATAATAATAAGTAAATAAAAATAATTAAATAATCATACACGAACAAAAATAAGTAAATAATAATACATAAATAAAAGTAAGTAAATATTAATAAGTAAATAATAATACATAAATAAAAGTAAGTAAATATTAATAAGTAAATAATAATACATGAATAAAAGTAAGTAAATATTAATAAGTAAATAATAGTAAATTATTATTAGTTGGGTCTTTTGTACGGTACTCAAGAAAAAGAAATAATATCAAAAAAAAAACTGCCTAGAACCAGTGGGACTATAGCATTCTCATATGTGAGGCAGAACAGAGAAGAATAGGTAAGGAGATGGATAAGAGGGTGGTTGTAAATACCTATGGCTTTTGCCATTGCGTTTTGAATCTCCTCTTTTTTATTTTACAGTTCACACACACAAAGTTATTTAAAATATGTAAATATACACACCTAAATAAAACAACAGTACATTACCAACTATTGGTAAATATTTAACAAAAATTCGTACATAAACAACGAATGAGCCGATATTTCCACCCTTATCCCACCAAGTTGATTAAGTTATTTTCAGGCAACTGATGGGTATTAATAATTACTATTATCCCTTCATATAAATTCCCAAAACCACGATCCGATAGCCATCTTAAACGATAAATAATGGCTGAAAGTTTATTACTTCTATCAACCGATTAAACCTTAACTCGAACACATTGGGATTTCTGAATAACAACCCTTTCCTGTGGGGTTGGACATTAAATGTCACGTCATGATTGAATCATCAATATTTGTTTGCGGGGTATTTATTTAGTAAGCAACAAAAAGTATGACTAATGAAGGACTTGGTAAGGGAAGAAAATTGTTGTATGGATTCCTCGATGGCTGAGCTGTAAACTCTTTTGCTCCGGATCCGGAGGTCATGGGTTTGAAACCCGGAAAGGGTAAATATTTTTTATCAATTTTTGGAATATTTTTGCATTTGCATCATGTTCAATATTGATCGATGGTTTCAATTTAATCCTGATGACAGATCACAGTTAACGATCAGACTGTTGCTTAACCCTAGACTAATAATATAATGTTTTAACGTAGACTAACTCTTTGTTAATTTGGCTATTATTTTCTCATTATTAATAATAATTATAATGCTTTATTCCACGTTTCACAGGTTACAATAATAACACGCAAAAGAAATAACAATAACTAAACAGGAAAAAGAAAATAAAATAAAACAAATATTCGTAGAAACCATTTATTTACTTTGTGACTTGTCGTAATTTTTAAACCTCTATTTTTCTATTTCTTGCTAACCTATGTGTACCCGGCCATGGTTTATTTATTTTTTTAATAAAGTTATGTAGTTGTGAATTCTTGCTTGTGTGGTTGTAATAATTGATTTGACAGCGTATGTAACTATCTCCAAATAAAGAAACATTCATTTGAATATTTTATTTCATTCCAAACTTTTAGTTTTTTCAAAATATATCTAAATCATCAAGTTCTTAAGTAGGTACCTACTCGTTGAGATGGCCCCCCCTCCCCCCCACTAGGCTTTAAAGATGTGATGGCCCGTCCTTCCTTCGTTTATGATTTAATTTAGCAATAGACTTCCGTTCGCGCCACCGATTTAAGATGACTCCTCTACTGCTGCCTTAAATTTTCCTAACTAATGTGATCGGAAAACTCTTTGTAGTTTTCCTTTCAATTTGAGGTTTTTCTCCTCCTTGGCCAGCGTGTAACGTCTAGCCCTATGCTAACATTCGAGTGTTTCCGATTTCCATGATTTTCACGGAAATTTTGCACTCCAATGTGGTCAATTTCCCAAGCTTTTCCGGAGTCTACGTTGTGTTCTGATTTTTGGTTCAGACTATTGGAAAAACAAGGTCTTATTTTGTGGTAACCCCTATTCTTTGTAGCGTAGGCAGACTCTCGCATACCATTGACAGAATTCGCATTCCTAACATTCCTATCTTAGACTTTAATGTTCTGAACTCTCTATTATTATCCTACTATGCAATCTACGTTAATTTCCTATAGGAAGACTAGCATTTTCCTAACTTTACCCCTAAATTTTCTATTTTTCTTCTATCGTGAGTTTTAATGGGAAAACTTAGCTTCTGGGCTATACTAATTGCACTATTCCTGATCTATATAATACGACGTAGTTTCAATTTCAAATTTGGTATACATAAATGTAATGATCACAGTATTATCGCCTTTCCTCATCGTACTAAGTGTTATTCTACATGGGTTAGTTTCAATGAATTTCATGGTTAAAAGGTACAGTTTTACTTGTTTTGGCGCCATCTCCATCCTCTCCTAAATTTGGGAAAATTACATGATTAGGTTTTAGTTTACACAGCTTTTGTTATGACGAGAGATCGAATACGGTTTGTTTTGCTGCAATTCGGCTCCAGACCAACCCCTAAAGTACTCAGATGACCACGTTTCCGGTCAGTAACTCTCTCTTCACAGACATACAGCCCGACCAAACGGTATACGTAACCTCTTCAATTTTCAGTTCGTGCGCTATTGGTCATCCCCTGTACCGCGACGGAAAGAGCACCTTCCTTATCCATGGGTCCGAGACCCTCCGAATTCCCGTCCTCCAGACAGTTACATTTAAAGGAGATCAAACCGGTTCCGTCCCCTCGTCAAACAACATTATATACTTGCGAATTTTTGCAAAGTCCGGGTTGAAAGGCCGTCCCTCGCATCAAAAGTTCAGAGATAACCACGCTTAAATCAGCAATTATTTCTGCCCAATCGATAGGTACAAATTATAAATATATGTAAACAATACGAGTTTTTTATAATCCACAATACTCCAGTTTTCCCAGAAAATTGTGGATCTGACATCTCCAACACAGGTCGTGAATCTGTGCCAGATATTCAGACATATTACATAAGAATATACGTAAAAGTGATAATACAATATACATGATATATTACTTTTTGGTTTGGTTGACAGGTTGGTTTAATGAGACCCTGCTATCTCATGTAGTTTGAATTTAACTGTAGATTGATTTTGTTTGGAGAAAAGGTAGGACTCCAAAAAGTCCAAAATTTGCAAGGCCTGAACCTTGAAAACCTAAGTCGAAGATAAAATTAATTTTATAACATAACTTGGGAACGTATTGTCGACGAATGATTATGCTTATTTTGACATTTCTAGTAATGTGGGTTTTTGTTTGTTCTGTTGAATTCATCAATATGTTCGAACGGGTGTGGAGCGCCTTTGAATTGAATCTTTCTATGAAAATGGCGCTATAAAAATATTTATGTACGCAAACTACAAATACGTGATTTCTAAAAGATGATAGTTCATCGCAAAAGATGATAGTTCACCGCAAAAGATGATAGTTATTTTTCAATTAAATGTCGACGTTTGTTAAAGTACTTATTCTTCGTAAGATGTACTGAAATTCGAATATATATATATACTCATACGTATCTACATACTTCGATAAAAGAGGGTGTGGTTTGGAATGTTGACCTAGTTTTAATAACAGTCGAGGATGTGTGTCATTGAGATATGCGACAGTTATTAAGTGTCAGAGACCCCCGTCAGGAAGCATAACAATTAGGATTCATTGGTTTGTTTTAGAATGATAACGATCTTTGAATTAATAAAAATCGTTTGGAATGTTGATAATATTAGTAACGTTAGTTTTCGAATTTATATGTTAGGGAAAATATATACTAATAAAATAAATAGTTTTTTATAGGACATATACATAAATATAATAAATGGTTTTATATATATATATATATTAAACATTGTATATAAATAAACATAAAATAAATAACGGCCATATAGATTTGATAGATACATTATACACTTTCTTTATATATATACCTATACACACATACATACTCTTAGTAAAGGCCAAGTCTTTAGCCGAAGTTATTTCACTACACAGTGAAATACCTATAAAAGATGTTCTGAAGTTGTTGACTATGAATTTACTCGATAAAGACAATTATACAGGTAGGTATCTACCGGAAATTTTTATAAATACTTAAATGTATTTATGGAAAAAATAGGTATTTTTGAATATTTAAAAAGTCAAGTGCTGGTAATGAGTGAGACAATTGAATTATCTATAGTACTAGTTTAATTATAATTCAATGCGAAAAGAGAGGTTTATACAGGTAAGTATCTAACGGAAATTATTATAAATACCTAGATGTATTTATGTAAAAATTATATTTCTGAATATTTAAATTCAAGTACTGGTATTGAGTGAGACAATTGAATTATCTATAGTACTAGTTTAATTATAATTCAATGCGAAAAGAGAGGTTTATACAGGTAAGTATCTAACGGAAATTATTATAAATACCTAGATGTATTTATGTAAAAATTATATTTCTGAATATTTAAATTCAAGTACTGGTATTGAGTGAGACAATTGAATTATCTTTAGTACTCGTTTAATTATAATTCAATGTGAAAAGAGAGGATTATCGTAAAATATTTAATGGAGCTAGCACAAATATTTGATTAGAACGGCTTTGATCAAGTATACAAAACATTCACTCATGATAGATAACGGTCGTATAGTATTGACCTATATATTAAACAGTAAATATAAATATATATATATATACATATTTACATATTTACATATACACACATACAATACATGTACTTATAAGTCATTAGAAATATAATTCATATCTCCATCCTCGCCTTCCCCGGGATCCTGAAAACTTGTATATTAATTTGACTCACCTGAATTCCGACAAATTCATAATTTTTCCAGACGGGTTATACACGCCAATATGAAGATTCAGAAAATATTGAACTTCCCTGCCTGGAATGTTTAATCTAAGTTAGAAATATTTACTTAATACAATCTAGTGTTTCCCAATTTCAATTCGTGATCCACCGATCTGTACTATTTCTTCAAATTTAATGCTCTCTCAATCCGGATATTATTAAACAATATTTAAATTTTTGTTGTTTTATTTTCCTATTTTATTCTTTGTACTCACGTAATTCTCTTTACTAACCATTAATTAAATCCGTAAACCGAACGCTTGGTAATATTTTAGAGCTTTATTATTTTTCTTTGACGAAATTAATCCCACGCTAGGTATTAAAATGAATTATATGAAACTAAGACTCAGCTGTTTTTAAACTTTCACTAAATTATTTTAAACGCAATTATATTTAATTTTTCTTAAACTCGTAATGAATTTAGTTCAACACAAAATATGAATTAAATCACATTTCATTTAAACAATTTTAATTAATTCACAGAAGCTAATTTTAAAAATCTTTAAACAAATAACTTTATTAATTTTAGAAATTTTCAATATTTATTAAATTATTATTATTATCACATTGCTCTAACAGTTTTGAGAAAATTAGATCAACAAGAGAATTTATTTTAATACAATATTAATTCGAACACAAAACACTTTATTTACTGGGTCACTTTTTTTATATCACTTCACTTAAATATAATGAATTTTAGAAGACTTCGATTCAAACACTTTATTTATAAACACTTTCGATTATTATAATTTCACTTAAAACCACCAATTTTAATTAATTCACAGAAGTAATTTTTAGTATCAACTTAAATATAATGAATTTTAGAAACTTCAATATTTATCAAACTATTGTTGAATTTAATCAAACTATTGTTGAATCAATCCAACAACTATTTAAAAGAATTTATTTAAAACTTTATTTAATTGTAAGAAACAAATCAAATGAAACTTCCTAAGTCCAAAAACAAAACAATTACTTAAAATCGGCCAGCACGTAATTTAATATTTTCTCGCCCGGCGTATTCGCGACTAATCCCATATTCCCTCATTACATTGCCTTATATACCTAGCTTAGAATCAAAAGGATTTAACTCCATTCCATACCTACATTAAATTATGTTCTCTATTAACTCGTAAACCTATATGTAAGTAATACTAATTTCGACTGTAATTCTTCAATGTAAATATTTAGATAAAATCTGGCCCGCCTCTGAATCCATCACCTTTCCTCACTCCGGCCAGGATCGAATTTAGTTCATTCCTCTAGATCGCCCTGCTGTTCCTTATTATAGAATTGGAAATTTCGATTCATGTTTTTTTTTTCTGAAAATATTATCTATCGCTTATTCTTTGGTCGCCTATGAACTCGGGTATCTCGTATTTATAGCCACTATTTCATTATTGAATTTTATTTAAAGAAGCGCCTTCTTCACATCGTTCAATTTTAGAAATTCCCTTAGTCCCTGGTTATCTTGATATGCGATATCTTTTTATTTATGAATTTTCCGATGGTAACATGGTTTTTCTCTGATCTAACATGTGAATATTCGATTAACGCATATTTTCGTGCAATTCTCAATTGATCCTAATATTGGTGTAAACACTTTATAATTTCTTCCCCACCTCACCTGCCTGAGTTAATAAATATACCTTTCCAGAATGATTTTTCAATGTGTTGCACTGCTTCTTCCTGGTCTAGCTGTATTACACCTTTTGCATGTACCTACCGTCTGCTTATACTTTCATCCGGGTCGATTGATATCATCCTTAATTGATTTTTCACTACCTTTAATAATTTTATGTATTAATTTATTGGCGTTTTTTCCTGCGATTTACCTACCCCAAACCTGGTAGATATGAGTTCGTTCACTTCTTTCCTGGCCACTCCCCTTTCTTCCATTTCATTCTAACTCAATATCCCATTAGCCTATTGTTTACTATGGGTAATAACCCTTACTTTTGTAAAAAACCGATATAAATCAGAGTTTATCAAAAACTCATTATTTTTTATTACTTTTCCTTAAATAAATATTCCTATCTTCCCTGTATAACCTTAATTGTTTGTTTGCCTCTCGATCACCCGAGTTTCATGTTCATCTGGCCGCTTAAATACACAATTCTTGTCGCCTTGTTTACATTAGTCATTGACAACCTCAAAATTTTACCTAAATGTATCGAACTATATTCAAAGTAGTAGTCCATATATCTCAATATTTCTATTGAATTCTTTCAGTTTAAATTTTATAATTGATTGATACATTTCTCATCTACATTTTCATAATATCTGATGTCCTGAATCTACTCAATTAATACCTTTTATCACCTAAAATCAGCCTAGTTTCACTCCCTTGTAATTATCTACGTTCCTGAAATTAGAAAATTGTACTCCTATTTCACATTAGTCTCGCCTAAATCGCCTCTTAAGTTTGCCGAAGTTTCCATACTGTATAATTCTTGTTTCTTCCCTTTTTCATCTGCTGAAGCTATTGTTCTCTGAATTATTTTCTATAATTCGTTGTTTTTCCGCTTAGCCTTACATGACACGTCTTTCTGTCTAAATTCTAATGCAAACACGCCTTTCCCCGTGCAAGATAAATCATTTCTTTGTAGTTTTTTTATTTGTAATTAACATTTTGCATATTATTTTTACTTTCTACTTCCATTTTCAATGGTTATTCATCTCTGCATTTCCCATTGTTTCCTTTAAAGTTCACGACCTCTTCTCGTCCTGTTCGACCGCTAGTGAAATGTTTACTTTATAGGCCGTTGATCTGAACCCTTTCGATTCACATAAATAATTAATATTTCCTTTGTCCTGTCACCACTAATTGTTGTTTATGTAGAACGCTCGTTTGATTGGTAACTTTTCGTTGATTTCACCCAATCCTGTGATGTTTATTTATAAGAGGGAACACCTTCTTCTCACTGCCATCTCGTGGTTTTATGTTGCAACGAGTTTTATGAATCAAAATTATTGGATTATAATTCACTGTAATCAAACTCTCCACAAGTCGATAGATGTCGCCCCCTTAAGCTTTTCTAGCATGAAAGTTATGCATATAAAAAAAAAATATTTTCCAGGGTTCTATTAAAAGAAAATGATGATGGTTAGACCATTACATCGTGTTTTCCATTTTGAAAATATTCTACCCAAACAAACCTTCTTTCTTTGAACATGCAATCTATGGCTAACTAGAGTGGTATATCTATGGGCTAACCTAAATACATCATGGCGGTTCAATGTTTTTCAGACTAATTTTAAAACGTTATAGCTACAGTTTTATATATTGGATTTCATTCAAACTACTCTCTAAACCCGGCAGTAATTAGAAAAATCTGTTATATTTTCAGTGAAACCGGTGTCGTAATTATCGAGAAAATTGAGGACAGATAGACAGACATACATTCATTTATATATAGATAAGAAGATATTTATAGATATCACTATTTTATTACCTTTTCCATCGAAGTTTAAAATATTAGGAAATTGGCATTAAATTCAATGAAAATGGTATCCAACCTTTGACTAAATAACGTATTATATTGGACGAACATGTTCGTCCCTATCAACTCCTAGCTTTTTTCGCACAAAAGCCATAAATTGCAATTACGAAAATGGAAAACAAAAAGTGCCCTTTGCACTAACCGCTACCTGTCACAAAAATTGATGTCCTCCATTAATTTCACCCAAAATCCGATATATTCCTTCATTTCAATGTTGCTCTTTACATGAAATATTGTCAGTAATTGAATAATCTGTGCTGGGGTTCGGAGCTTGGGTGGTTCAGGGTACGGGGGATGGGGAACGTGGTGTGGGGGATTGGTGTTGATGGAGTCGGAGTTTGAAAAAAATTGATGGCTTTCGGTGTACGCTTCGGTTTGGTAAATAATCACCTACTGGATTTTGGTTTTACGTGTGATAACGCATTCGGATTTCTCGCTTAGGACAGTGCGCCGATGTATTTTTTTTTTTAAAACTTATAGTTGACAATGGGTTGCCAGTTGAAAATAAACGCGTTACAAGGATAAAAGAAATTACCGCTTTAACCTAATTTTTTTTTTTTCAAAAATTCATTAAAGATTTAAAAATGCAACTTTGCAGAATTTTCTCATTAATTTACATAAATACATAAAATAAATTGTTTTCTGGCTGCGGGTGCAATAATATTTTTTATATTGAGCTGTTGAAAATATTGATGAAAGGCTTCGTCTGATTTTTATATGCTAGACGAACATTTGAAATCTCTGTTTCTCGTTATGAAAATAGTTTATTTAAAATAAAAATATTTAAATAACTTTTTTTAAATCGTCAGCTAAAAATATTTCGATTCCAAGGAAAAACTTTTATGATTTTTAAAATACGCAAAATTTGAAAACACGATATAGTAATACCATTTTTTTCTCAAATGCCACACAATAATTATATTAATTATTAAAACGTACACCATTCGCATAATGACATAGAAAAATATACACAAAATATTTGAAGCTACCTGGGCTTGGATATGTCGTGACGTGTTTAACGTGTTTGAGGTTATCTTTCTCAGATTATTCTTTAAATGTCATGAGTAACTACACCGTTCCATATTTCATTATTTCAAAGGTTCGAATTTTTTTCCATGATTAATAAAAAATTACAGTTTCTCTAAATCGGCGCACACTTCTCGTGCAAAAAATGACAACTGATAATAATCCCGCGGAGCTAAAGTGTGACTTATCGCATCCACCTAGCGGCCAGTACGCGTACTATGCTGAAAAAAAAACATCGCTAAAGCCACGCAGGCACTCGAACTTAACCCTTATGGATGGTGTCGGTGGCGTCACAGATACCGACCACCGTGCGACCATTAACAGGACATATTCGTCATAATTTATAAGTGAAGGTTATTTGTGATGCAGGGATGATACAAATTGAAATATTTCGAGTATTTTACGATTGGAACTTGAAAGCTTAATTTTTCTAAATTAACGTGATTTCGTAAAAAAAACAGTTGATTTGTTAAAGTTTGTAGTCGACGACTGTCTTTATACCGAGCATGCGGAACAAGGGAGAATTCAAATATATAGAAAACAAGCAAGATATGATGTTGCAATGAAGTGGAAGTGGACTACTTGTTTATAACACGTCCTAACCTAGCGTAGCAATTTGGGAGCATCTTATGCATTGTAATATAATATGTTAACTTTACAAAAAACAAGTACTTTGTCGGAACTGTTGTTTCTACATAACCTGCTAAATAATTAAATAGATAGTGCTGAATTGCTATTCCTCGTTCTTTTAAATGTTTCAATGAAGCGTACCCGGCACCCTACACTTCATATAGAAGTGAACAACACTAATGCAGCAAAGAACTTTCCAATTACTCGCCCAATCACAATGTATACCAATTTCGAAAAACTAAGGGACTTTTATCATGATTCTTTAATAATATAAAAACAAATTTATAAAATTGTTTAGCTTATTTTAAAAACTTTAATTACTTTAAAACTGCACTTATTTTTTCTTCGTGCTTTTATTCTCAGATAATTACAATTCTTGATTTCATAACTTTCTCTACAGTTCACCGCATAAGAATAATAATAAATAAACAGGTAAATAAATAAATACGTAAATAAATAAATAAATAAACCAACCAATAAATAAATAGATAAATGGAAAAATAAATAAATATGTTAATAAATAAATAAAAAAAACAATTAAACAAATAAATCAGTAAATACATCAAATCAATAAATATTAAATAAATAAATAATTAAATAAATAATTAAATAAATAAACAAATAAATAAATATGTAAATAAATAAATAAATTAATAAGTAAATCAATACATGAATGAATAAATAAATAAACAAGTCATTGCCACGAACTTGCTTATATCTGATATCAAATAGTTCTGAAGACCTAAGGTGCCGAGTCTTCCTTTAATACGTCTTCCATCAATCTTCTCCTGGACAATCATTTGCAAAATTATTTAATTGTGACTCCTCACGACGTGTCCATGAAGTAAACATATAGAAGGTTCCTTAATTTCGTATTTATCAATTCCACATCAACATTAGTCGCCCTGTGTGTTGTAAAGGTTATTTTGCGGATTCACCTATAGATTAATATTTCCAAAGTTTTGAACTTCCGTCTAAAAGTTAGGTTAAGTACCAGGTACCCAGGCTCCATATCATATAATGGTGAAAACATAACAAAGAACAATTCTTTTCAATTCCTTCAATAGATTTGTAGTTATTTAGAGGCGTCATAATTAATAAATTGATAAGAAATAATTTATTTACACCACTCTTTTTAATATATGAATATCAACATGTTTCGAAAGCGAAGCTTTCCTCATCAGGATACACAGTATGCTAAAAATAATGACAAGTATAGACTTACATATTAAAAACAGTGGTGTATACAAAATAATTCTTATTTTATTATTTCTTTTCAAATTACCAATATGTAAAATGTATAAATTCGTTTGTAAATTGTGAGAATAACTTGTATAATGAGGGAAGTAAAATAAATAAGAGCGGCCCCCGTGGCTACGAATCCAGAAGTCGCGGGTTCAAATCCCGGCGTTCGCAAATAATTCTTTTTTAATTAACATGTTATTTCATATTAAATTATTATAAAATAATATAGGATGGTTTGGACATATATAGAGGGGACGAACGAAGATAGAAGTGTAAGGAGAATCTATAATGCGAATGCGAATGGTAAAAGAAGTCGAGGACGCCCGTGAAACGAATGCACGAACAAGTGAACGAAATACTTGAGTCGCTCCGTATCAAGAGCCAGTACAACAGAAGAGTATGTACGAGTATAAAACGAATGTGAATGAAGCAAGGAGTGCGTGCCCTTGACGAAACGAAGTGATGGTTAGTTAGTTAATTAAAATAATATATAGAGTTAATTAAATAATTTAAAATGTACTTTGTTATACCACTTTCATAAAAATAAATAAATATCTCTACATCTCTATTTAATTAATAGTGACCCCACAAAGTTACCAACCGTTTGAATTATAATATATAGTTAATTTGCAGCATGTCCAATAGTGAAAAATACTCTCATCACCCTGTTCAAAGATCACCATTTGGATTCGAAACGTTGTTTTAATGGATTTACCCGTATTTGGTGAGCAGATCTGAAGAGTCAAATACTCTACAACCTTCCTCTTCTCTACTTCCTTCAGCCTCAAAACATACCCCAAGTTAGGATTAGGATTAGGAGACCGATTGGTTCTCTTGTACGGTATTCACATAAAAAGTACCCAGGTTTCCATGAAGAAAACATAACGACGAACAATTCTGATCAAACACCTTAATTTTTTTTACTGATAAAAATACAACCCTGATACATGCCAAAAGTAAAAGGAACCTATTGAAATAATGTGCTAACACATCGATTAATGGGCACAGGGATATGTGGCCCGGAGCAGGGGGTGAACTAATGTTTGTCACATTTTTCTTTTTAATGCATATTGCCGTTGGGGGTGGCTAGGAGGGGTGAGCCACTTGTCATTATTTAGCGTGCCTTTCTGTGATCCTGTCAATTTCCATGTGTTGTGTGGAAACACAGAGGAAAAACAAAACAAACAAAAAATTACCCAATTTGTACAATTTATGCTTTTGGTTCAGTTTTTTTGTGAATATTACAATTAAATGCTATGTTATTATAATAATAATTGAAAAAAATAATATAAATAATTCTCTGAATTATTGTATTTTCTAACGTTTTATATAACTATATTATGAAGTTAATTTATTTGGTATATTATTATTATGATATCTAGTGTGGAAAACATCTTGAAGTACAACCTGAATAAGAACTGTATAAAATAGAATTTTTGGTTCTTTTGTCTATAATTGTGGTATGAAATTATATTATTTTAAAGACTTCTAGAAATTTCAGTATTAAAGTTAAGGAACACATAAGGTGTTTAAATAATAACATTTATTCTGAATTTGCAAATCGTATTTTAGAAACCAATCATTCGTTTGATATAAATAAAGGTTTAAAATTTTTACACACAAATACAACCGGTTTACAATTAGATAAATTTGAAATTTTAGAAATAAGAAAAAGTGTTAATAGCGAATTAAATTTAATAAATAATCAAATATTTTTTTTAAAATAGCTATCTCTTAAATTTATTTTCATATTAATATTAATAACAATAATTTTTATTTATATTTCTAATTTAAATGTATTATTCAATGTTTTATAAATTATTTCGTTATTAGCATTTTTGAACAATTAATTACCTACTTTTATTCATTTTTTTTATGCTCATATTTTGTATATTCTTAAATTAATGTTCTAATTTTTTATCATTTTTCTATACTTGAAATAATTTTTTAGTATTAATTTATTCCTGAGGATGATAGCATTGCTATCGAAACATGTCGAAGTATTTATATATTTTAATGAAAGTGGTGTATACAAAGTGTATTTTAAATTATATAATTAATAAGTTATCAATCATTTGAAGAAATGATATGATTTTATTTTGTATCCTGTCTTATTATGATGTCTTGTATTAATTTACTCGTATGTGGACATTTTCAATTATCACCTGCATAAAAACTGAGTAAAATAGCATTTTAGGTTCTTTTGTCTATAATTGTGGCATGAAATAATATTATTTTATTTCATATCCTGTCTTATTATAATGTCTTGTATTAATATACTCGTATGGGGATATTTTCAATTATCACCTGCATACAATAGCATTTTTGGTTCTTTTGTCTATAATTGTGGCATGAAATAATATTATTTTATTTCATATCCTGTCTTATTATAATGTCTTGTATTAATATACTATGGGGATATTTTCAATTATCACCTGCATAAAAACTGCATAAAATAGCATTATTGGTTCTTTTGTCTATAATTGTGGCATGAAATTATATTATTTTATTTTATATACTGTCTTATTACGATGTCTTGTATTAATATGTGTGGATATTTTCAATTACCACCTGCATAAGAACTCCATAATAAAATATTTTTCTTATACTTGCATAAGCTATTCTTCAAAGGATTAAAGCGCAAGGTCCTGAAGAGATCATGAGGTCCTGGGGTCGAGTCCCAGTTGCCACCATTACTTTTTCTATTCCGTTTCTTTCCGGTTTCATTTTTAGAGTTGTTAACATTATGTATAATGATTAAAAATATATTAAAATGAGGTTAATAAGCTTCAATAAGTTATTTCAAAAATTGAAACTTAAATAGATTAAATTAGACAGATTCTATTAATTTCTTGTATTTTTTCGGCATTCACTATATGGCAATTTCTAGACATTTTGTTTGGAAGTTTTAATTTACCATGTACTTTTACTATTTTTGGATTAATAAATTCGCTACCGGTTTCGACACAACCGTGCCATTGACGAGCGTTCTTAAAACTAACTTAAATTAGACAAGTACAGAAATTATGTGAGGGTGGAGGGAGTGGTGATTTGGAGGGGGGGTGGGCGGTGGGACAAGATAATAGCTCCCTGTAAATCACCTTTACTAACCATGTTTCCTATTAACTTTGCCTCCTCCCACCGCTCACCCCCCCTCCAAATCACCACTCCCTCTACCCTCACCTAATTTCTGTACTTGTCTAATTTAAGTTAGTTTTAAGAACGCTCGTCAATGGCACGGTTGTGTCGAAACCGGTAGCGAATTTATTAATCCAAAAATAGCAAAAGTACATGGTAAATTAAAACTGCAAAACAAAAAGATTCTATTAACCCTTCTATTTTAATTATATACCGTCTCTACCATTGCCTCCCACTTGACGGCATTCTAAAACATAATGGTGGCATAGTCCCAATTCTCCTGGTTAATTTCCTTTACTCGTGTGGTCATAATATAAAAACAATGAGTTCATCACCATTAAAGGCAGTGATTTTAAGATCAACTCATTCAATTAAGAAAATCTATCCGCCCCAATCAATACGTGAGCACAGGGTTCGCCCCTTAATGGATTTAAGGGTTGATATTAATGGCTGTTGTTCAGTTATTCGCAATCAAGTTTCCCAATAAACCTCCGCGCAGCCGATCCACGGAGGCCAGGGCTTAACGGCTAATTGCGGTCCGTAAGGATCCGCTAGAATCCGTTACAATCCGTTACAGGCTGGCGTTAACGCCAACGCCATTACAAACGTAGTGACAGCGCTGTTGTATGGCGTTATTGAATCGACGAAGCGTATGGGAGAATTTTACACATATAATACTATATACAGGAGGTCCCGAAGGAAGTGAGGAAAATCAATCAATTTCTTAAAAGGAAACTTATCATCTTGGTGATGCTGTTTGGAGGGTGTTATTATGGAAAGGAAGGAACCTGGGTCTTGAATAGACCCATGTTATAAGAGGGAAGAAATGTAGAGGCCGACAAATCATTACTTTGGGTGCAAATAATAGATAAATGAGTATTTCAGTATTTTAATTTTTTTTTTTAGTTTCTTTTGCTAAAATTGTATTCATCAAAATATCATGTACAAATCAATTATCGTAACATCTGTTCGAGCTCTTCTATTGCAAAAAGGTTGTATAGGAACATATATCTGACAGTCCGTACAAGGCAATGGTGGATCTTGTACAGATTACACGAATCACACAAAATATGGGAATGATAGTGCCATGTTTCAAAATAATTATGGTCAACGAACCCTTGAATACATTGTACCATTAATATTTAACAAGTTGCCATACGACGAATTTGCTCTATGAAGAAATTCTTACTGATGTTAAAGTATTGGCTTTTGGGAAGTGACCTTATGTATTGATGCTATTTTGCTCTTTCTAATGATGTCTTTTAAACGAATAAGATGGTCTCCTTGATTGTATATCTCCTTGAAATCTTTAAAATTATTTAAGTTCTACTAATAATACTAACTAACATAATAATGTTAAGAGTCTATTCTCACTGTAACAAAACAGTGCTACTGTTTTTGTATTACTCAACTTGTGTGATACGAGCTGATTTTTGATAAGATTTTTTTACGGTATCCGTGGTTGAGTGGTTACGATCCTTGGCTACAAAACCGGAGATCGCAGCTTCAAATCCCGATGTGAGCTAGTTAATTTTATTTGATAAAATTGCGGTATTCCACAATTTATTCAATTAAAATAATATCGTTCCATGCTGTGAGTATCGTCTTGAAATGGCTTTAGCTGTGTTTGACCAGATTTGAATAGCCAAGTACTTCACCACCTTCCTCTTTCCCATCTCCTATCCATCCTCCAATACCTTAAGTCTCACAACATACCCCAAATGGGTTGGAAGCAGCTGGGACTCTTGTGTGGTATTTTTTAATTGCTATTTTGTAATTGGAACCTATTATCACCATAAAAAAAAACTGTTCTACTGTTTTCATACATTTAAAAAATAAAATTCAACTGCTGTACATTGATCACAACATGCGTGTACCTTTGTTCTATTATTGCTCTACTATTTGTAAGAATATTTTTATTTAATTGTCGTAATGTATAATATTGTTGAACTAAACTCCTGCTGACAAGCTACTTGCAGTAGCTCAGCGGTACAAATTCTCACTGTATAAAAAAAAAAACAAATTTATTCCAAAAAAAAATCGACACGGCAATAATTGACAACCCCAACTACCAGATCTGCAAAGAGAGATGACAATTATGGCGTACATCCTCAACAATTTTTATTAAGATATGTAACTAGAGTATAAGTATTAGTGAATGTGAGGTGTTTGTTATTAATTCGCCTCTGTTGCTAATTACTTGAAATAGTACTTACACGATGTAATTTCTGAATTTGTTTGTGATACGAATTAAATCTATTTTATCTATGTACCTACCGTGATGTATTTTGCACCTGTGTCACTATTGTAATTTGAATTTTTAAAACAAAATATGTAAAAGGCCATATATGCAATATAATAAATAAATAAATATTATGTAAAGGAAAAATCACTTGAAAAGTTTTATAACGGGGTGATAATATTATAACATTTTGCCATGTGTGACCTGGTGTAAAATATATGTATTATTGCTCATCAAATCACTAATAATTTATTATGTTAGTTGCCCACTCCAATTACTTTGTGATTCACCAGGGGGTGGAGAATGGTACACCCTGTTTAATATTAAATTTAAACAGGGTGTGTTCTCCCAGACAATATTGTCTATCATTCAATTTTCCGAAACAAACGAATATGAAATATAATCGACTTCATTGATCCTAATCTATTGATACAAATGACAGTTCAACCCTTTCACCGCCGGTTGCGTGTCTCGGACGATGATCGGTTTAAAAGCGAAAGGGTTAGATATGGTCACGCAACCGTCATATTGTAACTGCACGGTAATATGTTTAATAAGATACCATTATACGTGTACTTTTGAGGTGATTTTTATTACGGATGTGGAGAAAATTGGTGTAAGTTTTATTTTAATTTTTATTAATTTATTTGTATTTAAAGACAATTTTTAAAATATGGGGAATTATTATATTTACTGTAAATTATTAATATATAATAGCGTCTCATGATACGTTATATTAAAACGACTATTATTTTAAAGAGTGATTATCTCTGTAGTTATTGACATTGTTTTCTTAATCGTGATTTATAGATAAAAATACTGGTCCCTTCGAATTAATTAGTACCTAAAAAGGCATTTTTCCCAATTGCCTTTTATTAAGTGCGTAAGTGTTTTAAGAGGTAAAAGGTTTAGAATTAGAATTGTTATAGCCTCTATGCCATCAGTTCCCGTAGTAGAGCTAATCTCAATTGATTGAATTAATTTCTTAGGGCGATCCACTTCCAAAAATTCGAAAGAAATCACGGAATACTTATTCAGGTGGCGATAAGGATGAAATTCCCGCTAAACATCGCCCACGTGTTTCGATCCACCCAAAAAAAATCATCTAAATCCGTGTTTTATTTGATTTTGTAAAGCTAAGCAATAATTATTATTTTAAATTACGTTCATATTCTAAAAAACTTAATTTGTCACAATGAAAACAATACGACAAAATCAGAAAGTGTTTGTAAGTATGAGATTTTGAATGACATTATTTTTTAGTATTCTATATATTCTTTATATGAGGAAAGCATCGCTTTCGAAACATGTTGATACGTACATATTAATGGAGTGGTGAATACGAAGTATTTTTAAATTTGTTTATTAATAATGACGCCAGAAAGTGAATATCAATATTTTGAAGAACTTTGAGAAAATATTTATTACGTATTTTTAAAATTACACAGGCTTGGTATTTATCAAAACGAAATCAGGAAAACGACTTTTTCCGATCGGCCTACGAATGGTTTCCACTATACGTTTTACGTTTTTATACAATCAAAAACAAACTGAATAATTTCGACATATTCTTTGATGCGTGTATTACTTTCAGTAGAGAATTAAAAGCTATTTTCCTGTAAAACAACAACTTCGACGTACTTCGTTTAGACATACCCTTTTCAGGACCCTTTTTTTTATTTTTTTTTTCCTATACATTTATTTACCTTCTGCTCATGTTTATCCGTGAGAAATAGTTATTAGTAGTGCTAGGGGATACGGCTATTGTTTTTACATGGTTTTATTATTTACTGTCTGTACCTGTGATTTTTCTTTGATTGAAAAAAATAACTGCAGATTCAGTGGAAATATGACATTCCAAATGAGGATGGGGAGGGGAAAGAGACGAAAAATTAGAAGGCGGGGATGTACCAGGCTCTCTTTATATGGTCACCAAACACGACAAAACAATTTTTAATTTTTAACTATTTTATTGAAGTTTAAAAACCGCATTGTAATATTTAATCATTGGAGAAGATAATATTAACATGACCTTGATAAAATATGAAATCAAAAAAAAAAAGACAGAAAATAAAAAGATATAAGTCGCATCTGGGACTCGAACCCTGTATTTCCGGGACAACCGCTTTACCAACTTGGCTAATTAGAGCAGATCAATTTAAGTCATCTTCATCGATATCATACCTCAAATTCAAGACTTTGTCAATATCATAATCCCATATTATTGGCAGCTATTTTTAGACTCTTAGTAAAAAGTCAATAGATGTCTCATATAAATAAAAAATCGGATATTTATCCGTGACACTATCTAGGTTGCAATTGTGTTTGTGACAAACTTTGTAATCATCATAAGATCGCCCTTGAGGTAATTTTTCATAAAAACGCCGGTATTTAAATTATCAAATTATTATTATGATTATTATGTCACCGATGTCAAATAATTTTGACAATTTTTTTTCATTTTAAACATTTGTTTCCGTGGAAAGCAAATATTTTTTTGACATAATTATTAAATGAAATAAACACTGCTGTTTTAAACCACTAATTTATTTTTAATCATCACCAAACGTTTTCGCTTATCCCAAGCTTCGTCAGGGTACAATTTAAAACTAAAGAAGAATACATGCAGTGAGCATATTTATAGGTGAGATATACAAATATAATAAAAGGTGAACACGATATAAAACAAAACAATGGAACGATGAGACAGAAATACGCTTACATGTAATAAAATGGGACAACTCATAAAAAAGAAAGGGACAGAACGTCAAAAGAGGGAGAAATTGAGAAGAAGTGGAAACTTTTGAATTAACGGAAAATGTATCTAATATGGGTCTGCAAGTCAAATTAAGTTGATTATTAAGAATATCTCTCTAAATTTTAATGGCATTATTTATTTCTAAAGCTTTTAAATTATCTAATCTAATGTAAAAATGACATTTGTATAAAAATATTTGTATTTATTGCAATGAGGATAAACAGCGCCTCATCACACGTTATTTGCTCTATATAATAGGCATGATATTTGACTTACATCAGTTTTCTGCTGCACTTCTTCCATTAACAGTACCTACATTTCGAGCGATTTCTATAAATTTTGATATTCCAAGGGCTGTTATTGTATGGCCCGATTCATTATCGCTTCTACCTACCTGAGTATATTTACCTATAGTAATATAGTGTACAGTGTACACCCTATCAATTTCAATCAAGGGTTAACCAAAAGAAAACAGTGGGTTAATTATTACAACCGCTAGTTTAAGCCAAATCAAAACGTGGTGCAGCGGCAGGTGGTGAGAGTGAAAGGGTTAATTGCTTTTCTATACTATGATGATAATAATAATTATAGCGAAAATATTAATTTTCAGCTCGTAAAATAAACTACTTTGGGTGAAAGTTAATTAGGGTGGTGAGATTAATTGTTGAAAAACGGACAGAACGTTAATAATTTAATGTTTTATGAAAACAAATCTATTCAAAAAATGTTTATTTTGTTTTAGTATATTGGGGATTCGTTAATTAGTTAAAATTCATGGAAAACTACACACAGTATTATTATTACGGATTACAAAATAGCAATTTTTTTTTTATTTATTTATTTTTTAAATTATTTTCCGTCTAAATGTCTGGTTGGGTTTTTACATAGAAAAATCATTTGAGTGTCGCTCCATTCATCTATCCACTAATTAATTAAACAATATTTTGAATGTTGTCCATGCAATTTTACACAGGAAAGACACGATTGATTTCTTGAAATGAAGTTAAGACGAATTAAAATAAATTTAAGAACATGATCTATGAAGTCGATGCGTGATGTAACAGCTAAAACTCTCGAACGGCAAGCTCTAGAGTTCTGAAATACGGACTGATTTTTCAGTCTAAAACGCCTAGCACACAGTTAATACAATATGTGGGCGTAGTATATCTCTCGATATCGCTCGCCTTATAAACACATGCAGTTGTTACACACGTGTACTATAATATCTGTGACAATATTATGATATTATATTAACAGTGTGTAACAAGCTCAATGAGAAGTGAATCTTTATTTACTTGACATACTGATAATGCGATAATTTGATGTATGAATGAAAGCGACAGTTTTCCTACGAAGAAAAGCGTTGGGAAGTTAGTGAAGACTTTTTATTTTAGTTTTTTATTATTTTATATCTTGCTACATAACGATCCCATAAGTTGTCAAAATCATTTCCATCTTAAGCATATCTCCATAGCATTTTTTTGCGGAAATATTAGGGACATCGATAATAACAAAATAATCAATATAAAGTAAAAAGTATTACAGGAGCAGAGTTTTTTTATATGAATACAGCACAAGAGTCCCAACTTCTCCCAACCCTCTAGAGCCAGTGAGACTATGGCATCCCCAATTGGGAAATGTTGTGAAGCTGGAGGTATTAGGAAGGGGGAGGAGAAGGGGGAGAGGAAGGTGAGGAAATACCTGGATGTTCAGATCTGGTCACCAAACACGGATAAAAGCCATTTCAAGCAACATTTCAATTCTGAGTGGTGGTCTTTCAACAAGGCGATACTGAGAGTATCTTACACTCTGGAACGTGCGCAAATATACTATATGTTATTTTTAAATAAATTAATTGTAAAACAGCACAAATTGATTAAATGAAATTTACTTGCGCATTCTGGGATTTGAACCCGCGACCTTCGGATTCGTAGTAAAGAGCCTTACGCCTCGACCATGCAGGCCGTCAAAACAGAGTATGTAAGAACACGCAAAGAATAAATTACAAAAAAAAAAAACACTTTGAACGAAGTATTCGTTTTTCACCTACAATTTTTTATGTGAATACAACACAAGTCTCTGCTGTCAACTGCTGCCTGTCCCGACTGTCTGGAGACAGTGGAACTATGGGATACTCAATGGGTAGGTTGTGAACAGTGGCATGCAGCCTATGCAACCTGAAAAGCTGTGCCGTCCCTAAGAAAAACGAAACATAAAAAAAATATAATTATACAACTGTTATTTTTTTCAAAATTTTGTGAATTTTTTTTTTTCACAATTATTCTGCATTGATAAATTGTTTCTATTTTACACTTTTAGGTAGGATAATGAAATGTTCATTTTAAAATATTGACTTCAAATTTTACTTGAAAAACTACACGCAGCCATTGGTCATAGATTAATGTACGCCGCTGGTTGTGAGGCATAGTAAAGTAATGAAGGGGTGGGAAGAGGAAGTGTGGGTGGTTCCGGCTATATTGATCTGGTCACCAAGTACGCCTAAAGGCATTTGAAGCAACCTTTCAATTTTGAGTGGCGGTCTTTCACCAGGGCGATACTGAGAGAATTTACCACTCTGGACTAATTTATTGAAATATTTATCGCCTAGCGTTTCGTTTATAGTAAAGGTTAATCAGAGTTCTCTATTAATGTATATAATAATAAACTCTCATGAATAACGGTAGGTATCGCTTAGCGAATCCCGAAAAAAAGGCAAAACATTAAATCATGTTTTTTTTTTTACTTTAATTTTTTTATTTATTTACTTATCACAAAAAAAAATGCATTGTAAAAAGTCCAGACAAATTATTTTTTCGTAGTTTGTCAATGGAAACATGTTATTAAAAACTAAAAAAATTAAAGTTAATGTTACAAAATATATGTAGATATAAAATTTTTTTTTTTTAAAACGTGTGTAACAAACTTAAAGCAAAAATATTTCACGAGAATCTTACACAAAAATATTTCTAAAAAAATTTAAGAAAAAAACGAAAAACAAACGACAACGATAAATCGTACATAAAATAATAATGTCCTTATTATCTAATATAAATAGTTTCTTTCAGCTAGCCAAGTTTTCAATATATTTATTAACTTTTTAGTTTTAATTTCACTGTGTAACATATTTAAACAGCTAGGAATCATGTGATCTAAAGTTCTTTGTCCATATTTGTTTTTATGCTTATTAATCCTTCATTAAAATTGAGACGAGTATTGTACGTGTGATATAGTCTATTTGTGTTAAATATAGGGTTATCAATGTGCTGAAATATAATTTTGTACCACATAATTGATCTAACTGAAAGATCTGAAATAAAATTATGGAATATTATGCCTTTGTACGTATTAACTTTAATTAGATAATAATTTAAGCAATGAATTTTGCACTGATTGAACTTGATTGATGTTTGTTGTACAGAAAAGTCCACTGAACGTTATTCATGTCATTGTTCAGTTTTACAAGTTTTTTTGGTTTTTTCGAAAATATTTTATCATCTCGGTGTTCAAAAACATTACAAAAATAGAGAAAAATTATTTACTTTAATTTCAAATTGGTTTTTGTTCATGTTGAAGAATATCTAACCACGAAGTGATTATTTCCCAAGTAAATACACAGATCCCTCAATCTTTCCACGCACTTTGTTTCATAAAATTAAACCTATGCACTACGATTAAGAGTTTATTTGACCAACCCCTTCGCCCAGGTACACACCAATAATAACACAATTAGTTAATCCTAAGGTTGATGAACCATCATAAATATTGTTGATTTTCCTGCAGGTAATTTCAACCCTTTTCGAAGGCGTGGCTCATTCACCCCTAGTTTAGGTTATTGCTTGTACCAAAATAATGGCAATCGTGTGATGCACTACTTGGTTTAGACATGCATTAGTAATTTTTTATGATGACACGCTTGAATCGATTGGGATGATACGAATTTACGGTAGCATTCAGAGTAATCACTTAATACTGACAAGCTGTTTAAATACAAAATTTATGTTTTTCAGGGAAATTTATTATGTTTTTATTATTTAAATGCACAGAGGGCTTTAACATACGAGTGCATCTTTTTTAAATTGCAATACAAATAAACATAGGAAATATGCTCAAAAGTTAATTTCACTGAAATAAGAATGAACTGCACCAAAGCTAAAAATACACAGGAATATAAAGGAATAGAAAAAATAAATAATATAATATGCATAAAGACAATAATAATATTAATAAAAATATAAAAAGTGGTGCTTAACAATAACTTATATACTAGGGAGAAATAATTCGTTCGTACTTTTTTTAGAAATTTGCAATGTTCAGATTTTTGTCAAATACGTCCACATCATTCAAATATTTGTTACCAACGCTGTGTGAGCAATGAATTGGGGAATGCAAGCTGTAGTTGGAATGAGATATACATACGTAAAATGTTAATGTTTGTCTTGTAGTTCGTTTAGTTTATTAATATTTTGGTTGGTTAATTAATATTGCAAAGCGATACAAAGTATTAAGAAATAGAATTTTGACAACAAACCTAACGATGACTTCGTATTTTTATTTTCTACAGGTCATATAAAAAATATTCGTATATCCTCCGAGATTATCTTAATATTCTAGTAAGTCTTCCCAGATCCACCAGCAATATCAAAATTGGTAAGTTGGGTTATTGAAATTATTCAGAATCTCTTCAAAGCACTGTCTCAACTTATATTATATAATATCGATCTGATAATGTTCAATAGAGCAATAAACTAACGACATTAATTAAAAGGAACGGCTACGCTCCCTGTTTCACAGATAACTTAATTTTGGATTTAAGGCCAAAATACTCAAACTGAATGATATATATAAATATATTAAATTAAAGGTTTATTAAATATCTAGTATGTTTAAGAAGTATTTTTATTTATCTTTGTTTCAAATTATGAAGTATATATAGGCCATGAAAAGAAAAATTACTTTCATAATTTTAGAGGCAACTTAGAAAATTATTTGCGATTTTGTTAGATTGACGGTGTTTAAAATGATTTATTACCCGTAAATCCGATTTACTTAGAAAATTCTCTATTCTGTTAGGACCTACATTTATAAGATGTTTTCCTAGCATTAAATGAAAATGTTTTCTTAATTGATTTGTATTGATATGAATGCTATTGACTTATTTAAATTTGTTATATTCTTTGGGTCGTTTGAACATACTGAGAAGTGGGGAAAAATAATTTTCTTAATAATTAATGTTATCTTGGGATGATTCGTTCGTTTATTAATTTTTAATTGTTCAAGTAAATTTAATTTAAGACCCTTTCTTTCTAAATAAAAAAATAAAAATAAAAAACTCAATTTCCTATGTATATCGAGTGTTGCATCGATGCCTGCAAATAATTTATCAAATGTGCTACATCTTCTTCTTATGAATACGTTTTCAAGATAATTAGTGTTGCTCTTTGAAATATTAAATACGTATCCGGAGATGGAGTAGTTCATGATGGACGTGTCAAATTTATATTTTCTAATATGTACGTACGGGCTATCAATAGAAATATGAATTATCTTATAAACCATTACAGAGTTTTACGAACGCGTTATCGCCTTACGCCTTATCGCGTGCGATAAGAAACATATTTCAAAAACCTTTTTCTTAAATCTTTCTATATTTGATTTATATGTAGGTTAATGAGGATTTCATATTACAAGCACTCGGTATTTTTTTGCATTCCACTAAAAGCAAATCCCACTATTGTTATTTTATTTTACCTTACCTTCTAGTCAATCATGAATAGATTATGAATCCGAAAATGAAATGAATCTCACTATGAATGTCATTCATTCTCGAGTATGGATGTCAGTATGAGAGTCAGAATACATCAACTATGTACAAATGTTTGAGACGGGTGTTACGATTCCTCTATGTGAGAGAGTTCGGTTTTTACCCATGGCTGTTTCCAAGAACATTTCTCTCGGGAATGCTAGGTATCTACAGCCTGAATGCTAGGTTCTAGGAGGGATATAGCATTACTGGTTACGGTCTACTTGTCATGTGACATTCTGGCTGAAATAAGATGTCCCTGATAATTTCACGCGAGGCCGCCAACACAGACTTCTGTTTCTTCACAGAACTAACTTATCAGTTATCATTAACTTAGACAGTGATGTCTCTGAGAAGACTTAAGTATGTTAATTAACTGCCTCGCAGGAAATGTGGATATTTTCCACATGACCTATAAGTTTAAGCACGACTATTATGCACCTACCTGTAACTTTTTTTTCAAAACTAATTTTACCTATAACTTATATAATGGTGTTAAATGTATTTATTTTCTGATTTTTTATTGCTTTTGCAGTGGATTGGTGTATACTCGTTTTACTGTTTTTGGAAAAAAAAGAAATCTTCAAAATAATTGTTTTTTCGAGTGATACATGCAGTAAACTTATAACAATAAAAATCATAACATTTTTCTTTCAATCTACATGAAGGCATTGTGCAAAGAAATGCGATCCATATTGATATTATATCGAAATTAAACAAAAAAGGCAATAAATAAACCAACATTACATAAAATTAATAGAAAATATTTCGAATTATTTATTATATTACATACGCCATATTTGGGTTTTTATATATTTTGTTTACAAATTCAAATTACAATAGTGACACAGGTGCAAAACACATCACATTAGGTACATTGATAGAAGAGATACCCCTTACGAAATACAACTAAATATTAATGTCTTACAAACAAATTCAGCAATAACATCGTGTAAGTGCAAACCATGTAATTTGTAACAAAGGCGAATATACAAAATACATAGCACATTAAACGTGTATTCACATCTACCGGCACTGTGCAGTGCAGATACGTACAGTGACAGGCACAGCACACAAGAGAGTATTCACATTACGCAGTGCGTTAATGTGCTGATAGATAATGTACGCAACTAATTTCGCCGCTCCTGCCACTTTACGTGTCTGCACTGCACGGTGTTGGTAGATGTGAATCAAACTTAAATCATTACAGGCTTTTTGTACCTTCCATATTTCAACATATTCCTTTCACACTAGTTTTAATAAAGTACACGCATGTCTGACGATTTTTTTATCTAAATTACACAGAATCCATATTTTCGTTTTTGTTTAATGGGTGTTTCTTCATTCTGTTTACATAACCAAAAATATAAATGATTTTCACTTAAGGTTTTCGCTCCCAACAGCTGTATGTTTATAATTTCTTCACAAGATTTGTATTAACTCTGTGGCGTCATTATTATTAAATTAATTAAAATTTACTTTGTATCCACCACTTTATTAATATGTAACGAATATGTAACATATAATACAAAATTTTGTTCTATTTTTATTACCTGTCTATAGTTCATATTATTATTTTTAGTATTATATATATTCCTGATGGAGAAAGCATCGCCTTCGAAACATGTTGATTTGTATATGTTTTTTCGAGGTTACAGTGTTATGTTAATAAAACTGTAGTCCAATAAAGCAAACATTTAAAAAAAACACTTTAATTGGCTTCTTCAATGAGTTTCCATCGATATTTAGTAGTAGCTTGACTCTTTTGGTGTTTGGACAGTCAATGTTTTAATTTACTCCCATTCTAATCAAAATGAACTCTCACGAAGCCTTCTAACATTTCACAGTTCTCTAACATGCCCCCACCAATAACGATAAAACATATAAAACAAATGGCTGTAAAATACCAAACGTAAAGGTTACATTCGACATTGGGGGAGGCTGGGCGAAATGAGACCCGCCACTGTCATGCCATTTTATTGATTAAAAAAAACCCAAACCATTGCAAGTGTGATGCCTTTTAACACAGTACGTGAACATAAAGCGTAAGCCAGTGTGTACCGTATTATGTAGGAGTGTTTCTATTGGGAGGCTCGACGTTTTGAGGAGGGTGTGGTTGGACATCTCTTCTTTTTCACTTGAACGCTCGTGGTGATTTTTTTTTTTAGATTTAGCTGTTTTTAAATTTTTATATAAATACCGCATAAGAGTTTTAACTGTTCCCATCTCTCCGGAGAGAGTGGGACTATGGCATTCCCAATTGGGGGATGTTGTGAGGCTGAAAGGATTGGAGTTGTGTATGAGATGGGGAAGGTTGCAAAGCACCTGGCTCTAGGAATGTTTCAATTCCGAATATTTATCTTTTACCAAGCCAATAATAATTGTATGTGGAGTATGTAGTATTTTGTAAATCTAAAAAAAAAAAACAATATATCGTAAATAAAAATAATAACAATTTGAATCAGAAAAGCACATAAAAAAAAGTTTTTTTTAAATATGTGAAGAGATGCACAAGTGTTCTAACTGCCACAGCCAGTGGGACTGCGACATTCCCAATTGGGGAATGTTGTTAGGCTGAAGTACTTGGATAAGTCAATGAGAGGAAAGTTGGAATTAACCTTGTTATGTGGATATTGTGACCAAGCCACCGAAACTTGCATCTGTTTTTTTATTATTTAGTTTCAACACATTTTTTTTTCATTTAAGTAATAAAAATTTATAAAGCCAATTAAGACACTTTGTAATGTTTTTCTTAGTCCTCCTCATATTTCGCATCACTTTCATATTTTTAAAATATTAAACATCGTCAACTAAGAAAGCCTGAAACTTTCCATATTCCTTTCCAAATGAACCAACTTAACCTTCTCCCAACCTCTCAAGCGAATGTGTCGACTATATAATATCCGCTGTAGTGGCAGGAATTCGTACATATTTAGAGATAGCCCCCACGACATTTTTAGAATCTATCCAGAGTGGAAGATACTCTCAGTATAACCCTGGTGAAAGACCGCCATTCAGAATTTGAAACGTTACTCGAAATGGCTTTTAGCCGTGTTTGGTGACCAGATCTGAATAGCCAGGTATTTCTCCACCTTCCTCTTCCCCTTCTCCTTCCCCTCCCCAATTACAGTTACTTGTTATTTTATATTTATATATTGTTGTGCACCGTTATTGAACAGTTGGTATTTATACTTTCTTATTCATCTGTAATTTTAAAAAAAACGTAACTCTCCGTCCGTTGTTTACATAACAAATAAAATTGATTTCAGCATTCAGGAATGCTTAATAGACCATAATTTCAAAAACAGAAGATGATGATAGGGAAGCGTTTTAATGTTATACATTAAATATTAAAATGAGAAAATCATTTGAGTACTCAGATTTAGTTTTATTCACTTCTTTAACATAGAACCTTCATTATGTGATGTTCACTGTAGAGAGCATGTTGAGAGAGAGACAGGATATATTGTTATAGACATTGATCGATAGACAATAGACACTTGATAGATAATGCAACAGGAGGTACCAGGATACTATTTCCAGTACCAAATGTTGAAGATATATTTAAGCAAGCTTCTATTATAAAAATGTGTAAATGGAAATCAATTTATTACACCTAATTTAAAACAACTCGTAAGCAAAACCATTACTCGTATTTATCAAGCCAAAAAAAAACTACAAAAACCTCCCCATTGAAATGCGATGTATTAATGACCAATCAGAACAAATAAATTAAATTAAATTCGTTACAAAAAACTTACATACGAAATATTTTATAAATAGAAGCAAATTAAATATTATGTACCTATCAAATTAAGAATAGTGGCTCCCTTATCAGACACAATAACTCCTCCTTTCTGATAAAGTATACACGACCAAAAATACCCTTCAATTAACTTGTAAGAAATTTGAAAAAGTAATTTTTTTTATTTTTATTTACATCCAGTCGCTAAACATAGCAAAGTCAAATGAAGCAACGCAACCTTTCGATTCTAAAGGTTACGTGCGAGTATAACCACGGCGATCCTAAAAGCTTCTACACCTCTTAACTCTTATCATCTTCCCTGCTTTGTTGTAGTCGTCGAATGAATTTTCACATTTTAAAAGTTTTTTAATATCGGCACTCCACTGCAGTTGGAAATCGGCCGTATCGGCGTATATAAACTCGGGAGCCACACACATTGAGGCGGCTCGTGTCTCGTATTACTTATTAATAACGCCGCGTTATGATCCGCCATACGTTTTTACTCCGTGGGTGGGGGAGGGAATGGAGGAGGGAAAGGAGAGGGGGAAAAATTCTGAGAGATTGTTTGTGGGTGGAGTGAGATCAGTACGTTGAAATGGACGCACACATTTTCCTCAACATTTTGTATTCATACAACGAGTCTCCAGTTTTAACGCAAGAGAAATAATGCCGACGTGTACAATAAGCATCCATTAAAAAAAAAAAAAAAGTATATTCTTTTTTAAGAAAGACAAACATTCCAATACAGTTACAAATAAACTGACAATGTATGAAAATCTCCTGCTACTATCACAAGGTGGCATGCATTCCATAAAGGCTGAAAAGCTGTGCCTACCTTAATAAATAAGAAACCATTAATGAAAATACATTTTTTATACAAATTACTTATATATAGTTTTATGAAACAATCCTTCTACATTGATACATTGTTTCCACATGACATATTTATTCTTCTTATCTATTATTCAATACGCAAAACGTCATCTATGTAAAATGAGACTTGTAAAAAAAGACTTGTAAAATTAGATTTGTAAAATTATACTTTTTAAAAAGTCAATAGATGACTCATATAAATAAAAATGGAATAAGTATATCCGAGACTCTATTCCGATTGCAATTGTGTTCGGGAAGAACTTTGCAATCATCATAAGGATAGCAGCCAATAATATGGGATTTAAAGAGTTAGAGTCTTGAAACTTGAAGTATGATATCGGTGTAGATGGCGTAAATTGAGCTGGTCTCATTAGCTTAGTCGGTAAAGCGGTTGTCCCGGATAGACATAGGTCCTGTGTTTGATGTGTTAGTATTATCTTCTTAAATGATTAAATTTTACAATGAGGTATATAAAATTCAATAAGTTAAAAAAAAGAGCAGTTTTCAAAACATTTTTTGGCTCTCCTAAAAAGTTACTAAATATATGATACCCCCGTTTGTGTTGTGGGCGTCGAAATGTGACAACAGTTACTTTTTATACTTTTGTACAGAAACTGGAGTGCCCACGTCGACGCACCAATCATTTTTGTATACGAAATTTGCATACGCACATAAATATCACAAGGCTCGTAGAAATAAAGGGCTTTGTACCCGTATCAATAAGACCGGGTGTAGCTCCTAACCACTAAGCCACGGTACGCCGCTGGAATGGGGTATAATGTACAACCAACCCCAAGCCCCTCGTCTTCTTCTTCTTATTCGAACTGGGACCTCCATTGTCGAGTTTTACTTTGATCTGAAGGATTGTGGACGGGTGATTTGTTTTTTTTTATTATTGTCTTGATGTGATTATATTAGATTGTGGAAAAAGGATGGATTTAGTAGGAAATATGATTTTTTGATAGGTACCACAATATACATAAAAAAATATTGTAATCCGACACATTTTTTAACTCAGCCACTAACCGGCAACTGGTAACATTTTTGTGGACATTTTGTTTACGTAGCACAACATTGTCTGACGACTGAAATCCTCCAGAGGTCACGAAATGTCATCAATGAAAAATAACAATGTCTATAATTTGTTAATTTTTTAAAATTAATATGAAATAAAATAATGAATGATTTTGAACCACGTCACACAATAACATCACCTTTATCGCTCTGGTAAAAGACCACCATTCAGAATCGAAACGCTACTGGAAATGGCTTTACCTATGTTTGATAAGTAGATCAGAATAACCAGATATTTCCCCAGCTTCCTCTTCCCCATGAAAATTAATGTAATTTTATGTTTTCATATGTCCAAACATCACATTATTATTTTTTAGTATTCTATATATTAGTGATGAAAAGAGCATCGCTTTCGAAACATGTTGATATGTGCATATTAATAAAGTGGTGAACACAAAGCAATTTTGATTTAATTTATTAATAATGACGCCACAAATGAATACCAATCTTTTGAATAAATTATAGAAGTAAAAAAAAATTACATAAGTAATTATTTTAAATTACTTATTAAGCATGTTGATAAAATAATAAAATAGCTGTAGAATTTTCTATAACATATGAATATCAAAACATGATACGAAACAAGCGGCCTCTAGCGATTTAATTAATTCAAAATGAACGCGTCGAAGAATGAATATATTATTTTGAACACGTAAAAAAGCGGGGCAACACACATTTAACACTTTTACCCATTTAAACCGGCAACAGTTCAAATATTTACCTATAAAACGGGCCAGTGTTAAATACATGATTACATATTCAATCGCGTGACCAATATACCCGCCTCTCCCCTCGGGCCGGTAAATTTTTTATCTGACACCCCCGTGGCCGGTTTCACCCCTCACTCCCCACCTGACAAAATAAATAGATATTCGACCCTGATAAAAATTAATCACCTGTTATTTTGCTGTCGTTTTTAAAGTAGAAAGAAAATCAACCATTTGTCCACCCTATTTTAAAGTATCAAAAACTGTTCCCAACTAGTTGAAGAATTTATTTTTATATTAGTACCGCACAGGAGTCCTATATACTCCCATCCGTCTGGAGCCAGTGAGACTATGGCATCCCCAATTGGGGTATGTTGTGAGGCTGAAGAGAGTAAGGGGGGAAGGAGATGGGTAAGAAGAAGGTGGGGAAGTATCTGGCTATTCAGATCTTGTCACCAAAAACGGTTGGAGCCATTTTAAGCAACTTTTCGATTCTGAATGGTGGTCTTTCACTAGGGCGATACTGAAAGTATCCACTACTCTGGAAAGTGTCGAAAAATACTGCTTTATTATGTAATTTTTTAAAATTTAAATTTAACACAAATCAATCAAATAAATTTTACTTGCGCACGCCGGGATTTGAACCCGCGACGTCTGGATTCGTAGGCCGTCGAATATTAAGAATTATTATTTACGATTACTTCTACCGTTGAATTGCGCATAATATTTTCTGCTGGCACTCCTTTCTACGTTCAACCGTTCCACTTGTCTAAACCAACTAAGCGTCCCTTTCATAATCTTTGTCACTACGCTTTCTTCAGTTTGACATTCTTACATTCGGTCAAATATAGTATTACACGCCTCATGGATCTCAATAACAGCATTCAATCTTTCGTCCCTCAAAATGGTGCTGATATTTTTTTTTACTGTGAATGTGCAAAATTTTTAATGGAAGCCGTATTATAACAAAAATCGGTATAATAAAAAGTAAGGTTGTATGTTTACAAAATGTCCGCACAACAATTCGATCACTCTCACCGTAAAATAACATATTTTATGGGCAAGGTTCGTGACTTAGAAGGAGGCGGGAGGGGAAGGGGATAGAAAGCCACAAACGGCGGCGATACGCCATTATTTTGAATTTATCAAACATTTTAATATTAAATCTTAATTGGTATGCGAACAAAACGTACTAGAACTATGGGTTGAGCAATGACGAAAGAATTTGTAATCGAAGCGCCTTGGAAGGACTAAACTATTTGAAAACCTCTGCGAAATACTTTTTTTGCTTTTTTTTTTCTTCTATAATCCCTCTACTGCTAATAAAAAACATATTACTAATACAGAGTGGCGTAAAATTACCGTTATGGTTTGAATGTTTAATAACTTTTTAAATTTATTTATATATTTTTTTTTTATTTCAGAATTTTGTAAAGAAAACTTGGGGAATTTGAAATGGAACACTACACAACAGAACAGCGATCAAAAGTTGTTGAATTTTATTTCGAAAATCAACGGTCAATTGTTTTGACGCAGCGTGCTTATCGTCGTTTTTTTAATGTGCGTACTGGACCTTCAGCACCAACAATAAACCGACTGGTTGCAAATTTTCGACAACATGGTACAGTAAGACACCTTCCATATACCGGAAGACCACGTACGGTCCACACGAAAGAAAATATCCAACGTGTTGTGGTAGTGTGCAGGACAGTCCAGAAACATCAACAAGAAGACGTTCGGCACAACTGGGGCTATACACTGCGGGTAGTGTTAACCAAAGCTTAAAACGCGTTTTCTGAAAAATCATGTTTTTCAAACTGGTCTCCACGATATCTCAACAACTACTCGATGGATCGACTTGAATTTTTTTTTATTTTAAAGTAGATAAAATTTATTGGATCCCAAACCTAAATTTGGATGATATTAGTCTTTTTTTTCAGAGCGCTTTAAAGAGCGAAAAATGTGAAAAAACGGTACTAAAAATTCACATGTGCGCCATTTATGTAATTTTTTACTTTTTATTATTATAGGTTGAAGCTCCAATAAATATTATATAATTTATAATTTTTTTCATCTCAGATGACATAAACGTGCTGTGCGATGGAGACCGTTTGGGTACCTTTTTTATTCAACGTGATGTTCGACGACATATTAACACTTCCCATGACACCTTTATGCAGCAAAAAAAATATATTTCTACACTTTAAGAGTTGATAAATAAGTATCAAAAATCTCAAGTTGTTCATTTACTTCCTAAGTAAATGAACAAAATGAAAAAAAAAACCAAGAAAATCACTGTGTTTTTTGACCTCTACATGAGAACCTCCCCTTAAGCAAGAAGTCTATACCAAGACAGATCTGTGTATCATTCCATCTTCTTCGCCCTAACCCTTTGGGGAAACGGCATGATGGTTAGTTAGTAATATCTAAACATAGTACAAACTGGTCTTAAAAACCAAATTGTTCCAAAAATCCCATCCAATATAAAACATAACGTCATGTACGTAGAAATAGAATTTCAGGACATTTTTCGTTTTGATCATCCATACCTTATTTAGTTGCGGTTTTCTCCTCCTTTTTATTCGATGCCCTTAGTAACCAGTGAAAAACCATGTATACAATGTCACATAATATCCTCCTACTTTGTTGTTATTTATACTCACTTTATATTTGATTATTTACACGCTTAGCTTCTAAATTGTTATATTATAATATCTAAAATATTTATCTAAGTGAGTCCGCTACTCGTGAATATATAAAATTGTGGTTTTAATTTGCATGAATGTAATATATATATGTTATTTTCTAATTATATTAGGTTAGGTTATTCTGTGTACATTTTCTTGCTCTTTTGATATTTGTCCTGCCATTTAATTATTTATTCCCCTAGTTTATTCTAAATTGTTAGATAGTATTCTAAATTGTGCATGTAAGTGAGTCTTCTGTTCATGAATATTTTATGTCATAGATTTAATTTGCAAATACTCGTATATACTATAATAACAGATATATTATGTAGTATATCTGTTATTTTACAATTATATTAGGTTAGGTTAGTTAGTGTAAAGCACACTTGAGGTGATCCTCCAAAAAACTGCGCTATATAAATTAACTCTTATTATTATTACCACAGATTTTATTAAAATCGAGTTTGTTGAAAACTGTACTTTACTTTCTTGTTGGTTGTAAGTGATTATTCTATTACATGATTTATGGTACTGAAATAGGGGAACTATTAGTTGCTCTAGATTAGAGGTGGCTTTAAATGCAATTATTAGAAATATAACAAATTGTTTGCACTTTTAAAAATATACTTCATTCAATACCGACCATTTTACCAAACTCTCTAAGTTCAATAATCACGTTTACGTTTTCGTACCTACTTACATTATACGGATAATTTATTTAGCTTTCAAATTCGGAACAAGTTTGATAAAGTTCTTAAAATTCCGACAGGAAATGCTCCGACGTCAAGATCGCACTACCTGTTTTGATAATAAAAAATATTATATATAGTTTGATGTAGTGTGGTAGATGTCAATTTTATGATGTTCAAGTAAGATATGGTATAGGTTTTTATAATATTTTAATAAAAATATTAACTTGACGACCTCAGTGGCGAATTATAAGATTAAAAAACTTAGAGAAATACTTTTTTACACACATATTACACGTATCTCCAATTTTCCCTTCTTTCTAGGATTAAAAATTGACTTTGGGCAGTGGAATTCTTGTATTATATTTTTTACCTCTTTGAAAGAATTTCCTGGAACATTTTACTTCCAAATTTCTTTATGTCTATATATTATACAGTACCATTTTATATAATATATATTTTTTTAAATATAATATAGGTGATTTGTATGGTGTTTTATAATGTGGAGTTTAAGGTAGGTTTGAAGAGGTGATACTGTGAATGGAGTGTTATATGTGTCGTGACCACCTCACTAGGAGAACCTGTGTTGAGGTGTTGACGTGGATGTGTTAAATGTGGTACAAGTATTGATGAGCGTTGATTAACTTTGTTTTAATGTTTTAATTTTGCTATACAAATGAAAATTTGGTATAAAATATGAAGAGAAATACATTTTTTTGTTTTTGTTTTGGTTACAGTAGGTTACTTTAAAAGATAATAAACATGTAATTATGGATACTTTCGACTATGTTTGATAATATTAAACTATATTGGATATAGTATTTTATGTATTGGGTTATGTTTGGTTTGGTTTTATCATGTTTTGAATAATAAATAGTTTTTTAATCCAGGATGTGACAAATTTTTTGAGATTAGTTTTAGATATTATATTTACAGTTAGTAGTTGTTTCAGAGTGGTAGGCATGCAATTATAAGTTTGATTGCGTAATACTTCCCGTGTGAGGTATGCGTTATCGGGATATTCGGGGTTTTATTTGTTGAGGATCTGGTTTTTATTGCGGTTTGAGTTTACATCGGAAGATGTGTAATAATACAGATTTGACATAATTTACTTGTCTTATTGTCATAAGTTCGTTTTATGCGTTACGTTTTATTGTGGAAAATGCTTCCAGTTTCACTATGGTTAAAGACTACTGATAATGACAGAAATATTACTGTAAAATCTAAATCGGTAGTAGAATATTTCTAATTTTGAAACTGTAAATTCATTTTATTTTTTTAAATTTTATTTGTAAAACCAACATATAAAAAAAATTATTAAGTGTTGTAAACAAATATAAAAACTGGACTAATAATAGGTTTTAACTCAATTGTAACTTATGGGTTCACTAATGGTGGAATTCCATTTTATATGTGATTTTTATTAAAAAAAATATAGTAACTAAGATTATTATTTTAATTTTATAAGTTAGCTGTCTTCAGTGATCTAATATTACAAATATGTATACCAGTGGCATGCAGTTCACAGATGCTGAAAAGCTGTGCCCACCGTAAGAAAATAGAGGGTGAAAATAAACAAAAAAATATTTTTTTTTAAATTGTGATGAAAAGTAACTGTTCGTTAAATTTTAAAGAGTTAATTTTTGTGATAATAAAATGTTTCTATTTTAATAATTATTTTCCTCTCTTCGGTTGCAACCTGACTCGGTTCCATTGATGTTAAAAAAACTATCTTCTTCAAGAAATTTTTGTAGTTTTATCTTATGGGATACATCGCGCAGGAAAAATGAACCCCATATCCTCCAATATTACACTATTTTCGTTTTCAAAAGCTGGATTACACGGGGTATTTTGGGTACTCGAAGCATTTTTTGCACAAAAAGGGTCATATTGAAATTGCCTTGTAATCATTTTTGCAACTCTGTTTTTATACTTTTTCATAAATTGTCCGTTTTTTGGCAACTGTGACTGACATCTGTGGAAATATTTCATAACCAATCCTTCCAACTTCCAATTAGGGGATCGATTATTTGAAACGAAATTAATAATAATACAAGAATAATATCGACAAGGAAAAAATAAGTTTATTAAGTCGCTAGATGCCTACGTTACATTTATGAATCCTGAGTGAAGGGTAAAAAAAAGCGAATGACATGCGGCATTCCCAAGCGGTCACCCATCCAAATGCAGACCGCGCCCGATGTTGCTTAACTTCTGTGATCGGACGAGAACCGGCGTGTTAACATGGCATCCCATTGGCGAATAATCTGAATGGCAGTAAAATTGATAAACGATAAATATTATGAGAGAGTCTTACTGCGTTGTGTTAATGTTATGCGTTTTTCTACGTTCCTTAGAGTTTTAATATTTTTTAATAATAATAAAAATGTTTCATTGTCTTTTTTTGGTAACAAAATAACAAATAATATCTTAATTATATAAATTGAAAATACACTTTGTATATACCACTTTACTTATATAAAATAAATATACTTATAATAATAATACTTAATAATAATATCTTTACTTTTTATACAAAGTGTATTTTCAATTTATATAATTAATAATGATGCCACAAAGTTACCAAGCATTTGAAGAAATTATAAAATAATATCTTCACTGGGATTTCCTGCGCTGAGGATTTCATTTACAAAATATGAAATTACATTATATTAAAATGATGTGCTTGATGAAAAAAACAGAATAATTGTAAGGTGAGGTGTTTTAAGTGCAGTTGAGTGGTTTCGGTGTTAGTCTGTATTTGGTGTTAATGTATTTTCTATTTCAGATCTCCCCATATAACGTATCCAGGATTTTATTTGATTTTTAATTTTACCTGTAATAAACCTTGTAAATCTACGACGTTTGGGGTTTCAAGATAATAATAATAATAATATTTATTTGAAACACACGTTATTTAACAAAAACATTTGACTGCCCAACTAGGAACAAATCCCGTTTTAGAACAGTCTCTCAGAAGCTGTGCGTATTGTACAGAGCCCGCAGATACTTTAATAGTACACAACTGCTGACCCTGTACAAATCACAAGTGCGCCCCACTGTAGAATTTGGCAGCCATCTCTGGTCGGGAATCCCAAAATATCTGAAAAAAACCCTCGACTCTGTGCAGAAACGGGCGGTCCGTTTGATAGATTCGCCTATCTTAACAAACGGGTTGCAATCTTTGGAGCACAGACGTCAGGTGGGAATGCTGTCCTTGTTCTATCGGTATTTTAATGGAAGATGCTCCGAGGAACTAGCGTCATTGATCCCTTCGTCACCGATGCATAGTCGGGAAACACGCAAAAAGCGCGCCCAACTTTTGCACACGGTTGATATTTGTCACATGAGAACGGGTCGCTTCTACGATTCGTTCTTGTGTTTAACAGCTCGGCTGTGGAATGATCTGCCAGCCTCTGTGTTTCCTCCATCCTATAACATGCGTCTCTTCAAGAAACAAGTTCACTCCTTCCTATCCTCTAAAAGACCCTCCACACAGCATCCCCAAAGATGATATAGGCCTTGAGTGAAATTATTTACCAAAGGGCCTCCTGTGTGGAGTTACTGTAACAAAAAATCAAATTGACAAGCAAGTTCATATTAATATACATATTCGAGTACATGAAAGAATATAAAAGAATCCGTAAAATAATTATTTTTTTTAAATTGAGTTATTTTTTTGTTTTGTTTTTAAAATATTATATACATTTTTTAGTTTAGTGTAGATCAATAATGAATTAGATATGAAGGTTTTATTTAAAATTATGCATATCTAGTAATCAGCATATGTTCCCTTTTGACTCTCCCTAAATGGAGAATGAATGGTGATTATCAACACCTGCACACCTATACCCTACCCTCGGTCAAGTAGCAATGCACGCCACCGATGTATGCAGTGCTGTGGCGGCGGACACCCAAAGCCTGGCAAATTGCTTGAGGAGTTGCCTGCAACATAAACGAAAGAGTACCTTAACACCTCTGAAGAAATATACCTGTCGGCAAAGCGCCGTCACTTACCGAATATTGTTAGTTTAGAAGGTGGTATAGAAAATATAAAAATGCATATTTGGTTTATACTCAGGAAAATTAATTTTATTGTTATGTGTTTTATTTTGGGTCTATTGTAATAAGAATCCCGCAGACACATTACTCTGGGGACATTTATTTTGACTTTTAACCACTTTTGTAATGATAATAATAATAACAATAATATCTTTATGGTAAATAAGTTTAACTATGACAAAAATACATGTATAATATAATAATGTAAGTGTACAGTGTTTTATAAAGTAGATATATAAAAAGGAAAATTGAAAATAATATAATAACAGTACGTTATATGTAAACAACAGAAATGATAAGTTGAAGTTTCATTTAACCCGCCTCACTAGACTGTGATGAGGCAGTAATTTTGCACATAATTTTATAAAACCTATACACTTGTATTAAGATATGCCCCATAAATAATTAAATCAATAACATCGAATTTTGGTGAGTGCACCGATAAATGCCTTATGATTGCTTTTAATTCAATTTTTTACGTAGTGTTTAAATTTTTTATTGTCAATCAGATATTTTGATGCTAACTGGAAGAATGTTGAAAATTCTTATAACAAAGCACCTTCCACTGTCCAAAAGCAGTATGAGTTACAGAAATTTGTTTTTCTAGTAATGCGATTGTTTATTCTTTTTTCATAGTATTTACGTTTGTTTCTATAAAGATGAGTGAGGATTATTTTAGCGTAAATCTGCTGAATGTCAAATACTCTCATTATATTAAAGATTGAGTTAGTTCATTATTTCGATACATTTTTGTAAAACAACAAATTGTATGGACGCTGTTCCTTCAGGATGAATCCATATGTAGACATTTCAAACGTCTCTGGCTTCCATGTCAATCCAAGATTAGTGTCCGCTTTTCATTCCATGCAGATACATAAAGATTGGCTAACAATAAGCATTTCTGATTCCTGAATTAATTTAGTCATAAACAGCTACCCGTGCATTTAAAAAATATGATTCAACGTTAATACAATTACCATGCGTGTTCATGTCGCCCTGTCTCCTATAAATTAATTCGTAGAGAAAATTCGTTTCATTTCTAACTGTAAAACAGTATAATAGTAAACAAATGAACTACATTAACAACATCAAAACTATATCTAAGCATTCAACTGGATATACTGTCAGATTTTATTCAAGATAAAGTCAAAAATTGATATATAGAATATTTAAAAAATATGTTGTACTGTTCAATTTTAACAACCCTATATTATTATGGAGGCACTAATCCTACCAGGGTCGATTGTTAGGAAAAAAATATTTACCGGAATTTACCAACACCGAAAATCAGTTAGTTTAATAGTGATGTTCAAATATTTTACAGTCCAATCAACGTTCATAATTCTCAAAACCAAAACGGTACAATATATAGGTACGTCATTTGGTATAGTATATTTAATATGTAGCAACTACTTAGGCTAGTAAGGCTCATCTGAATTAAGCCGTGTTAAAAAATAGGTATGTCGGGACCCGCATTGGGATTTGAACCCAATCCTTCTTTTTTCTAGCGATTCGTAAGTTTCCATAGTTCGCTTTTTCCCTTGGGTGTTTAAAAAACGTTTAGGTTAGGTTAGGTACATATTCTAATATGTGAATGATTTCTGTACACAGGATGTTAAAAGACGTACCTGACTTACTTTAAACAGTGATTTCTGACCTTATTTGGAGATAAAAATTTGAATGAAATTTTGATTTCCGACAACATTTTTCGTAGATTTTTTTTTTATTCAATCACAAAAAAAAATCTCATATCATCCCTGTTACTCAACCAAACCTCCCAACCCCCGACCTCTACTTTAACTGTCAAATAAATATAGATGTATTATCTAGATTAAAATTAAGTAAAAATTATAAATGTCGTCGGTGGCCAAAATTTCGTTAACATTTTTTTCTAGAAATAAGGTTATATTAAGTCAGGTATGTCCCTTTTAACCCTGTATTTATAATTAATTCTATTGTTGAATTTTTCTTTTGATTCTCTCATTTTCTATTGTTAAATCTTGTATTTCTTCTACTCGTATATGTCAGGTTGTGTATTGTACTCCTCACTTAACCCACACAGAAATAAAAATATATTTTTTAGATATGTCTTTATTATTCTACCCTCAATGTGCTACAATATTTCCAAGTTTGATTGGTCAGTGGTCATTTCCACTGGATAGAACATTACCAGGATTATTAATTATTTCCCTCTGAACACAAGTCACACGTCAAAAAGCCGTCCAAACATCAGCGCTGTTGACCCCCGTAAATAAATAATATGAAAACGAAACGCCATACATATGGGTTGTATAATACTTAAATATGAACTATCAGGAATCTTATCGGAGCTTTTACTATTACAGAATGAAATAATGTCTTTATTAAACCGTATAAAATTATTTGCTCTGGGCCATTGGGATCGGTGGCGTTTTGGAAGTATTTTAGTCATGCGAACAAGTTATTATTTGAAGCGAGTGTTTCGGAAAGGAAAATGTGTTTTTTTTTGTACTTCACCTCAACAAAAGGAAATATATATACATTCCCATATCCCGGGTAACTAAAACCAATATTTGATTTCCTCCAACTACCATCATAATAAGTGGAAATTTTGTTTGAATAATAGACTTGGCTGAAGATAAAATTTCTGGAAATTTTTTGGAACCTGACGTTTTAAACTGGTGGACCATCTAAAATCTAACCGATCAAATTTCTTTCCTTCTTAGTCAGAATCCATTTCCTTTGTCTACTGCAAATCATTGTGGACAGTTCTGCCCTTCTTCCTAGTTTAAAATCACCGACACAAGTGGTGCGCATTTCTCTATTAACAAAAGTAGTTGAAAATATTATTTGAAAAGGGTCAAAAATACGTTTACAGACGTAAATGCGTTTTTTTCTTTTAATTTCTTCAGTCACATAATTCATTATATACTCTCTCCAAAGAAGGCACAGCAAAACAGCATTTAGAATGGTTGCTTTAAAATAGTTGTGAAACACGGTGTTGGAAACTAAAAAAAAAGTTTATAAAATGATTAGAAACCTATATTTGAGGGATAACATCATGTAACTATTTTAAAAATGAACATTTCATTGGACAAAAATTACTAGCCATGTAAGCGACATGTTTCATAGCTTTAGTGCGAGTAGTGCAATAGAACTGTAGAACTATTGTGATATAAAAACAAAATTCAAAAATTTATAGAAAAAAAATTAAAATGAACAAAAATTTGTTATTTTTTCCCTTGAATAATAGTGTCCTTTAATTTCCTTTAATTTCCAGCATATTGACTGCATGCCACTGACCGACACTAACTATCACGCACATACTTTTTATTATTCAAATATTATATTTTTACAATTATTATCAAAGCCCACCCAAAATTGCACAGAGTTGTATCAATGCTTCAGTGTTATAATATTGTATCGGTTTGCTTCATCAAATTTGACCATAATATTGTAAATTCGTGTCTCAGTCATGTAAACGCCCCATGGAAGTAAATGCAAATCTACTGATTACATTAAAAAAGAATTACCGTTCTCGGCAAGTGTATCGAAGCATGAAATCTGGCATCATGAATTCCATTAATGCACTGAATCCGGGGGACACGCGTGAAAATTATGTCTGTACCACATTATCTCAATTTTTACAAGAAATATGGATAAATCAACGTTCAATGCCATAAATATGTAAATAACGGTGCCAACTGAATATAGTTTGATAGGCTTAGAAAACCAATACAGAAATCTTTACAGATTTCATGAAGCCAGACTTTACCGTTTAAGATTTATCGCTCTTACAGATAAACAGATATTCTGCGTCATATAAAATATTTCAAAATCCTGAAGAGTACTTCTACCTAAGAATCTTTTTTTGGATTCTGAATGGTGATGTCTTATCACGGTCATTCATAGAACATTACTTTTTGAATTTGGTAACGATAGTTTGCTATTAAAAGAGAAAAAATAACAATATTTAAAATATATAAAAAAAAGACTTGTTATTTTCCCGACATAAGCGATTCATTGTACAGCAACGTAGGTATAAGTTATGGCAATCGTCGTTTTAAACATGCCTTGTAAATAATTGAGACGTATAAGAATAATTACAAAGTGAATCATTGTGTTTATTCACCACATAGCTAAATGATTCTTGAAATGTTCAACTCACAGTAAACCATATAATTAATTAATATCCCAACATGAATATCGAGAAAACTTTTTTTATGTTTTTGACGTAGAATCAAATTAAAACTTGTAGTCATCAGTGGCGTGCATTGCTCTTTGAACATTTTAACGGCTTTATATTTAAACTGTCATTTTTTTTAAACTTACATAATGTTTCATTTATAAGACAATATATTGGTTCATAATAGTAGAGTATATTTAGGAAATTCAATCAATTGATAAAACTATTAAAAAAAGGAATAGTTAAATGAAACGTTCATATACTCGTATATTCGAGATAATAGATAATAATTTTCTTCAGTCAAAGATTTGTTAATACGTTATTTTCTCCACAGGTGGAGAAATTATCACGTACCTCGTAGAACAACTAGACTCAAATCACTGTATCATTATAACAATACCGGCACTAATGCAGAAAAAAATTCAATAATATATCGCTGGAATCGATTAGATAATGATAATTTCTTCAAACGACTGGTATTCACTTTATGGCGTCATTATTAATAAATTAATTAAATAATTTACTTCGTATTCACCACTTTATTAAGAATTAATAGTGAATAGTTAAATTTAATAATTTTTTAATATTTTTTTATTGTATATAAATCTCTTGAATTTATTTTCATATTAATAATAATAATATATATTGTGTTCTAATTTTTATCATTTGTCTATACTTGACATTATTATTTTTAGTATTCTATGTACTCCTGATGAATAAAGCATCGCTTTCGAGACATGTAGATATATGTATATTAATAAAGTGACGAATAAAAAGTATATTTTTTAATTCATTTATAGACAATGAATTTTGTAATATCGGGCATTATCATACAAAAGATGCATATTACAAAGTTTGTCTGGAATATGAAGTTTCAATAACTGTATTATATGTATGTCGTTTTAATTGCCACCCCTTTATATTATTCATTTAATCCTATCTGATGTTTATATTTGATATTTTGACAAGTTTTCATACAATACATTTTTTTACAATTTATATTTTTGACCAGTTTTTGTACTTTATATTTTTACATGTTGTCATACTTTTTATTTTTTACAAGTTTTTGTACTTGTTTATACTTTATCCCATTTACACTTTATGCTTTTTTCAAATTTAACATTTTTTTACAGGTACCGTATTCATTTTTATACATTTTAATTGTTTCTTTTATATTGGTTAAAGTTATATTTTTTTGTTGTATATATAATAAATAAAAAATAAGTTTATTTTTATTTTTAAGTACGACAATTTTAATCAATCTGGGAGGCGGGTATGGGTATCGCCGCCCGGGAATATGAGAGATAATCTACACCTCCGCCATAGGTCACCTCGAGTGGGTCGCTACGTGTAGTGACATAGCAGGAATGCCCGAGTTCAAGGGGTTAGATTTGTTCGGATGCGTCATCGCCACAGTTGCGTGGTTAGCCGTATCGGGATACGTCGGTTGAGGGAGACCCCTTGACTCCTCAGCCGGATTCTCGAGACATCCCTTACAACACAGTGGGGGGGATGGATTAATACGTCCGTAACTCCTAGACACACTGATTCCCAGATTCCTACCCACCTCTCATACGCCTTTCCTTCCCACAAATTCTTCTCCCTCCTTTCATCAAAAATACCCTCATCCCCAAAGATGACATAAGCCGTAATGAAGTTTTTTTATTCCATCAAAAAAGAATCGAGTCTAACGAATAACCTGACAAAATTTGAAAAACTCCTGCTGCCATCATTATAAGCGGAAAATATTGCTTGTGCAGTTATGGAGGACTTAAGGACTATCAAAATAATTGAACCCATGACGCCTGTGTGGTAACCCGACGCATTCGTCCACTAAGCTGCTTAAGACCACTAAACAGAAAATTGACAAAAGTGTTATCTTACGTCAAAAAACTTACGTCACCATATTACGTAAGATCTATCGACTCCTAGGCCCCAGACATTCAAATTTAATTGAATATCCGTCACAGACAAAGCTTCTATATTTCAAATTGTTTTCTTGATTTCAACAGAAGTGAGGAAAAATGGAGCTTACTTCTTACACACGGATATACCAATAACGAAGTGTTTACGAATCAGTCTGAATTTATCAGCAGCAGATTAAAACCTGTGTAGTAAGAAATAAACGACAAGAAGAAATTGCATAGTTTTTAAACCATTTTAGTAAATAAGAAAGTAGGTACCCACTCAAAACAGGAGTTGAAGAATAATAATATATTTTTATTCCACTAGGGGGCGCTTTCTGTATTATTCTGCACTAAGCGAAGTTTTCCACCATAATCCGACGGATCGGAACTTTGGTTCCGAGTATTTATCGGATAAACAGAACTATAATATTCCACTGAACTACTTATCACAATGATAAATGATAGTTTTTTTTTCTTTTCTTCGACAGTTCTTATCCCCCACGAAAGAGAGACTTAGGCATTATTATACAGGGTTACTCAAAATGGTGAACTCAATTTCGCACCGCCATGTTATCAGAATTATGAGTTATTTGTAAATGATATACAAAGAAATTGGAAGAGGAGGTCCGAAAGAATCGAATCCCTCCGCTAGATTGTTCATATTTTCGCAAACGACCGCTAGAGTGCTAGCGCCGCCAACCAGCCATTTTGCACCAGTTGTGAGTAAAATGTTTAATATGCAGCAAAAGGTTTTCTATGGTTGTGAGTTCTATAAAACTGAGTAGGAAACTGTAGTTCAGCGTACTTTTTTCTCCATCTTAGTATTAAACCTCCAACTAGAGAGAGCATTTGTCGTATGTATCACCAATTCGACCCAACTGGATGTCCTGTAAACGAAAAAGCCCGGGCCGACCGCGTGTAGCAGAGGAGAACGTGAGAAATTTAGTCCATCATTTTGAAAAACCCCGTATTATTTTATCCGTTTTCCAACATTCTTCGTTTGCAGAAAACGTATTTTATTTTATTGCTCAACCATTGATGCCGTCCTTTTAGTCCAATAAAACTGGCTGGGAACAGCGTCCCCTTGAGTCTCACTTTGGCTGTAAAATAGACAAGAAATTAGATAAGCAAATCAAAAGTGAGGTTATGATATTTCTGTGTTTTTTTAATATTAATATTCCAATAAAAAATATTATTTTCTCCTCAAATTAGACTGTACTTACTTATACTTGTGAGAAATAGATGCCAGAGGCGTCACATAGTCTGATGGAGCAAAATATTTATTGCAAATACCTTTAATTAATACTATTTATTGCCTGTTCATGCCATAATCCACATTTTTCTTAATTGTTCATCACTTGGAAATCCATGTCCAGACGTTCTCGAAGAGCGTAAAGGCATAATACATTTAGGCATTTTAATTTCAATTGTTAATAAACTTTCGTCATGAATAAATAAATATTGACAGCTGGCATGACCCCCAATCACACTAGCGCCATCTGCTAATTCAAACTTTTCAAACTACCTGCCATTGAGCGTAATACATATGCGTCGGCAGTCAGAGAGCGAATGGCAAAGAAGTAAGATGACAGTCTTAGGCTGCTCTCCGACGGTCCGGTGAGGAATAAACATTTCAATCGTTACTGCAGACACTGCACAGAAAAGTCAAATTTGCTAAAGTAAGGTAACGGTTTGCAACGCTTTCCATTGTGGGACTTTTCTGTGCAGTGTCTGAAGTAACGAGTGAAATGTTCGTTCCTCACCGGACCATTTTAGTTGTTTCCAGCCAGTTTCTCTGAGTGGTCCTTGGCGAACGAACACTGCCAATGCGACACTGCGCAGAAAAGTGCAACAATGGACTGCGTTGCAAACCGTTACCTTACTTTAGTGAAGCTTTTCTGCGCAGTGTCCGCAGTAGCGAGTGCAATATTCGTTCCTTACCGGAGAGCGAGCTTAGAAACACCACAACGGTAACAAAAAACTATAAAATAATAGATGCGATGAAAAAAAATTGACGTACGTTTATTTTTGATTGTATTGGTTTATCTACGCATAGGCATCTTCAGAATGGTTTAAATATGACCTATAATAATGGTTTCGTAAGAAAAATGTTTGAAAAAATGCCTATGCTTATTTCGTAGATATGACTGAAAAAGCATTTATTATTATTTTGCACAACGGGTATCGAACAGGCAACAACTAGGTTTGGATCCAAGAAACTTAAGTCAATCCATTTTGTAAAATTCGAACGAAATCTTATACAGGTGGCGAAAACGTTGAAATTTTTGCTTAACACCGGCTTTAATTTTTGATTTATGCAATAAAAAACGTCACCATATTTTATATTAATTTTTTGAAGCTCAGGCATAAGTATTAAAACGTTTTTAGATCATATTCTAAAGAACTTAATTTGCCACATTGTACGGTATAACCAAAACCGAAAAAAGGTTAATAAGTAGGATTTATATACCCCCGACGAATTTTAAAATATTGTCTTTTTCCTTGTTATTTAAAATACTTTTTTAAATTTTTTTTATCATTAATTATTAATTATTACTTCAATAAATTTTTGTTTATGTTTATAATTTGGCTATTATTACATTATTGTGTTCTATGTTTATCATTTGTCTATACTTGACATTATTATTTTTACTATTCTGTATATTCCTGATTATACACGTTGATAAGTACATATTTATAGAGTGGTGATTGCAGAGTAATATTTAAATCATTTATTGATAATAATGCCACAAAGTGAATAGCAATCTTTTGAAGAAATTGTAGGAGAGTTTACACATACAAGCATTTTTATGAGTTTGATATTTTATTTTTTCTAGGCTTATAAGGAGACTCTTAAATAAAATGCCCGGTCAAGCCTAAGGCCAAGGTGTGTTCTACTCGCAGAATTTAATTAAAGCATATATAATAATTCTAGGCGATTTTATCAAGTTTTCAAACCACAAGCACATGATCTTGCATTACCTCGAATTGCACCGCCTTAATATCTCGATCACAAAGGTCATGATCACTGTTCCCATAATGAGGGTTCCCTAAATTCTGTAATTGCAATACAAAATGGATACTTCACTACCCCTGAGTAAACTATAGATTAGCGCTACCTATCAAGTTATCATGTTAACTAACCATCACGCCGTTTCGTCGCAGGGGTAGGCAGAGAGGAAGAACCGCCAAACAACTCGGTCTTGGCATACACTCCTTGCTGCATTCACATTCATGCAATGTTCTCATACACACTCTTCGGTTATTCTGACTCTTCTTGATACTTGATCGTACCATGTCGTCCTCGGCTTCTTCTTCCATTCACATTCAGGTAATCTATTCTCCTTACTTTCTTCGTTCATCCAATCAACATGCCCAAATCATCCCTAAGTGTCTCTTTCTTAATCTTACTCACTACACTCACATCAGTCTTTCATTATCTGTGAATCTCAACATTTTTTAAATGGTCATTTATAGTTATACAAACATTCGCCTTAGGGATCTCATTTCTAGAGCATTCAGTCTACTTTCATCCTTTCTCTGCCAATTCCAAGCCTCACTCCCTTACATCAGGGTTTCTATCAGCACTCCACAATTACTATACACACACAACTAGCTTATAACATATAACACTGCTAGCTTCGCTTTTTATACATCTTTTTGTTAGCGCCAACCGCGGAGTTTCCTGCATTTACCCTTCTTTCAATATCGCTATCAGCCTTTCCATTTCTCGTAAACATACTTCCCAAATACCTGGTCCAAGTATTCATCACTCACATATTGTACACTGTTTTTGTATTATTTTAATCCTACTTTTAAAGTTACTTGACTTAATATTTAACCATCTGAAGATCACATTGTACATAAAATTCTCAGGAATATGTATATATATTTAAAATATTTACACAGATACAAGCAAAGAATTATTATCAGAAAATTACCCATGCGGGCCAAAGCATCTAAAAAATGTGAATTCCCTTAGAAAATAAAACGAAGCAAAACAATGATTTAGCGGAAAAAAGTCCTTATTTGATGTCTTTAATGAAATCGCCAGCTTCTATTAAAGGCAAAAGTAATAACACTTATAAATCTCCCGAATCACCGCGTTCCTTCAGAAACTTCCATTAACCATCGAATGAAAAGTTTAATAATAACGCCTTTTTTCTCAAATGACCGTAATGCGTTTAATGCCCCGCCATTGTATCGGCCGCCATAAATATTGCAAAGATAAAATTACTACAATGGGATATTATAGCAAGAAAAATGTTTACCCATCCTCCCGCCGTTTTTTAACGAGCGAAAAAAATAAATATATATATATATCAGGGAAGAATAAGGAGGAACGGTCTACCCTCTCTAGGTAATATATCTATTACTATTAAGTATAACGATGCGATGTCTTAAGAATGACTTAATATCTGTTGCCGAAAATAAATAAGTTCCATCACCCGGCCCCTCTGCGCCGCCACTGCGTGCCCTATTTAGCAATTTTTTAGCATTTTTTCTCGGTCGTCTTCCCTTTCGTCGCCTTTGGCCAGTGGCGTACTTTAAATCGACGGATTTTAATATTTAAACTTTAAAATAATCACTTCTGTGCCCACGTTCACACGGAACTGCATTTTTTAAATATAAATAACGCGCAAGAGTCCCAACTGTCCGGAGTCAGTGCGACTATGACATTCCGCATTGGGGTATGTTGTGATGCTGATGGGAGTAAAGAGGAGAAGAAGATGGGGAAAAAAGGTTGAGAAATTCCCAATTATTCAGATCTGGTAACAAACTGCGGGTAAAGTCATTTCTAGCAATAACAAATTAGTATATATATATAGTTTTTTAATTTAAAAATTTTAATTTTATAATGTCATTATGTGTTTTTGAGTTTAATTCGTAGATCTCCGTTTATTTTTTAACATAAAATATTAAGTTCTGTGAGCATTTGAAAATGGACTTGAACGCCGAAACAGCTGTCACAATAATGAAAACTAAAGATACTTGCAGAACTTAATAATAATAATATTAAATTTAATTTACATTAAATTAAAGAAAAATTAATGTCATCATTAAGTTCTGCAAGTATTATAGTTTTTATTATTGTGTCAGCTGCTTTTTTAAAGAAAGACAAACATTCCCTGGTTACGAATAACCTGACAATATTTGAAAATCTACTACCATCACAGTAACCGGAAGATGTTGCTCGTGTCGTGATGGAGGACTTAGCCGCGATGCTAACTGAGCCACTGATAAGCAAAATATGTTTATGTAATAAATAATAACAGTAGTTTTTAAAAGTTCTAGTTTTATGCGTTAATTTGCTTGGAATTATCAAAAACCTGCAAACGAGTACTGATGGCATTAAATGAGAAGAGCCTTGGTTTTGATATTTCAAGATCAGTATAACTATATTTAACTCTTAACGTCATTTCGAACATATTGGACATTCGAAAAATCCATTAACTTGACGTCTCATGGAAACCACTTTATTAGTTACGATCATGATTTTTAGGACAACGGAAATCTTGGGTTAAATAGTACCCAGATGGGTTGAAATAAATCTGTTTCCTTAAGTACGTTCCTTAATTTAACGATACGTTAAACACTTGATATCTTCAGCACGCCACTGAATCTTGTACCCATATATAAATTACAGGCAATTTATATTGCTTTTTACTATTTTTTTAATATCTCCCCTTGTAAGGCCGCCTTTAATGGCGGGTTTAAACAGGATCACAAAGTGTTCCCGGAAGGGGTGGGGGTGGAGGGAGGTACGGGATAAGTGGGAGAGGGGGTGGGGTCGGGCGGTTTTTCCGGAAAAAAGTGTTCATGGATGGAAAATCTTCAGAGTATCTGACGCGAAATGAAATCTGCATTTTAGTCTTTGAAAGAAATTGCATAATGTTGCAGTTAAAAACAGGTCCCTATCCGCAAGTTACTATTATGATGCAGAAGTTATTTTAATGGATATTAAATTTTTAAAAATCCATTTCGACCATTAAAATCATTTGAAATCAGTGCACTTTAATCATTTGATGAAAAAATAAACTTGTTTTATTTGAGTACCACACAAGAGTCCCAGCTGATCCCATCCATCTGGAGGAAGTGAGACTATGGAATACTCAATTGAGGTATGTTGTGAGGTTGAAGATATTGATGAGATAAAGAAGACGAGGAAGAAGAAGGTGGGGAAGGACGTGGCTATATAGATCTGTTCACCAAACACAGAGGTCACAAAATTTCAAGCAACGTTTCGATTCCTAATGGTGGTCTTTCACCAGGGCGATACTGACAATATCTACCACTCTGAAACGTGTCAAAAATATATTACACATTATTATAAATTAATAAATTGTGAAACAACACAATTTAATCAAATAAAACTTAACACCGGGATTTGAACCCGCGACCTACGGATTCGTAGGCAAGGATCTTAACCACTCAACAACGGAGAGCGTCAAGATAATTTATTTACAAATCAAAAGCATTGAAGACGTTATTATCACCTTAAGCAACAGTGAACTCTAGCGTCATGAAATATATCAATAAAGTGCTTCTGTGTTTAATTTCTAAGGGCCGGTACTTTCGTTGCTTTTTAAGTGTGTTTTTAAGCTTAAGATTATCCGGAAACCTACCAGATGGCAACTAGATTAACGTTAATATCTCTATAGCCAAACTTAGAAAGCAACTGAATTACTGACCCTAAGTCAACGATACTATTTTCAGCTCGCAAACTAATTTCCGAAATCAATTATTTAACTGTGAAAAAAAGATAAGACGCCATGTTTGCAGCTCGGTTTTTTATCAGTTTCGATTCTCATGAAAAAATGTCGAAATCTAGTGAAAGACAAAATAAATATTTTCGTAGAAAGCAATTATTATCGTATATCCCAACTATGCTGCCGTGGTAAAGACACAGTATCTTCCCTGAGACTAGCAAGGATATAATCGTGATACGATACTATCGTCGTGTCGCAAAATGCAAAAACATCTCCTCAAGATATTGAGGTTTGATCTCTCCAAACTGGTATAAAAAATCAATTCATATTGTCACCAATCCATCTACAAATGCGGTTATATCCATAAAATCCATAGATTTAATGAAGAAGTACCTTTGCTCTTTTTACATGACATGCTTTTTCTTATTGCTTCTAAAATTAATAATTTACTATCTGCAGAATGTAATAATAATAATGGGACCATTTCCATAGCGCCGCTTTATTCTTATATTATTTTTTTATTACGTCTATTCTACGAATTTATTAATATAATTTTTTTTTTTACATTTATTTTCTCTTTTTGGACTACACATTATTTATAGACCATATAAAGAGATGCAGTTAAATTATCAAAACTAAATTTAATGATAAACTAAAAAAAAAAACGTAACTGTATTTATTCGTTACGATATATTGCAAGACGCTAATACAAATGATAAAGTGATTGATTCCATTATATTCAAGAATGTTTTTAAGCTAAGACAAAGAATTATTATCCATATTTTTTAGGATAAATAACACAGAATACTCTTAAAAAGGGTGGAGCGGCGGGGGAGGATGGTGGCCGGTGGGATTTATCCATAGGGCACTCAAAATCTTCTTTGCCTTGGTGACGCCCTTGGGCGGCATGACGGGACGGTTGGTGTTGGTCTGCACGTATGCCAGGCGCTTGTCAGCCGGCTTCAGGATCCGGAAGGAGCACTTCAGCGTGTCGTCCACTGACATCATTGCTCCTGCATTATCTAATTCCCCGCAGTACCAGTTGCTTCTTGGCAAAGAACTCATACCCGACCTCTACCACCTGATGCACCCGGCAGATCAGGTCAAAGTCGTGCTTGTTGAGGAACTTGGCCACTATCTCAATGACGAAGGTAAAGGCTCGTTCTCGCCCCAGCTGGCAGTGTCCTTGTTGGGGTCCCAGCAGTCCACTTCCCGGTTGTATACAATATTTTTTACGACCACCGTAGCCCGAATAGCCCGAATTAACTTTTGGCACTTCACTAGTGCATGTGGTGACGACCGACCGACCGACCATTGCCCGATGCGTTAATTCGGAAGAACGAAGCAGATTTCAACTCAAAATATTTGAAATATTTGTGTTTTTGTTATAAACTTGATTTAAGCTCGAAACGACAGCACTAAAATTATGTAATGTTTATAAATGTAACCTAAAAATTATTGCGCTTATTTTATGCTATTTTTACACCGGGAAAATTAATAATTCCCAATATTTCCAAGATAAATCAGGAGCGACTATAAAACGCAGCCGGCAGCCACGGGGGCGCCTAGACTAGTGTCCAAACATATCGTCTTTACACACATACAAGAATGTTGTAAAAAACTGGATTAAAACCAAAGATATCAACCTTTTCCTGCTATAATTGTATACTTTCCCCATTTTTTTTTTTTCATTTCCATTTTGGTATTTAACTTAATTAATCATTTTTAATTAAGTTACCTTTAACATCCATGTATTAATACAAATATACCAATATACTGGCACTAACTAATACTAGGTATACCCACGCACTGGCCGTGCCTATGTGGGATTTTTTGCATTATATGCATTACACGTAGGTTTACGTACGTACATGTGTTCATATGTATTTATACTTTAATGTAAAAAAAAAAAATCAAATTATCTATATATAAAAAAAAATGTGTTAACTTAACCTAACCTAACCTAACCAATCCTAACCTATGTACCTTGTTTATGTGAATGCATGTATCAACAAATTAATAAATTAAGAATAAATAAATAAATAAAATGGAGTTTCAAATAAACCTATTTTTGATAACAGCTCAAAAACTTCAAACATCAGTATCTCTAAATGATGTTTTTGCAGGTCTGTAAGTTTGGCATTTTCCAGACGATATATGCTGACTTCATGTATTTTTGTTTAATTTTAAATATTAACCCGAGATTAGTGAAACCGGTCGGGTTTTTTTTCTTCTTTTAATTATGGTTTAAAAATATTGTTTGCTTTTAACAAAATAAATAGCTTGTCTGTTTCATCAGATTTCTAAAAAACTGATACAATATTAATCCGAAAAATATTTTTAATGTTTTATTGATTTTTTTTAATGCCTTAACTAGCCTTTTAATTTTTTTTAATTATCACAAAAGAGTCTTAAATGTAAGAGGTCCGTGGGACCTTGGCATCCCCGATTGGGGTATATAGTGTGTTGAAGAGAGTAGGGAAGAAACAACATGGAGGAGAAGAAGGAACTGTTGGTCCACCCTGTTATTGAGTTTAATTAACTTACTAAAATCATAGGAAAAAAGAGTTCAATCTTCACGAAGGTATTACATCTACAATAATGAATTTCTGAAATCTTATATTAACCTTCCAGTATAGATGCCAGTTTTTCGTTTTTTTTTTAATATAGTTTTCATAATAAACATAATTTTGTATTTTTTTAAGCCCTCCAAAACGATCAAAATCGTTATATTAAACTTGTATAGTCGTTTGAGAGTAAGGCCACTCTCACACGGGTCGGTAAGAAATCAACCTTACCTTACCCTTCGACCCCCACCCCTCGGCCTTACCCCACGACGGCCTCTGCGGTGGAGGGGTAAAGCTCACGTCTACGAATCTGGAGGGCGTGAGTTCAAATCCCGGCATGCAAAGTTGGGAAATAAGGTCGGGAGGTACCTAGCTTTTCAGAACTAGTCACCAAATAGGGCTAATTTTCAATTCGGATTGGTGGTCGTTCACCAGGGTGATACTGAGAGTATCTACCACTCTAGAACGCTATATAAAATTACTTTAAATATTTTGTATTTATTTTCTGTGAAGTAACACCGACAAAACGAATCCGAGAAGATGAAGAAGAAGACCACGTGATGAACTAAAGTACTTTTTAATAAAATCTTAGGCGAAACCGGACAGTAAACATAGTGCATTGCGGGTCCACAAACCAAATAGTATATTCTTTGCTGTTTGAACCCATCAGACGAATCATTTCCTAGCTTTGATTTTCCTCAACTTTTCCAATAACTTAGTTTTAAATCATCTCCGATTGAGTTGTCGACGTTCAAGTGTAATTCATCTGGATTTTCTTTGCAGGCTTTAGCCTCCCTTTGTCACGTACAGTCGCACAATCCACTGTTGGAACTGTGCATTTTAAATCGATTGTATGCGATTCTGATACTGTGCAGTCAACCTAAATGGACACACTTGGAATTTATGTAACTAACACGATAAATCAATTAATAGAACTGCCTTGAGGGCATCCCTGCGGAAAACTTAATTTTTGCTTACTTTACTTCTAGAGATTATTTTTCTTTTAGATGTTTTAAAAACATTATTTCGCTTTACAAATAAAGAAAGAAAAAACAGAGTATACACATAGCAAGATAATATATCTGCGCCACATTGCACTTACATATATTATGTTATGTCTATTATAACTTTTAATTCAAAACAAGTCATTATGAAATCTCTCTTTTCAATTATATAAACCACCGACCCTGTAACTCTATAAAAATTCATATACCATCAAATCCAAACCGTTTCTTTTCATTTGCCCGAATGCAGGACCAATTTTAGGATAAATTCTGCAATTTCCCGTATTTGTGCGCAATTTAACGCGCAATTTCACAATGCCCTTTCAAAATAATGAACCGAAGTAATACGTACGACTACAAATTGAAGCACGAGTGTAAAGTGCACTGAGAGCATCTCCTGTCCCGATCCTATCTTCCTCTTTCCATCCCCCTTCCTACTTATTTTGTTTTTTTTTTTCTAATTAAACATCTATACTTACCACTGTTAACACAAGAAACTTTGTTGTCTTACCTTTTGTTGAACTTCATAAAACTCTGTTTGTTTCTTACAAATAAATAAAAAAAAATAATACATAAGCATTTTTCAATCATCACTTTCTTGTAACACTTTAAGGAAACATTATTATGTGAACATATGTTCGCAATATGTACACTCCGCTTCTCTAATAAGTATTGCTTAAAAGAGAAGTGTAGTAATTATAAAGTGAAATAAAAAAGAGTTCTGATTCAATAATAAAATAATAATTTAAAAAAACTATATATGTAATTATATATGCAGAGAAAAAAAAAAAATAATGAGATGGAAGAATGGGGTGACCGGACATTTCAATTATGTTATAATTAAGTATGATTAGCACACTTTTTAAGTGATATCAAGGTATTAAAAGTACGAAAAAAAACTAGCCCAAAACACTAATCTAACCTTTTAGTCTTTTTTTAAAATTAATGAACATCTCAATAAAAAAAGTTTAATTAGATCAAACCAGTACCGGTCACACATCTAGGGATTATCCGTTCAGTGACAGATGTAAATTTCAGTTAAACACGAATAAATTTTGTTTTCAAATTCCGGTCATTTTTAAAGTTCTAAATTCGAAAAAAAAGCGAATGATTGAAATACATAGCAACTCTTGTATCAGCCACCAATCTTCTAATAAATGTAATATCAATAGCAAGTAAGACTAAAATAGTAACTGAAATAAAATATCACGAGATGTGCCGCAGTGTTTTCTAATGGACAGGGTGCGTTAAAAATCATATCACCCCAAGCTAAAGCTTTATAATAAAACGTGTTAATCTGGAGTGACAACATGTAAGCATGTTTCTGTATCTGCTTGTACATAATAAGATAATTCCTAGCGTCCTTGGGGTATTTTTCACAAATTATCCTATTATCATTATCATTATTCAGTGATTTATATCTCTTTTTCAAAAGAATTTTTTTTATAATAAATTCCATCTTATACCCCCCATTACCTTACTGAGCGGGCTTCAATATAAGATTGCCATCAGCAAGTGACGCTAGCACATAAAACACAGTTAACAATTCTTTGAAATAAAAATAAATAAAAGCCCTACAGTAGCAATATGCAGCCGGCTCACTGGGTAGAGAAGATTATCTCCACATATATACTCGTACACCTCTAACCACAGTTGAAAATTTTTAAAATACGATATAATTCTTTAAAAAAAATTAGTTTTTCCTTATTTAGGTTACGAGCGTAATCCGCATTAGCTTATATTTTTTACATACGTAAAAGGTGGGAGTACTACTAATAAGTATACACTAATAAGTACACTCGTGGGAGATCTTGTGCCGTAATTTATGCTACAAAAGTGAGAAATTCTGTTCACCAGAACACGCCAATCAGTAGAGCGATTCAACTGCTCAAACTTTTTACTATACTGTAAATCGCAAACTGTAAACTTTAAAATTTGAAAATTTTCTACACCGTAAATTGTAATTTATATAATTTGAGTGCTTTCAACACAGGTTCTTCTAGTGAGACAGGCACAGTACCATAACCCTTATAATACATTGAGTTGCATAGATAAATAAACGAATACGAATAACCGTTAACATTTTCTATAGCACTTACAGACAATTTTGCAACTATCTTTTGATCCATATCACAAAATAGTCTATCCCCATGACCTTTTATACTTTACCTATCTTTCGCTTCTTGCATGGTCGATACAGATTATAGTATTCAGTATTGTTAAAATAATTAATATACAAATCTTTATTTACTTGTAGTATTTCTTATTTCTTATTCCTATTTTTTTAATATTTCTCATTTATTGTAACATATCTTAATCTCTATAATGTATTAATATACAACCATTTTATACAGACAATAAATAAATAAATAATGACACAATATAATGAAAAAATAAAAGGCATTCTCAGAGGATTTTATAATGAGACATTTGAAGAGTTAAAAAAGGAGGAAATTGTTTTGTCAATTTAATACATTACTTTTATTTTTAATTTGCTGTTCAATAATTTTGAAACCAAATGATAAAAATATTCATTTTACGATTCAGGGAAAACTAAAATAATAAGTACACATTAACGTTTCTTTCCTTTGTAGAGGGTGTCTCGTCTTCAACACTGCAAAGCGCAAGAAATGGGCATTTTAATGCGCGTATTGGGAACAGGATGTACCGTAATATGTCAAAGAGGGAAACTAACGTGAGACGCTAACACGGTCCGTAGACGTGAAATGATCTAGATTGGTTTATTCTGCTCCGAAAACAACCCCACATCATATGACTTGGTGAATGCGGAGTTTGGAACATCGTAAAACAATTTCTTTTTTTTTAATATTATATTCGCCCTATATGGGTTTTTACATATTTATTTGTTACAATTGTCACACAGGTAAAAAACACATACAACAACTAAATATTTCATTTGTATAACGAACAAATGCAGGAATAATATAGTGTAAGTACCATTCTAAGTAATTAACTACATAGGCAAATATTCAAAACATACCTCACATTCACTGATACTTATACTCTAGACACATATATTAATAATTGTAGAGGATGTATGTAATAATTGTCTGTTGTTATTCGTATTCCGAGCAGTTTAAGATATCTACTACTCGTATGTCTGAAAATGTATTACCTTTTACGTGAAGTCTAGGTATAAGAGAATTTTTGAATTACTCAGTCCAGAAATTATTGTTAGTTTTGAATAAAATTTTAGATCGAGTAGTTCTAGTTTGAGTATTAAATTTAATTAAGCTAATAATATAAGGGCTGTCTATGAAACCATCAACAATTTATAAAATAAAATTATGTCAGATACAAGTCTATCTGTAGTTATAATAATATTAATTCTTTCATTAAGTAATTGTAATTTATAGTTTCAAGATGTTATCCGAGTTTATAATAATAATAATAATAATAATTGGATTACTTCTATAGCGCCGTTTTCGTGAGAAAATCACCTCAAGGGCGCAAATAGTTACCATATTTAAGAAATTTATGTTGAAAAACGTTGCGTACGGTACTTCAAACTGATAAAGAACTGAGTGGAGGTTTGTCACCATTTTCGTGGAATGCTTTTTTGAAAAATAATTACTATGAAGTGATTAGTAGAAGTCGAGAACGCCCAAAGAAGTGTTGGAACATGTTTAAAATCGCACTACATGATAAATCTTATGAAAATGTTATATTTTTGTCTTTGAAGGCAATATTTACAAATATCTATGATTAAACATACTCGTATATTACAATAATTTTTTAGCTTTAATAAGTATTAAAATAATAAAAAAATCATTCGTTTCGAGTTAATACAATTACCAATTGATCAAGGGACCCATCTAGTTCATTTTTCGTCCACGACACAGCATACCTAGGTACATACGTACTATGTGCATACATCGAGAATAATAATATATAAAATAAGTGTGGTGACAATAATATTTCATTGTCGTCTTATAAGGGTGGATTAGGAGGGTAGGGAGGTGGGAAGAATGGGAGAGGTAGGGGTGAGAGAGGGTCCTTGTATCGCGGATATAATGCGTGATAATAATGGGCGGAGGGGTAGGCAATGACAATTTCCTAAGGGTGGGAGGTGGAGGTTTCGCACTGAAGTAAATTTGCATATTGCATCGTAATATCATGTGAGCATATTGATTTCAATATAATATATTCGACAAAATTTGACGTAATGTCCGGCCTGTGTCCGATTTTAAAACCAAAATGCTATTGCAAAAGACTATTCGGGTATTTTATGAGGCTGAAATAGTGAGGAGGGGAAAATTATGTGCTCGAGGTACCTGGATATTAAGATCTAGTCACTAAGCACAGGTATATCCGTATTCATTCTAAAGGGTAGTCTTTCACCAGGGCGATACTGAGAGTTAGTACAACTCTAAAACTCAGTAGAAGCATTACGTGTTTTAACACACTACATTTTTCATGAGTTTTTATTTAAGTTAGTCGAATTTTATACTGCTTTCTAAATAAACTGATTATGAGAAGTTTTTTTAGAAAAATTTTGATACATCAATACATTTTGAAATAGTATATGAAATACAAGAAAACACAATATTTTTTTGTGTGTAAATAAAAAATCCCACAAAGACAAAGTCTATGCGAGGGTATAACAATATTTTTGTTATCATATTTCTATGGTTTAAATAAAAACTTTTCATTTTAAACATAAAATTAAGGTATATTCATATTCTTGAAAGAATTAATGATAGTGAAAATATGACATGTAACAAGAAATAAACAAGAAAATGAGGTAAATAATGACAGTAAACAGAATTTATTGTTGTTATCAAATATATAAATAATAATATTATAACATTCTAAAAATAGGTTTTACAAAAGTTTTTATGTATTGTTTCATTGGTGTAATTAAAAATAAGAACATACATGTATGGCACTGAATAGTATAATGCATTGTTGGTACCAGTAACAGATATGGATGTTTAAAAGTAAAGACGTTTGTTTGACGTTTTATGAAAAAGGAACTCTGTTTTAATTTATTTTTTTTATTTTTATCAATAATGTCGTTCAAACTTAAATACCTGTATTTTTTTTTCTAAAGTTCGTATTCATAGTTAAAATAATTTTCATAGTTTCAATTTTTCGAAGACCGCCGAAGCGCTCCAAATCTATGGCCGGTCGATTTTGATCAATTTTGAGGTTAGAATATCAAATGTCAAAACAGGTATAAGCTTTACCGTACATAATTTTATATTTTATTCATAGTAAACCATAACTAAACAAAAGTAATTAAATTATGCACCTTTATGGAAACTTTTACTCAAAGAATAATAATAGTATTGAGCATTAATGTTATCACAATGTCCGTACTGATAATGGGTTTGATCATGAAATGTACGTATTTATTTGGGTAACGGTTCTAGTAAAGCGAAAATTTTATTATCTTTTTCCTGGAAAAAAAAAGTGTCGAAAATAGAAATAAGCCGATAATATTAATTATTTGAGTTTAGGCATTGCATTTCATTCCACTTCTTTGATCTTATCTGATTTTGATAATGACTTTTCAATGATAGCATGCGTACAAAATTACGAATACGTGCTAGTTAAATTGTGACTGAAGACAGTCATTAATACGTATTTTTTTAAAATGAAAAATAATGTATTATTTTTAATCATTGAAGATAATATTCATCAAAATGAAACCGATAAGACACAGAAAAGAAAATGGTAACGGTAGCAGCTGGAACTCAAAACCAGGACCTCATGGTCTATCCGGGACCTTGCACTCTAATCCACTGAGCTACAGCTACCGCAATCCGTTCTGTCATTTTTATCGGTATCGTACTTCAATTTCTAAGAACTGTCAATATCGTCCTCAATTAATTCCCATATATTTTTGATTAAATTATTTAAAAATATATTACAATCATTCACATACCATCAAGACCAACTCGACAAACCGTTTATTTATTTATTATTTTTACCAATCTTAGGAAAATTTTTCCAATTCCCCGTATTTGTGCGCAATATAACCCACAATTTTATAATACCCTTTAAAAATATCGAACCGAAGTAATACGTATGACCGCATATTGATGCACGAGTGTAAAATGTATCGAGAGCATCTCCTGTCCCGATCCTATTTTCCTCTTCCTCTCCCCCCTTCCTGCTTCTTTTGTTTTTTCTAATAAAACATCTTTACTTAACCACATTTAGCATTAGAAACTTTGTTGGCGTACCTTTTGTAAAACTTCATTTTATATAAATCTTTATTAAAAGCTTTTTGTTTCTTACAAATAATTATATAAATTGAATATTCGTACTAGACACATTGAAAAGTCAATAAACATCCCATATTAATAAAAATCGGATGAGTACATCCGAGACACTATCTATTTTGCAAATAAATTCGGGTCGAACCTTGCAATCATACACAAATATTGGAATTAATTGAAGACGATGTTAGTCATTCTAAAATGATATCGATAAATTTGCTCAGTTGTTACAGTGTTATTGGATTCGATTCCCAGGTGCGATCGTTACATTATTATATTATGTATCGTTATATGTTTAGTATTTCATTTGAGATTCATTAAAATTATTTTCGATGATTAAAAAAGAAAATGATTTTACTGAAGAAATAAACCTTCGGTGGTTTAAGTTTTTTAGAATTAATGAATAAAACAGCAACATAGTCTAAAAACTTTGATATGGACACAATCCTAAGAACATGGTATGCTTTGTTCGCATCAACTCTAATTGCGCTACTTTTAATTATGCTTCCGTATTTAATTCATAAAATCAATTTGAAATAACGGAAAAAAAACCTTGTAGTCCCAATAAATTAATACAATTATCATTTCAGGGTTCTCTATGGATCTGAATTTGACACAAACAATAAATAAGATATTTTTTCGATAGATTTATATTCGTGTTTTCATCTGATGATTTATTTCATAAAAACATCGTCATAAACAGGCGCAAACAATATCCCTCTCTTGTATCGAAAAATACGTCAGGAATAAAATTTATAGATTCCGCCGTCTTGAAACTTCATATTGCTTAATTTATCGTAAATTGCGAATTCCGACCGGGTGGCATCTAGGGAGCACCCCGCCCACTTATTGCCACCCGAAAACCTCCCTTTTAACCCCCCTCCCCTAAGAAAGAACATATTGTTAACAGAGATGAAAGTAAAATTCACATTATCGAACAAGAAAGCTATGTCTTCTAACGGTGTACTTAAAAACCAGAAGAAAATCGAACCAGACCTTATAAAAATTGGTAAAACACAAATACGATCCTTATAACCGTAAAAATAAGGGTGGTTTTTCTTCGAGATTGGTTAAGGAGTTAGGACGTTTTAGATGTTGGTTGAAACATTCGTAATTCGAAACGGAATAATATGAAATTTATCGCCCTTCTCTTGTTTTTTCCCGCGTATTTTCTTGTTTCGACCGGAAAAGGCGTTTTCAGAAGTTCCAAATTCGAAATTCAAAAATATGTTCCTGTGGCGATATTCACAAATCGATTCGGAAACAAGGTTTAGGTGTCAAACATGCGCTTAAACCGGAGTTTAAGGGGTGGTTTAAGAATAAAAGCAAGATAAGGGGTGTTCGAAGGCTCGAGAGATATTATTTAATGTAGCGTGCATTAAAATTTATTCCTTTCTTCGGATATTTCGTTTATTTCTTACTGCCGATCGGTTAATATAAATTTTCGTATTGCAATGTAAAACGTTCCTTTTAGGGGAAGGAAATTGGTTTGGAACATATTTTTAATGTTCCTATTGTGGAGCTGATCTAATTTTATGTTTGATGAAGTTTTAATTAGGATTTTTTTTTTGCAAATCAAAAAAATATATATACTAGACAACTGACATTCTCCTTCAAAAATTCTATCATGATTTATTCAGTAATATAGATTTTTTTGTAAATTGTTTTTTTTAATTGTTTTTATAATATTATTTTAACGAGCAAAATAGTATCAATACAGCTGATATCAAGGAAATATACAATCAAGGAGAGCATAATAATTGTTTAAAAGCCAAAGAGCAGAACGAGCAAAATATCATTAATACAGCAGATATCAAGGAAATATACAATCAAGGAGACCATAATAATTGTTTAAAAGCCAACGAGCAGAACGAGCAAAATATCACCAATACAGCAGATATCAAGGAAATATACAATCAAGGAGACCATAATAATTGTTTAAAAGCCAACGAGCAGAACGAGCAAAATATCACCAATACAGCAGATATCAAGGAAATATACAATCAAGGAGACCATAATAATTGTTTAAAAGCCAACGAGCAAAATATCACCAATACAGCAGATATCAAGGAAATATACAATCAAGGAGACCATAATAATTGTTTAAAAGCCAACGAGCAGAACGAGCAAAAAATCACCAATACAGCAGATATCAAGGAAATATACAATCAAGGAGACCATAATAATTGTTTAAAAGCCAACGAGCAGAACGAGCAAAAAATCACCAATACAGCAGATATCAAGGAAATATACAATCAAGTAGAACATAATAATTGTTTAAAAGCCAACGAGCAGAACGAGCAAAATATTATTAATACAGCAGATATCAAGGAAATATACAATCAAGTAGACCATAATAATTGTTTAAAAGACAACATAAGAATGAGCAAAATAGCATCAATACAGCAGATATCAAGGGGATATACAAACAAGGAGACCATGATATTTGTTTAAAAGCCAACATAAGAACGAACAAAATAGCATCAATATAGCGGATATCAAGGAGACCATAATCATTGTTTAAAAGATAACATAAGAAAGATCAAAATAGCATCAATGTAGCAGATATCAAGAAGATATGCAATCAAGGAAACCATCATATGTGTTTAAGAGAAAACATAAGAACGGACAAAAGAGTATCAATACAGCAGACATTAAAGAGATATACAATCAGGGAGACCATCATATTTATAAAAGAATTAAAAATTACTTTGAAATCACCACTTTATTATTATATACATATCAACATGTTACGACAGCGAAGCTTTCCTCATCAGGACATACAGATACTAAAAAATAATTATGTCAAGTATAGGCAAATGAAAAACATAGAATACAATAATGTAAGAACAGAGAAATTACAAACATAAACAAAAATTGATTAAAGTAGGTAGGTAATTAATCAAAATTTTAATAAAAATATATTATGAAACATTGAATAAAAAAATTATGTTACAAATAAAAAAGAAATTACCTTTATTATATTGAAATGAACAAGCGATTGCAATTTAAAAAAAATATATTAAGAGGGATTGTATTGGTGTATTCTACTGATTAATATAAATATATTATAATATATAGATTAATATAGTATTTCTAAATAATTTAATTTTTTTTTTATTTCTTTATGAACTTTTGTTCATTAATAACATTACGAAGCAAATTATTATTTTATCTTGGCGGACCAAAATTCCTCTTTGCTACTCCTTCAGTGAGAAAATACCATGGAACACTCCCCCTAGAATAAATATCGAAACAATGGAGGTAATTTTGCTACTTTTGCGGCGCTACTTAATTATTTATCCCTGGAACAAAAAGTCCGTCCAGTTAAGAACTAATAAATATCGATCTATTTTATCAAAAGCATCATGTTTTTCTTCCCCTTGTTCTATTCGGGTCAACAAAGCGCCGTAAAGTCGTCCGTATCCCGTGCTATTTAGCATTTCGTTCATTACATGCCGAGCCTCTCCTCGCGCAGCCTCTATAGTTACTTTTACCCACTTGGTCTAGGGCAACCCACTCACATAGATGTCTTCCCACTGGATTTGCCACCAGTATTGTATACAAAGGTCAGTCTTGTGGTATTCTGAAAAAAATTGTCAAAGAGTCTCATCCACGAATTTTCTCCGAAATATAGTAAGAAGGGGTTCGATGACATTTGGTAACTCCTGCAACTCCTCTCAAAAATATAATTTTGAGAGGAGTTGCTAAACATAGGTACTATATGATGTTGGTTGTGATAGAGATAAAAAGGTGTGTAATGTATGTAGTTTATTTCTAGTTAAGCTATACTAAGTAAATTGTAATGTGAGAACGGCGACTAGAGGGGTCTTGAGGTGCGACTCGATAAGCGAGCGCGATGGTTTTGGTAGACTCTAGAGACGCGGGTAGTCAGGTCGCGAGATTTCACGTCATTTTGTTTCGACGTTTCAGGCAGCGTAGATTGCACAATGACGATGATCCAAGTGGTCTTCTATGTTTGGTCGTCCTTGTCATCATGTCATCACGGACTCCGGTAATTGGCTGCTGGTGTTGTCATTCCGCTACGCATCAAGTGATTGGCTGTCGGTGTTGTCATTCTGCAACGCAGCTGCGAATCTACAGCGGGGTTGCCACAGTACTATATTAATAATCTAACAAAGTACCTATCTAATCAAAAAAACCAAAAAATAATTTTGTTATCTATTTTATATCGAATCACCACCATTCAAAGTGTAAATAAGTCGAATAACAAATATTAATGATTGAAAGATTTCCCAATCAACGATAAGGCAAGTACATACACGAATCACTAATTTACACAGAAGGATTTTTTAATACTTATTTGTTTAATACAGCAAAAAAAAATGTTTCAGTAAGAACTATTTGACAGTCCAGCATGGAAGTTCCCGTTTTAGGACAGTCAGATACATTAATTATTTGTTGTTAATGTATTATACATTAAATAAAGTTAAGTTAATAAAAATGTGAATTTATGGTAGATGGTTAGTGGTTATTGCTATGTAAATAACGTAATTAATATTTGGTACCAAAGACCGAACATTTATCAAAAGTTGGTGTTTGTTATTACACAAATTTGAGAAATAATAAGAAAACATCTCATGTATCAAAATACAACATTTAAACGATATATCCCCTTTTACTTATGTACAGTACACAGTACAAAGACACTTTCAGGATCGCGATTTTGCCTAAAATGGTATATAGAGGTAAAGTCATAAATTATCCATAGAATTATTAAGAACTATTTTGTTTACACCACTGTTTAATGTATAAATATCAACATGTTTCGGGAGCGAATTTCTCTCACCAGGGTACATACTAACATATACTGACGCCGCAGAATAATTAACCAATTAATTAATTAATTGAAGAAAATAAATTATCTTTTTGCATTTATAATAGAACTACGATTAAAGGTGAAAAAAATAGTAGGAGAGACTCTAAGGCACAGATATATTAATAATTGAGGAGTGCAAATGGATGCACCCATATAAATTGTGTGGATTTCTGAAGACATCACATAATGTTAGGTATTTAATAAGCCGTTCCCAGGAAGCTTTCCGGATTCCAATCACGGAGCAGAAAAGTCCCCGGGGAAGATTGCTAGTCACGTCGGGTCTCGAAATGAAAAGTTTTAGAACGACGTGTTAACATCGGGAGGTACTATAAATAAGACTTCAAAACCCCAAGCTTCTCAAACGGTGATAGATTTTTTTGTTTTTATTTCGTTTATTAAAATAAATTGAACAATGTTTTAATTTATATATCTTCCTACCGAAACTTTACCAAAAAAGTGTGATATTGTCACATCAGGTGATATTACGAAAGAAATGTGTGATATTTTCACATCTAGTGATATTATAAAAGACAAGTGATATTTTTACGCCAAGTAATATTAAAATAAAAATAATGTCACATCAAGCGATATTATTAAAGAAATGTGTGATATTTTCATATCAAGTGATTTTATGAAAATTTGTTCACACGAGGGAACAAGTTCAACTATATAATAAGATAGAGTCTGCTAATGTAGACATTGTTGTCGATAATCTGTAAAATTAAAAAAAAAATGTGCTGCTATCACTTAAATATATATAACAATGATTGGGCTAATGATATTGTGTATCACTAGTGTCTCTTGTTTCTATTGTATTATGTATCATTGAATGAATTTTTGTAATTTTATGTTTTGTTTATCCTTTGTCTGATTCTTTGTAATTTGTGTATATTAACTCAGTTTTTATAACTGGATTGTTCTCGCGTAGGTGTGATCATCTGTAAAAACCCAGTATAAATAAATAAATATAAACTGATATTCTGACAGAAAACTGTACAACTTTTAATAAATACGAACTTTTAACACAATTTTGATAAAAAAGCGTCATTATTACTAAATATGATATGATACATATTTTTTATTGAAGAAAGACAAACATTTCCGGTTTAAGAATAACCTGACAAAATTTGAAAATCTCCTACTACCATCACAGTGAGCGGAAGATATTGCTTGTGTCGTGATGGAGGACTAAGCAAGCCGAAGAATAGAACTCACGACGCCTGCGTGAGACCCATATGCGGTATCAACTCACCCACTGACCGGATCATTATTATGACAATAAGGCTTGAAATTATCCACGAAAACCGATAAATTGACATTCAATTAGATATTTTCATAAAAAGTAGTAATTTTACAAAAATATTTAACATTTTGACTAAATGTGCTATTTTGATAACAAAAAGTGATTTTTATTTACAAAAATACAGTATGACGTTTTCCGTACGAATGGGGATATTTCAGCATTTTCACATGAAAACTTTAGAAAATCTGTGGGCGAGAACTAAAGCCGCATCTCCACGTTACTTTGTGTCGATTGCGGGGGAGATTGGCGCAATACGTGCCGCCGCCACACACGGGTAAATTGAGAAGTCGCATCAAATCCAATTTATGTAAATTCGACTCGATTTGTGTCACCCTCCACCCGCGGGCACTTAGCTTTGTTGTGGAAAAAGAAAAGATTTTTTGATATGTTATTCCTTATTTCTCGCAACAAGGGAGGTGATTTCGTCTTATTTGACATCGCATCGGTAAGTAACTCAGAATAGGGCAATATTTTATGTAAATAAATGTACATGGATTTTTATTCCGCAGAGATTCAAAATTTGCAATATTTTAACGTGTTTCTGGAGATGCACAAATGTTAAATCGAATCGTGTGGATGAAATATCATTTTGAGGTACTATGAATTTTGTGGATGACACATAAAGGATTCAGCCAACAGAGGATTGAGTTCGCGATGCTTAGATGGGAAACCGACGATATGGGCTACTCAGCCACTGACTGGCTATAGTTAATAGTGATGGTCGCTTTATTTACCTTACTGATAAAAGTTCTGTGCAAAATAAAACTTGCGACTCAGTTACCTCACGAATTTTATAATTATAATACCATTTTTTTCATGGATTCATAACTTTTATTGCAAATTCTTCTTATGGCTTATACATTTAATGCGTTTACGCGAAAACATTACATTATGTAGATATTTTTATTAGAAAAACCATTCACCAACGAACGTGGCCTTACCGAATGCGGCCTTACCGGGAGTGACTTACCACGTGTAAGAACATTTGATACCCGCTGGCGGTCCAGCGGCCGTTACCTTACCCCTCACGCTGCTTTGCTAATAGCGCGAGCGAGTGAGATAATGCGCGTCACATACCAATGTGGGAGTAGAATGACGGAAACGTATAGCTACGGGGAATCTAGTACTTAATTTTTTAATGTTAAATAATGTGTTTATATGTTTTGGAGGAATACAAAAATGTCAAACTATACTTAACAATAAGGTACACGGAGGATAGTAATTTAAAAGATTCCGACTACCCCTCTTGGCAATGGGTAGGACAATATGGAAACAATCACTGAAGCTATAAAAAGAACTAAATGTGTTGTGGGTGTGTCTGTGTGCTGAAAAATGATTGATTTTCAAAAATACCAATTTGTTTTCTTTAAGAAATGATGAATCTCATTTGCCCCTCTAGGGCCGAGGCGTTGAAAGGTCTTTAGTAATTTGGCTACATCAGTTTTCTTTCAAATTGGTAGAGATCACACTCCAAATACTAATCATTTATCAATGGTTTCAATAAATACAGTCTGATATTTAAAAAGCGCCGCGATCGTTAAAAAGGTTTTAAGTGGCAACCCATATACCATATATAGCTCATAAATAAATCAATGTAATAAATGAAGTAAAAAAAAAACTTCGAATTCACCACTTTATTAATATACATAGATATCTACATATTTCGAAAGCGATGCTTTCTTAATCAGGAATACATGGGATACTAAAAATAGTAATGTCAAGTAAAGACAAATGAAAAATTATAAACATAAACAAAAATTGATTAAAGCAGGTAAGTAATTAATAAAAAAATTATCATAAAACATTGAATAACAAATTCACGTTAGAAATTACAAAAAAAAAAAAAAATTATTATTAATATTAACACGAAGATATATTAAGGATACAACTATTTAAACAAAATTAAATATTATTAATTTTAATGTGAAAATAAATTCAAGAGGTAGCATATTATAGATTTAATTCACTAATAACGTTTTTTCTGATTTTTTAAATTTCAAATTTGTCTAATTGTTAACCAGTTGTATTTGTACGTAAGATTTTTAAACCTTTATTTATATCAAAAGAATCATAGGTTTCTGAAATATGATTGCAAATTCAGAATAGTTTATTTTATTTGATTAAAATTGTGTTATTTCATAATTTATTAATTAAATATAATATTTACTTTATAATTTCTTCAAAAGATTGGTAATCACTTTGTGACGTCATTATTAATAAACGATTTAAAAATTACTTTGTTATCGAAACGTATATAATATATATATTTTGATACGTATATTTTAAATAGCTTATTGAAGCCTATTTTACATCCTCCTGCTACCATCACAATGAGCGGAAAATGTTTGCTTTTAAGATGGAAGAACAAGCTACCAGAAAATAGAAACACGGAAGGCCCGGTGGGAAGCCGACGCATTTGTCAACTCGAATAATAACTGGCCATGGTGATAATAATATGAAACGCGTGGAAATTTCTAGAGCCTGGCATTTATTTATAGATATTTACTATTTTGAACTGCAAAATGTCATTACAATTGCGATACCAGGCTACTCACTTTATTTATTTAAAAGTTTAAACACGGTTTATTTGAAACAAACAACGTAAAACATGATAATTAATTTTTAACGATTTTTTTTTTCATAATTTAGGTCTGTGAATTTGATTTTGTTTTTTGTTTATATTACATGTATTACAATAACCTGAGACTATGGCATCCACAATCGGGGTATGTTGTGAGGCTGAAGATATTGGGGAGAGGAAGGAGGTGGGGAAAAAATGTGGGGAAGTACCTGGCTATTCAGATCTGGACACTAAATACGGCTACAGCCATTTCAAGCAACGTTTCAATTCTATGTGTTGGTTCTATTTACTTTTTGGTTCTATTTAATTCTATTTACCACTCTGGAACGTTCCGAAAATAAACTTCATATTAAAAAATGAATTAAAAATTACTTTGTAATCACCACTTTATTAATATATACATATCAATTTATTAATAATGACCCCACAAAGTAGAATACCATTCTTTTGAAGGAATAGTATTAAAAATAAATTTAATATTATTTCTAGACATACAGAAAAGTCAATAGATGTGCCATATAAATAAAAATCGGATAGATATATACGAGACACTATCTAGATTGCAATCATATTCGGGTAGAACTTTATAATCATCATACAGATAGCAGCTAATAATATGGGATTTAATGGAGGATAATATTGGGAAGTCTTGAAGTTGAGGTATGATATCGATGAAGATGGCGTAAAGTGAACTGGTCTCATTAGCTCAGTTGGTAGACGGTAAGACAGAGATCCTGGTTTCGATTCCTAAATGCGACTGAAGCTTTTTTTATTTCCCGAGTTTTTTTCAATTTTTTGTTTCATTTAGGATTAGTAAATATTATCTTCTTCAATGATTAAATATTTTGAAGGTTTTTGTAACCTGGGAACGTTATTCTTTCCATGTAAAATCAATATATGAAACAAAAATATTATCGCCTTACTTCAAAAATTCCAGAACACACATATTGCTTTTTACGTAAATACGGCCAACCGATAAGCCATAGAACCCGATATCCTCATAGATAGGGGAGGGGGAGTTTGTAGCTACCAAGGAAAACCAACAGGGAAACAACGACGCAAGATCAAACTGGATTTGTCAAGCAGGCAATTGACATTTCAGATGCAATCAGACACGTGTTGTATTCGCTTTGGCTCCCTACACTCCCGGCATTACGTTTTCCCCCAACCTCCCCCTCAAATACTGAATTCTAGATACACGGGTTGTACTAAGGATTGTAAGAAAAAAAAGGAAAGGTAGGTTTACTCTGTTACTGAGTTATTAGTTGGAATTGCATACCTATGAGCATAAATATGGCAATACCCACATGCTCCTATCTCTGTACCCAGATTTGCAGTTACAAATGTACAGTCACACAACTTTCTAGGGTGTAATATACTCTGAGTGTCACCTAAGCGATATACCTATCACATTACCGAATTAAAATGATGCGCGCTGCTTGAAATGGCTTTAGTCATGTTAAGTGACTAAATTTGAATACCAAGGTACTTACTTCCCAATTTTCCTCTCCCATTCCTTTTGTCACTTGTCTAACGCCTGGTTTTTCAGTAAACGAGAAGAATGATATGTGTTTTATGATGAACCTAGCGCATAATCCGTATATAGATCGTAAGCATAGGTATCACCAATACTACACGTTTTGTCCATGATTTTATTAGAGGTATATTTTTTGCAAAACCAAACTGTCAGCACGATGTTTCAAAAGACCGCTGTTAGTGTTTACGCTGGTTTAATTTTATTTACGAGTTGATTTTTCATTAATTCCCTTGCAACACGATGCCATAATGCGAGGAACCTAATTGTTAATGGTATTTTGTGTTTTGCTGGAGTCAGTGTATTACTCGTGAAATTACGACGAACTGACCATTGAAAATAAACTACGTTCACACATTGTAACTTGGAAAATTTCTTTAATACTTACCAGACTGATTTAGATTGAATATCATATTTTATCAATTTTGCCATTGACATTCCTGATCGCTCAATCAATCGTCGAAGTCTATCGGATAAAAGCTATTTATTAATGTTAATAATAAGGTCATTCAAGATAAACCCACATGACATTTTATCACATTAATAAATAAAAGTCGAAACTGTTTTATTTTTCCTTCACAACGTGCAGTAAGGGATGGTTTCCTGAATAAAAAATATGAATATCTTCGCAATCTTTATTTGATATGACACAAAGCGGTAAAGAAAACTCTCCCTTCCAAATCATATGTAACACATTTCCATAAAAATTCGATTTGAACCGATTGCCTGCGTTTTGGCTACAATTACATGGAAAATATCATATATTGTTACACATTCATACTGATATAATGTTTAGGCACAAATGTACCGTTTTCAAAGAAGTGAGCAACGTAACGTAAGAAAGGTAACGTTAAATATCTATATATATAAAAATCAATGTAAGTTTGTATGTTTGTCTTCGATGTTCTCGAAAATTACTGGACCGGTTTTGCTGAAAATAGCACAGTTTATTTTTATTAGTGCCGGAAGGTTTAGAAAGTAGTTTGAATGAAATTCAATTTGGAAAACTGTTGCTATAACGTTTTAAAATTAGTGTAAAAAACATTGAATCCGCCATGTTTTATTTTGGTTAGGCCATAGATATAACACTCTGGTTAGCCACAGATTGCATATTCAAAACAAGATGGTTTTTTTGTATAGAATATTTTCAAAATGGAAAACACGAGTAGGTACATACTTAAGAACTTTATGATTTAGATATATTTTGAAAAAATAAACGTTTGGAATGAAATAAATTATTCAAATGAATGCTTCTTTATTTGGAGATAGTTACTTTCACTGTTTATTGTACCCGAGCAAGGCCGGGTACAATAAACTAGCTAGTTTTAAATAATATTCGTCTTTCTTTGTAATGTTTTGGAACCAACCCTAAAATATACATTTTGCTTATTGATTGTCATGGTTAAATAGATCTTTAGTTTATTATTTTTTTAGTATCCTATGTATTCCTGACCAAGAAAGCATTGCTTTCGAAACATGTATGTATATGTTAACATGTGGTGAATACAAAGTAATTTATAATTCATTTATTTATAAATAGATCTTTGCTTAAATCTCGTAATTTTTGATATCTGTAAAAGAACATCGTATTAATTTTCCAAGAAATAAGTTTTTATCTCAATGCGAAATCCTGTTCATTTTTTAAACAGTGATAGTAGACTAAATTAAATGCTACTATAGGTATTTAGGCGTTAGTACGTTCAAAGGGAAATTTTTTTAGCCAACTTAATTTTGAAAATTTACATAGGTCAAAAATTAATAGTTTACATTGTACACATATGAAAATAAGTAAAATATTGTGTATAAGTGCTGAAAACGGGGAAAAAACATCGACCACATGTAAAACGCAAGATAGGTCCTCCATTACAGCCGGCAGACTGCCGGCTACTACTGACCGCGTATGGTGCCACGGTGAGCGAAATCCCGTACCCCCTCTCGCTCACTACTGCCCCATTAGAAAATTATGAACGCATCGCGACATACGAATATATATATATATTTTTCCCGATTTATCGACAATTTTTTTTTCTGTTGGCCGGTTTGGGAGAGGCCGGTTGAGAGAGACCTCTAGACCTTTCCAACCCATTCTCTCGACCCATCGCCTTGCATCGCAGTAGTAGAGACAGATCAATACGTCCGTCACTCCTGAACACACCGACCCACAGATTCCTACTCACCCCTCATTATGTTTTCCTTCCCAGAACTTCATCACCTTGCTTTCCTTAAAAAGACCCTCCAGACATAATTAAAATTATCCTTCTAGTATCATACTTTCAATCTGATTCTTTTGAAATTTTCAAGCTTTTAGAAGTTATGACAGTTAGACAACTTTACGCTAAATTTGCAGTCCTTCATCTCTTCAAATTTAATCTTCATATTCTAATACAATAACAATAAATTATTTTAGCAAGATCTTCAACAAACTACTCCCCTAATATCCCATTTAATATACCACCCATGGACAAAAATATTTTAAATACTAACCAATTAAACTATGTAAACAAATGCCTATATTTTTTAAACAAATAAGAGAGAATATATCAACACATTTAATAAACCTTAAATTCTCAAAATGGATAAAAAAGAAAAGAAAAGATTTTTTCATAACTTAATTATACCAAATCAATCATGAAATTAAATGTAAATATTTAATTTGCATGGTTTTCTTTTTACAATATTTTTATTTATTTTATTCTAATAATAATTGTGTAATTATAATAATAATAATAATTATTATTATTATTGTATTAATTATTATAATAATAATTATAATTATTTGATAATTGCATAACAATTTTACAATATTACTACCGCATCATAAATACGTGAACACCTTAGTAAAGATTCTCCTGGTGAGGCGTTCACGATACGTTATTATATATTAATGATTCACAGTACATACATATCATTGTACATAATAATTCCCTACATTAAATAAATTGTCCGTAATTAAACAGAAATTAATCAATAAATGAATAAAGTAAATAAATATACACGGAAGGAAAATGAATTAAAAATAAAGGATATTTTCTCAAGATCGATTTATATTATTAAGTTTGATTTTAGTTTTTCTATATGAATATAATAATAATTTTTAACTGAAAATTTTTCATTTTTCTTAACCCCCGTCTCCAGCAGAATTCCATCTTATACCCACCATTACCTTGCCATCAGCAAGTGCCGCTAGCACATAAAACATAGTTTACAATTCTTTCAAATAAAAATCCCAACAGTCGCAATAGGCATCCCGCACACTGGGTAGAGAAGATTATCTCCACATTTATGTACCTCTAACCGCAGTTAACACAGGACGAGAGAGAAATGAACCCTAGCGCTGTTAACAAAAAATATGCAATACGATATAACTGAATTTCTTAGTTCTGACGCAGCGCAGATATTCCTTCTGAATATAATAATTTATAACCATTCACACAAGCTGAAAGCATTGCCCATACGAGTATATGGAAACTCGGAATCCATTCGACCATGGTAGTTGATTAGGTAATAAAGTACTGGTAATAAAGGTGGCATATCACGTGACATGTGTATGACTAAATATTCCTAAAATAAACCGTAGGACATTTTCTGGACTGATTACGGGTACAAAGTATGATAAGTAGACATCAAATTCTTTTACATATTTCCATATGCATACTGCATATTTGGGCGTTTTTCCGTCAATAATTCTTATTTCACCCATTTTTTTTTCAAATATAAACTGTTCAGATAAGATATGGTTAATGCTCCTATTCCTGTGACTTTGCTGTCACTAGATCGCCAGTTATCATTTTTCGAAGGAACCGGTTATATTAGGAAGCGGTTGCTATAAAATTTGTTCATAAATGCGATTTTAGTAGGAATGTCCTTGTGATTGATTTTATAGTGTATGTATTCCGAAATCCGGTAATAAGATTTAGTTGTAAATCTTTTGCTTTAGTCGCTTCCTCATTGCTGAGGATCGTGACCCCCACTCCAAACTCCCTCTTGTACAAGGCTCCTCCACTCCTCGCTATCCTGTGCTGCATGGAGAGCCAAGGACACCGACGTTCCGGACACTTGCGAGATTTAGTCATTCCAACGCATCGGTGACCTTTCCCTACTTCTCCTGCCTTCCACTTTGCCAGTGACCATGAGCTTCTCCAGGTTTGAGTTCTCGGTTTGGCGAGCGACATCTCTAAAGAATCTGAGGATACGCTGTAGGCAGACAGTTGATAGCCTATTGTGAATGCCAAGCTCTTCCATGGAATCCTGAGCATTTTCATCCAGTACCACATTTCGATGGCGTCTATCCGCTTCCTTTCGCTGGCTCTGAGTGTTCATGTTTCCACACCATAAAGGAATATGGGAAAAATCAGCGCCCGGAGGAGTCTCATCATGATGGTCTTCATTATTCTCTGTCCGTCCATAATAATAATAATAATAGTTGGATGATTTGTATAGCGCCGTTTTTGTGAAAAATCACCTCAAGGGCGCTTAAATATCTTTCTCCATATCTTTTGCAACTTGCTCATGGCGTCTCTTGTCATGCTTTTTTTGCAAATCTAGTAATTTAAAAAAGAAATGTTTACATAAGAAAATAATACTTGGTAAGAATACTCGGAATCCAATTTTAAATTATCATATCGATTCATATCAGGCACGGCGTCGACAAATGTAAATTAAATGGGTCGCAATTAATACAATTCCAAGAAGTACCTATTTGATAAACAGGACTTTATCAGGTTTTAAGCGAACGTACATTGAATACAGTAACCAATAATAATAATCAAGAAAAATAATGAAAGAATAATTTTTTTTAACAAATATTACATATCACATATTTTGTCTGGTATCGTAGAAATCAATCACTTTGTGGTTTGACATATTGATTAGGACAACACTTTCTTTTAAACCACTAATTAAATTACCTATCTAAGTTGGTTTTGCTGTCAGGGTAAAATTTTAATTAAACGAAAATATATACAGGTGAGTGCAACAGCGAGAAAGAGACAACTTTTTTATATAAAAGAAATGGGACAACACATAAAATAAGAAATCAGCAGAACAACAAAGGAGGGAAAGATTAAAAGTTATTTTTAATCTATGTATGTCCACTCGGTGTGTTTTTGTTTAGTGAAAAACTATCATGACCAAGCTTGAGCAAAGCGAAACCGGAAAATAAACTTAAATAAACTGGTGGCTTAAAATAAAGTGTTTCATTTAAGTAATTTATATAAATTCATTGGGAATAATATTTTGGAATGAAAAAAAAAAGTTTTAAGGTAAAAAATGTTCGGTGTGAAATGTTTTGCAGTTCTTATTTTTCCAGCATACTCCTTAAGTAGTAGCTATAATAAAGGAAAAGGGCATCATTTTCCCTGCAACTTCTAGAAAATCCTTCCGAGAAAGGTAGATACAATAAGTGAAATAGAGTAGCAATAATCCGCTACTAAATTCACAATAAAAATTTACGCACAATAAAAGAGCGCCCCGGTGAGGCAAACACACCCACAAATCACCGCCTATAAAATAATACACCCCTGTCACTTTTGCAGGGGTGTATTGGAAATTTTCTTCCAACTCTTCACACTTTTACAGCCCGCAAGGCAACAAAGTCCAAATGTCTATCATAAACGTAACTATTGCCAGGTATGGCGCACCTTTGGTTGTAAACTGTGGTTTTTTTTTCTCACAAATCGAAAATTAAGTTTTGTATGAAGCAGGCCGCGCAGCCGTTCCTCCGGTGGTATTTCTATTTCGTCCATACCAGTATGTCTATCTTTGTTATACATTAACAATTTTCAAATAAATAATTTTCTGGAAACGTAATTGTATTTGTTACTTTGTCGCACACAGGGACGCACGACTATTGTGATTTGCGAATCCTCTTGAGGAAGGCGTTTGAAAGAAGCCACTAGAAGATTGTTCTTGTCTGGCAGGTGGAGGTATCCAAGCGAGGACATGTTGTCCGTTCAGATGTTCAGCAAGTGAAAAGAGAGCACGTACCTCTGTGCGTACGATTGTTATAGGGCGCCGGCAACATTATTTGGAGGTGTTTTGAAAACATTGCATTTTGTGGTGTAATTTTGACTTGCTTACGGTGAAATATAGGCTTTTGGCTCGCTTGGTATTGCATTTTGTGGTGCAATCTTGAATTGGTTATTTGCACGTGTTGTGCAACAATTTATATTCGGTTATAAAGAAATAAGTTTTATCTGTTTCAATTGTCCCACTCTGTAGACACGTTCGATACAGCGGGTGTGTTGTATTTATTTCTTAATTAACACATTAAAGTTATCGGTGCTAAACTATCGCTATTTATTTACGTCCTTAAGGGCCAACGCCTAAGGCTTGATATCATATATAACTAATATTTGGGCTACCGCCCGATTTTGCCGTTTTATAAGCATTCGGTAGATTACCGGTTGTTTCACAAATATCAGTTGTTGGTCGACGATCACTTATTTAAAACCGTGCACTATTTTAATTTAAAATCAATATAAACTCGTATATGCAATTCGTATCTGTGAAAAAGATTCCTCACCGAGCAATGAAAATGATGACGGATAACTATTCGTTAACGAAACGGTTCGTTGCATAACAGAAATTCGATTGTTCGTTTATAAAACTGGCCATTCGTGTTTTAACAAAAAGCATTACAATATTGTCTTTATAAATTTACATTTCGTAAGTAACATAGGTAATTGATGGACGGGAAATGTAGGAATGAGTGTAAAACTAATAAGGAAATGTAGATGCAATTAAGATGACCAAAGTTAAATTTCAATAACACTGCATTGCACCGCGTAATAATTTTTTTCTAAAAAGACAAACATTTCCGGATTACGATGACCGACGATTTTTGAAAATCTCTTACTGCCATCATGATAAGCGGAAGATGTTGCTTTTGCAGTGATGAAGGACTTAGCCAACGGAGAAATTGAACTTCAACGCCTGATTGGCACTCGAAAAACTCAGCCATTGACATCTCAAAATGGTCGATAATAATGACTGAAATTGAAAAATAAATTTATTTATTTTACAATGTTTTACAAAAATCGCAAACATGTGACCTTATTGGGATACCCCGTTCTAAGGTCACATTGTACATGCTTTTATATATGGATTATAAATTAGGTCAAGTTTTTTGTATGATTGATAAAAAAAAATTAAGAAAGTTTACGTAATTATGTTAAAATATGTACAAGTGATACAATTATCAACATTAGAAAACTAAATGTATTGCATGGAATATTTATACACAAAGCAGACAGAGATGTAGCAATCTATAGCTTCGAAATCTACGTGACTGGTACGAGTGTAGTTTCATGTTCTGGTTTGCAGCCTGCGAGGTTATGAATGACTATCAACAATACCGAGAGAATAAGATCGAATACCTATAAGACAAAAGTTTAACTTATTTTGTTGTTCCTAAAATCTGGAGTCGTCTCATAATCGATGGCATCTTAGTATTTGATTTAGAAACATGATTGATTTGAAAAAACACCCCCTTCTTACTACTTTTGCCTCACAAGGTACCCGCAATAGGGTTGTTTTCTAATTTGTTTTATTTTGACGGAATATTAAATTATATTTAAAGGTACTTCACCTATGTAAAAAGTGTGACAAATTATTGGGTAACATACGAGTATATTATATTGCGATAAAAAAGCGTTAATTGCAACCAATTCTCTGAAGCAGAATGTTTATTATATTCGTGTTTTTTTTATGAAATAAAAAAATATCAATAATATCGGAGTTAATAACGACAATAATATAAAATTAGTTTCTATATCCCTAGAGAGAACATGAAGGAACTTAGTAACAATTCAGTACAATTCAAAATTCCAATGGCTGCAATGGATACTGCCGCGTCTATGATATTTTATGAACCGTGACGTCACACGTATTCGATGTTTTCAAAAAATTCAAAAAGTTCTGTCCTCGGCAGATTTTAATTAATATGAGACATTTGTAAATAACATAACATTCCGTCGTAAGAGACAACCTCATTAGGGATGCCGTTGTCCTACTGGCATTGGGTAGTTGGGACTCGGTGCCGTTATTCGCATAAAATAAAAACGAATCTCAGTTATGCGTAGCAAAAGTTTGACCACCTCTTTTGTTACGTCTTCCTACCTCGCCGTCATCATCCACCGGGCTAAGGTATCCGCCTGCCCCTACGGGGACCAGCCAGGTTATTGCCTGGTTCACTTAGCGATTTTTACGGCGGTCATCAATCCGCACTTTGGCGCCATTTTCCAGCCGTTTCCGCTTTGCCGCCATTTTATTGTCCCCTTTTTAAGACGTGTTTCCGGATTTACTGCCGCGACATCTCCAGGTGACGAACGACACCCGAATGACGGATGCGGGGCCGATACAGCCTTCGTAATAAAGCCTTCTTTTCGTAAGCAAACATACTCTTAGTTGAAAATACGGCATACAGGTCATACAAAAAGCTTTTCACAAAGTGTATCATTTCTCTTTAACTACCAACCTTATTAGTATTGAAAACTGGGATCTCGATCAGTAAGCTTTGTCATTATTAAATTAGCACAATATTTTCCGTCTGAATTTGAATTGTCAACAAAAAGGCAAAACGATATTTAGGCACTTAATTACATCATTTAAATTACGTTTCATAAAAAAGGTGGAAACGAAATATACTACGAAACAGTACATTATATTGTTTGAATGAGTATTTTTAGTGAAATATAATAGAACATGTCATTGCAAGAATCGAATTTTTTTTAATGTCGAGTAGTTTATAACATGTTATTGTATTTAAATCCTTCGCACTACGCGTAACGTCAGAATAAGCGGAAAATGCTGCTAATGCAATGATGGAGAATATAACTAGTCTACTAATTATTCTCTAGAATTGAACCCGACGTTTTGGACCACACGATTAACCAATCGTTTCTGACGGAACCTAAAAACCATTTTTGTTATTTATTTTTTAAAGATATAAGAAGGAAATGGTTTATATAAGATTATCACGAAATATTTATGTTTTAAAGATTTAATGTTGTTAGTTGTTATAAAGATTATATTTGATAAAGATACCTATACCGTTACCTACCTAAAGTGTAAACAAAAAAGGGTCTGTCAAACGCAATTTACCGGAACTTTATATACATAAATATCTTTTACTTTCTTTTATAAATTTTCCAATTGTCAGCATGTTAATATAATTAATATAATAAATCCATATGTTTACACTAGACTTCATAAAAAGTAACTATACTCCATTAGTCACCATGAAACAGGCAGCCGCCTAGTATGGTGATCTAGTGTATCTACTCCATGTAAATGTCTCCATTAAATATCATGTATTGTATAAATAAATAAATATATCTATATGTTACGACAGCTATGCTGTCATCATCAGGAATACTCATCATTGCTGTCGATACATGTAGATATTTATGTATATTTATAAAGTGGTGTAAACAAAACATGTTTTTCAATTAATTAATTAATAATGACGCCACAAAGTGAATACCAATCGTTTGAAGAAATTATAAAAAAATAAGCAAAAAAAAATATTTTAAAAACGAAAAAACAAAAACACAAAAAATAACAAAAAACAATAACAAAAAAAACACGAGTTTCAATCAAATATTTTTTTTAAATTAAAAAGAAAAACTTCCATGCAATGTTTTTGAAAATGATGAAGTTTCCCGTAACCACCCTGAAACACTGTAATTATTTCATCCCACCATATCTCACCTTTTCACCAAGAAATCAGTAGATATCAACCAACATTGATTATTGCATTTTTCGTTATTTTTACAAGGTAATTCAAAATTGCAATTTAACAATATTAAAGTGATGTCTTAAGCGGCAAAGGCGTGCAATATTTTCATCTCTTTGGCTTTCCCTTAGGGACTTCGTATTGCTTATAAAAAGCGAAAATCCTCCGTTTTTCCGTACGTATAGATTAAAGAGTACTCTGAAATTCAGGGGTAGATGAAAAGCATGAGAATTTGGATTTCCATGAAGGAGATCGCAGGTCGAAACCGGGAATAAAGAATTTTACTTGAAAGTTACTGAAAAATACTAGTTGTATAAGGAAATCTAGATAATGAACGAAATAGTAGATTAATAATCTAACGTGCCTGAATAAAAAATAAAAAACAAAAAAACAAAATTAAATTTTTTTGCCGGGATATGCATGGCATCGAAACCCTGCTGCTCTTTGTGGAAAAGTGGCAGATTAAGTGGTTTGGACAAGTACTTAGAATTCATGAGAGTGAAATAATACTTGCGGCAAATCAAGCTGGGGGAAGACGTCCAGTTGATCGCCCCATACAAATCTGAAGAATGCAACTATTTATAGAGAGATCCTGCAATTGCCGCCGAAGTAGCACAGGGTAGGGTCGCCTGGAGTCGCCTTTGCGAAGCAATAATGGATCCCCAACCCGAAAACCCACATAACATCTATAATATGCCATCCTGTTCCCATAGTAATAAAAAGCAAAGCAGGCTCCAGACGTGATAAATTTGTCTGGTATGCTTGTACAGGTTGCTCGTACAGGTCACCTGCACATGTTAGCCGAACTGTATGGATGAAACAACTGTGCAGTCATCTTTACCTCAGTGAGCAGGCAACGGGAAAAAACACGTATTTTACCTACGATCTTTCATGCGGTGCATTTTTAAAAATGATATATTTATGTTGTAACTCAGAAGAAAAGCTTCAGATGTGTACTTTTATCAATTCTCAAATAATTATGCCATTCTTTTGATTCAACTGACAATTCACTAAGCAAATTTACATGTAAATAAATATTTACACCATTTACTTTGTTTTTTAGGTTGTTTTTTTATTTGTTGCAAATATGAAACCGAGCATTGCTAACGGCATGTCGTCTATCAACGCCATCGTTCCCGTCTGCGCGGACTGACAAGTCCGTCTGAACGTGTAGGTGCACCATGAGAATCCGGCAAACCTGTACAGATGTACCGGACGGGTTTGTCTAAGCGTCTGGAGCCTGCAGAAGAGACGGTGCATATTATGCGGTACCTGCAAGCATTACGTTATGATAATGGTCAGTGGCGATATGAGAAAGAATAAAAAATCATAATCACCCGAGAAATTTCGTCTACATATTTGACTCTAATACGTTCAGAAATCATTGGTAAGAGTCTGTCGAGTACATGTAATGATGTAACATGTATAAGCGTAGTACTGCGATGTCCATATTATCATCGTCCACACAAAGATCCGAGGCGGGCGCATAAAAAAGTTGAAAGGCGAAGTGCTTAATACCGGCCAAATTTCGCAGAAAATTTTCAAAATTTAATAAACCGATACACGTGCGATAGGCTCCTGTAATCCCCATTGACAGCGGGCCTTTGTGGAAGTGATTTCTTTATAGGGGGCCGTATTATCGGGCCAGGTAATTTTTCAAAGAAAATTTATAATACAGCCTCCGATATTGCGGGTCTTTGAGTGACGCACTGATCTAGTCTATGTGGCGTTTTTATTTTTTAATACACCTGTTCCCCCGTTCAATTTAAGCGACTTTTCATGCCTTTGAATATTAAAGCTGTTGTTCAAACTAAGACATCCAGACTTTATATCATGTCCAGATCATTATTGAAGGGTTGCAATCTTAAGAATCGTGACGTCAAGTGAGAATGCTGTGATAATTTTACAATATTTCAATGGAATGTGTTCTGAATAAATAGCGGTGCGCAGTCGAGATGGAAGTCGTTGGAAATTATTTACGACTTTATATTTATATTCAAAATTGCAAATGGTCGTATAGACTGCCCTGATTTAATTAACCTCATTCATTTTCATATATATATATACTCGTTCCAAAATCCCGTTTAAATGTAACAAAAGCAGGACTGAGCATTACAAACACTCGCATGTGCCTAGATTACATGGAGTTAGTAATAGATACGTAGATGTAGCGGATCTATTTAACTGCGCGGAAGATAAGAAGGCTATACTATCACACCTTTTCAATCAATATTAATTTAACCTAAGTTTATCCTTCATGAACTTTTATTCCTTATAATCTCTGATGTCATTGTACGAGCTAATTCCACATATTATTATTATTATTCCTTTATGAAAATATTTGTTATATATTCTTATGATTGCAGTTAACTATGATGCTATTATTGTTTATGGTATATTTATACTGGTGATATTAAATCAAAAAAATAAATAAATAAAATAATAATTGCAGCATACGAAGGTGATGCTTTTTGACTCAACATAACATGTGAACTGCGTACAAGCCAACTGCCCGAAGCTAATGTAACTATGGCATTCCTTATTGGGGTATGCTATGAGACTGACGATAGAGGGGAGGTGAAGGGAATTTCTAAGAGAAAGTCTGATAAAAACCTTTCCATTTCAAGTAACGCAACGACATTTCGAATCTGAGTCGTGGTATATCAGCTGCATGATTCCGAGAAAATGTAATAAGTAATTAGCCATTAAAAAATAGTTAAATCTTTGCCAATGTGTTAAGAGGAACGGCTGCGCGGCCTGTTTCAAAGAAAACTTAATTTTGGATTTGACGCCAAAATATTCAACTAAACCTAATGAACTTTGTTTTCATCAAAAAGTATAGTAAACATCTAATACGGATTAGAAGTGTTTTTTTTTAAATTTAATGTGAATCAAATTTAATAATGTTATTATTAAGTTCTGCAAGTATTTTTTAGTTTTTTATTATTGTGACAGCTGTTTCGGTGTTTAAGGCCATTTTAAAACCTTGGTTAATCCACATTGTGGCGAATTATTTATATGATTTAATTTACTCCCTCTCCTTTTCAATTTGGACGGGTAATGATTTATTATAGGTAAAACCGATTTAGTTCGAAAACAATTAAATTTCTTAATTCTCTGGGGTTTTCATTTATAATGTGTATACTCGTATTTATGTTTTCTTAATGATTTATTTAAATGTTTTATATTGTTTTGATAATGTAAAAATACTGAGAAGCGGTGAGTATATAATTTTCCTTTCTTTGTTAATTAATGTTATATTAGGATCATTCGTTCGTTTGTTAATTTCTAATTGTTCGTGTAAATTTAATCTTAGGCACTTTCTTTCTATATGTAAGGGTTTAGGTTTGTTCTTGTCAAGCGGAACGTGATTATTTACTAAAAGATGTTCTGCGAATTTTGAAGTGCTTTTATTTTTATAACCTCTTATATGTTCTTTGAATCTAGTTGAGAAAGCCCTTCCCGTCTGCCCTATATAGATAGCGTTGCATTCGGCGTGGTCACATTTTAACACAGTTTCTAACTAATAACTTTTAGAGTCACAGTTTAAAAATGGCCTTAAACGCCGAAATAGCTATCACAATAATAAAAACTAAAAATGCTTGCAGAACTTAATAATAACATTATTAAAATTGATTTACATTCAATAAAAAATAAATAAATTTGGTCTTACGAATTAAACACAAAAACAATTATTGGATCAGAAGTATTTTATTTATTTATGTTTTACATTATGAAATATATGCCATTAAAGGGATTGTTTTTTTGTCGATTTTAGAGGCACCTTTAACAATTATTTGGGGGCTAACGATGATTTAAAAATAGTTTTACCCCATCTGTTTTGGATACATAATGAAATGTGAAATAAAAATTAAAATATATATAAATAATCGTTATGGTGGTCTTTAAATTAAATTTTAAAAAACTACCAATTTACGTTGCAACACAAATTTTCCATACATAATTTAAAATATCAAGCCGTATGTTTTACAAAATGTTTAATATCCTCTAAAAACTGTTTTGAAGGTTTTTTTAAATTTAAAATGCTAAAAGAAATTTTTTTTTGCTTAGTTTTATTTTTTTTAAACACTAACATTAATTTTTTAACGCTAATTACAAAACTTTTTTAATAGTCAATGTTTTGTAAAACATCCAATGGTATAACTTTTAGAATCATTTAAAACATTTATTCCGACCGAGGTGATCAATTCGTTTTTTTTTCTTAAATTTAAATGAGAACTCATGTAGTTCCTGTGTGGGTAATAATATAGACAATTGACTTATCTTTTATATACCTCCCTTAACACTGTATTTTCCCTTGATTTATATGTTCAAACAAGATATATATGTAAAACTCTATGTAAAAGCCATATGGGCGTAAATAAATAAACAAATTTTGTATGGGCCTAAATAAATAAGTAATTTTAATTCATTTTATAAATAAATTTTGTTAAACATACGCAGGAAGGTCAAAAAAAGTCATATGTATGATTTGATAATAAAATGCATACGTAAATTTTATAAATATGTAATCAATATATTTTTTTCTGTGAAAACATTATATATATCGGATTTCATAATAATATTATCATTATTTCGAATTAACAAATAATTTCTTTCCAACCCCCCTCTCCCCTTAAGCCATTTTTGAAAATGGTACGAGGAGTATTTTCGCACAACAGACATGTGATCAGAAACTATGCAAGTAGTAGTTTATGGTAAAATATTATAAATTTCCCTTAAATCTTATTGGAATAAAAAGCATTCGATTTTTCCAGTCAACTCACCCCGACTTCAAATTATTCACGAATAAACGACTAATTTTCTCGGCATTTTGACGACGAAAAAATTCTTTCTTTTTTATGGAATAAATTACTTGTTAAATTGGCATACAACGTGACTGGATGTGAATGAGAGGGGTTACAGGTTCGACACTTGGGGAAAGGGTTGCCAATGGGGTGGAAGACGGAATAATTTCTTTCTCAGGAACACCCCTGTAATTGGTTAGATTAATTAATTGAGTAAAACATTTGAATGAGGGAAAGCATTTATTTTTTTATTATTTTAACTAAACAAACTAACGACAATTTCCGAGAGGACGGACGGCCACACATATTTATTATCACACTCCTTTCTTCGGTCACATTCATACATGCTGTTATTCTACCCTTCACTTGGTCCGATTCAAGTATTTTATGCACTTGATCGTGCCATGTATTTCACTGGCGTCCCCAAATACTTCTACCATATATATATTCTAATTTCACTCCTCTACATTCTACATACCCAAACGATCTAAGAGTCCCTTTCGTAAACTTCTTCGTTACGCTTACGCCAAACCCTGAATCCGTCCGAATCTCAACATGTTTTTAATGTTAATTTAATTTAATACTTATTATGAAATAGAAAGACACAGAAAATGAAAAAGATAATTTTGCGACTAAGACCTGAATTTGAAACCTATCAACGTTGTCTGAAAAGTGCGCATTCAACCTCTGCACTACCAATAAAAAAATGTGAAACTCTAATTGCTTGAAAAATATATGTATTTAACATTTTAAAGGTAAACTATGTTAGTTGTTACCCGTGAAAAGTCACGGGTAACAACTTATCTTGCCAAGATGAAAGTTGTAAAATTTTGTTTCTACGTAAAATACAATGTTATTTTACAAAAATTACCTCACACCAATTAATGAAATTATAAAAATACAATACAGGGTCGCGGGTTCAAATTCCGGTGTACACAAGTAAATTTTATTTAATTAATTCGTGTTCTTTCATAATTAATTATTTAAAAATAACATATAGTATATTTTCGCACGTTCCAGAGTGGAACTGCCCTGGTGAAAGACCACCACTCTTTAGCCGTATTTGGTGACAAGATTTGAATAGCCAGGTGTTTCCCCACCTACTTCTACCCCTTCTCCTTCTCTTTCTCACTACCTTTAGCCTCACAACATTCCCCAATAGGGTATGCCATATTCTCACTGGCACTAGACGGTTGGGAGCAGTTGGGACTTTAATGCGGTTTTCACATAAAAAAAATATTGTCAACAAATCGAACAAAAAATCATGTATTTTCTTTTTCAATTTTAAAGCTAACAACGCTTGTGAAGAGGATAATAATATGTGTGCAATATATTTGAAATTAATGCTTTTTTTAATGTATGTATATAGTAGCAGGTGACTTTTTGTTAGGCGAGCGAATGTGTGAGCGATATTAAGTGCAAGGCTCTAGTGTGTTCAGTGAAACCGTTCGCGTTGTCTCAGTAACGTGTATTCACTTTTTTTTAATTCATCTAAGCTTCACACATTCAGGTCAACGTTATAAATGATCTGTAGTATTAAGCCATATGATGCACATTTAAAATACAGAAAAAAAATAAACGCCTTTTAAAATAATATATTTTAGGTGGGTACTTTTCCTTAGATTTGAAAAGATTGGTTTTAAAAATAGATTTTTTTCTTCATATCAATTCCAATTTCGAAAATGTCATCGTCGGTAAGCACCAGAAAATTATAATAAACGCCAATATATTTTTTTAATCATTAATTACGTTTTAACTTAAATACCAGAATTTTTTTCTAAATTTGCTTTTCCCAATTTATCCGCTAAAAAGCTCTAAACCTATGGCCGGTCACTTTCGAAGTTGGAATGTCAAATGTCAAAACAAGGACGAGCTTTACCGTACATCATTTTATATTCTATTCATAGTAAACCATAAAAAATACGCTCGTAAGTAATTACGTACCTATTTATAAACTTTAACTCAAATAATAATAATAGTATTAACATTAACATTATCAAAATATCCGTATTGACAATTGGTTTGCCAATAGACGTTATTATTTATTTTTTTAATGATAGTATTTTTTTAATTGAATAACAATTGTAAAGCTTAAAGTCACCAAATGAAGTCTAAATTTCGCCAAAACTAAAAGAATACATATTTAAAATACAAACCAAAATCGAAAAATAAAAAAATCCATACAAATCCAAAACCAGAATACGCGCGGACGGGACCCGTGACGTCAGATTTTCTGAATACAATCGTGCCAACATTACAAGGTGTTTTGATGAGATGATTTTTTTATTATATTTTGAATAACGATTTATAAATTGTACGTATAATCATATAAAATGAAACTTTCATATTCTGAATCGGCGTTCGATGATTCCTACGTTCCGCGTTCTAATTACCCAAGTTTTCCTCGCTTTTATCACAATGTTCGTTCTATCAAGTTTTGCTTTGTTTAGGTAAGTGAATATGGAAAAGATGGAATATACGTGGAATAATATGAAGCAAATAAAGCATATCAATTTTTTATTTTCTTTATCAGTAATCACTCTAAGATTATTAATAATTTCGACGATTGAAATTCACTGAAAATATGATGATAAGATTTATTTTGGCAAACAGGATATGGTTATGAGTCATGCTCAAAAATAAATTTAAAAAATCATTGCTAAATCATGTTCGCACAAATCTATTCAAAGCAACAACGATAAAAGATACTATGATATCCATTTTACTGAAATAAAGAAAACATTGAACTTTTTTTATTAATTTAGCCGCTTAGCGGACAAGCGTTGTGGGTTCAGTCATTTACTAAATAAATCCTCCATCATTGCACAAGCAAAATTTTATCCCTTTAACCGTTAGAGTACGGTGCAGCGCTATGGCGCTTCAAGTGTTAGCGACGAAAATTGCGACGAAGCCCTTAGGCGCTGCGTTCTTCAGTATGCGTTTGTTGATCCTTACAAGAGCGCGTGTTCTATTTGAGAGCGGTGTATTGCAGTTGGCGTATATCTTGTATACTATATATATTTATATGTATATTGTACATATATAATTTAAGTACTGTTAATATCGCTTTCAATTAATTCCTATATCTATGTATATAAAAATCAATGTTAGTTTGATTTTCCTCGATGTTCTCGAAAATAACTGGACCGCTTTCGTTGAAAAAAGCACAGTTTGGTTTTATTAGTGCCGGGAAGGTTTAGAAAGTAGTTTGAATGAAATCCAATATGTAAAGCAGTTGCTTTAACGTTTTAAAATTAATATGAAAAACATTGAACCCGCTATGTTTTATTTAGGTAAGCCCATAGATATTACATTCTGGTTAGCCACAGACTGCATATTCAAAAGACGAAGGTTGTTTGGGTAGAATATTTTCAAAATGGAAAACACGAGTATGTACCTACTTAAGAACTTTATGATTTAGATATATTTTGAAAAATAAACGTTTGGAATAAAATAAAATATTCAAATGAATGTTTTTTTTATTTGGAGATAGTTAGTTTCGCTGTCAAATCAATTATGGCCCCCTAATGACAAGCAAGAATTCACAAATTCATAACTTTATTAAAAAAAACCCGAGCGAGACCGGGTACACATCAGCTAGTATTATATAATATTCTCTTCAATGATTAAAAAAAACATTATTTCGAGGTTTATAAGCTTCAATAAGATATTCCAATAAAAATTGAACAATAAATAAAGTTTTACACTTTATAAGTGGACTACCCATTCTTAAAAGTTTTTTTTGATATCTTCACATGAGTGCCAACGGTTTTGATGTACGATGTCTTGGTGTTGGTTGGCTTTTACATAATTTTACACAGAGTTGTATAATACGGAGAAAAAGCAACAAGTTTTTGCATTGTACAAATTTAAAAATTACAATAGCTCCTATACGATTCTCCGAAATAATAATCTTTGCTGCGTTATAGAAAAATATCATTTCAGTATCTCTTAAATGTGGGTAACGGTATTTGAAATTTTAAAAATAGTGCGACACTAACGCCATTCTAATCAAATTTTATTTGTTTAATTGGTAGAATTCCATTTAAATAAAATATGTGTAAATCATTTTTAAAATGTTATTTTTAAGTTCTGCAAATATTTTTGAGGATTTAGAAATGAATAAGCGAAAGAATTATCCAAATATAAATCTAATTAGTAAAGCAGGGAAAATTATTTATTCACCACTTTTAAGTACATTCACGAAACTTAAACAATATGATTCCTTAAAATAATTTAGAGAGTTACCAGACACGTTTAAATAGCATTCACGTCATTAAAAAACAATTAGGAAAATACTGTCATCACTTTATGTGGGGAAAGCAGCTTTCTACCTCATGGAATAGAGAATTTTTGATTGTCACAATTATTTTCAAAGTAAATCGGTTTTACCGAAAATGAACCATCTTAATATTCGTTTAAATTAAAATTGGATGGGAGAAAATAAAATCATTTACGAAAGTCGTCTCAATGTGGCCTAACCATATTTTGGAAATGGCTTTGAACGACGAAACACCCATTGTTATATCCTTATGCCGCCGAGATATGGGTTGAAGTGAATGACGGAGTGTTACTAAGTGACATTTTCTCTCCCATACGCAGATTCTCATATAATCTCAGACTTGGAGACAGTATCGACAATCGTAACTAAAAAGTCATCCTATTGCCACATCACCTCGTGTGTACACCCCCACATAACGCAATTATTTCTAATGAGCAGTGACGCAGTTGTCCCCGTGAAAATGTCGCTCGTGTGCGCCTGGCCTTATTCGTAACCTAGAAATTTGATCGCTAGTCTGGAAGACCGTTAGTAAGTTCGTATATTTCAGTACACAACGACGTGATTCAACTCAAATTAAAAAAAAGTATAATCCACCAGGAATTTGATTCTTGCAATAATAACTCCGCTTCGTACCTCTGAACTAATTTAGCCCCGAACCTCGGGATAGATTAGATTAGGAAAAGTACAAAAGAAATGAACAAAAAGAGAGAGATGGGAAAGAGGAAGAGCGAAGGGGTTGGCGGCTGACGAACTGGCTTATTGGAGGGGGAGGCTGGCGTAATCGGGATAATGTCATCCCCTTTTCTTTAGCCGAAAAAATAACGACAGTATTTTATCTCGAAAGGGGTGCCCATACTGCCAAAGGATAAAGAAATCTACTGAAAAAACATTGTTCTTAAAAACAAATTTATATGCAACAGCAAATGTTCAATCAGAAAATTGTGTAATTTTTATTATGAAGATATAGTTAATTGTACTATGTAAACCGACACTGTATTTTTTTTGTGAAAGGACAGTTCGGTTTGTTGTTTTTATGAGATGAACTTGTATTCTTTCCTATAAAAATATTTATATGTATTATTACTCTAGATCCTTGTCTGTTGTTTTATGTTATTGTGTTATTTCTACCTCAGTTTTATATCTTATTGTATCACTTGTTTAATGAAAAATTTTCTCGTGTCCAAAAATGAGTTTTATAACTCATGGGATAGCTGTGTAATAAGACAAAAAAATTAAGACTAACAGATCTGAAAGCTCCGGCATTGTATGACGTCATCCTATTCCGATCGGGACGCCATTGCGGACAGATTGATAACTTTGTGACATCACTTGTCCCTAAATCCCCTGGCGCCATTTCCCATTATTCGATTAGGTTCCATTTTTATGAATACCTATTAAAAATGATTCCTTAAAAATATGTTTTACTAACTATCGAAACGTGCTTCTAAAATTAATATAAAACGTATGGCTAGCATTAAAGTAAATAAGACTGTTAAGAAAAATTGAAAATATGCTAGAAAAACTGTTTCTTTGTTACCTGCTATCATAGCGTAAATAAGTCAAAAATTTTAGGTTCGATATTAGGTCGATTCACATGGCCTATTGTTTGGACGAATTTCAGATAGTTACTTGGAAATGCACAATTCATTTATCACGGAAAGACAGATAAATTTTAATGAAATTAAAAGATATTAGAAACAATATAAAGTGGATAATTAATTTGACTTTGTTTTCAACGAAAAATAATAAATAATGATATCGTCAACCTACGCACAGTGGCGTAACAACATCTTTAGCAGAAAGAGGAAAGTTTATTTTTAACATTTTCTGGTTACAAAAAATCTCCTACTACCATCACAGTAAGCGAAGATGTTCCTTGTGTCGTGATGGAGGACTTAGCCATCCGAGTGATTGAACTCACGACTCCTGGGTGGGACACAGACGCAATGCCAAATCAGCTACTGGCTGGTCAATTTTTTCCATGTGCTTTGTTAGCAAGAATGCTTAAACACTAAACCAGAGGTTCCCAATCTTATTTGTCTCACCGCCCACTTTCGGACTATACTTTTCATTACCGCCCCCTACCCACGATTCTTTTTTAGCAACAATGCGATAAAATCTAAATATATACCTTGTGATTGAGAGATAATAACTCTCATTTCCACTGTCGACTCTACACCCCGATATGATCTTTTCGTCAACCATGTTCTTCATTATTATGGATTTTTATCCTTGACAAATATTTATATGAATATGTTACATATTGTACATTATTGATCACCTGACAACAGGTCCTGAAAAAATAGGTGTTATGGCACTATAAAGAAAATTACAAAAAAAAATGTTAATCCACACATAAATAAAAGAAAATAATAATTGAACAGTTTATAATTATTCAGCAAAATTTATAAAAAATATTTTAGTTGCCCTCGCTCCCCATCTCAGTCCTTCACCACAACGCTTCTTGGGTGGGGGGCGATATCACCTACGTTTGGAATCTCTCCACTAAACGAAGCATTGAAAGGGAATTGAATAACATTAAATTAATGTTAAGTAGATGCTTAAATGATGGCAACAACCTGTTAAAATAATATTGACATAAATTGAAGTGTTACTTTTAGGGGAAAATGTATATTTTTATATTAATATCAATTGTAATGATTAGTTAAAGAAGCAAGCAGGCTCCCAATATTTGATCACTTAATACCTGTCTATGTCTAGTCTAGCTCAAATTTACATATTGGCACTAGGTTGACGTATATGCCGGTCTCCAACATCAGTCTAAATAGTTGGTCCCAAGCGTGAAATCGAAGGGGGTGAAGCGGCTGTCGATGTAGCCCGAATCCTTCCGACCGCAAACGAACGTAATGCATTCCATACCGGCGGCGCGTCCCAACTTGAGATGCTCTTTGACTTTTTTTTAGCAATAAAAAGATCAAATTATAATATATTGACTATGATAAAACCGATAAAAGGTTACACCATTGCTTTTTCCATTTGTTTCCAGAAGGACTTGTAGTATCATGTAGGCATTTTGCAATAATCTATCCATACCCGGTGAGCGCTTGTAATCGATTGAAGCCCGTGTTATCTCAATGTAACCAATTGGCCTCATTCATGTTGCCCATATTTCGAACGCCGATGTTTACTCCATTTATATACCTCACTGGTGTCCAACGTCAGAGCACGTTTTCAAAATTCTATAAAACCATTGCAATAATGTGTACGTGTCGTCGCACCAGGACAAGACTACTAATAGAGTTGGCAAATTCGATCAAATCGCATCTCTTAAAAATTAAAAAAAAAATGCGTCTCTAATATTTAGACGATTTTTTTTTCTTTGTCTTACCTAAAAAGGAGCGTTTTATCCCTTACCCGCTTTGGGCTTGGAATAATCGACATCGTAAGCTAAACATGAATAATTCTTTCCACGACTCCACCTATGTTTGCAATTGTGTTTCGATAGAACTGGAAAACGAATGCCAAGAAATAGACGCTTAAATAATTATTATTTTTATAAACAATAATTATTAATCTAAAACACTCATCCAAATTGAAAAAAACCTTCCGAGCAAAGATAAATGTCGCCGGCAGGACACGAACCCGCACTTTTTTTTACATTTACATTTTGCTCGGAAGGTTTTTTTCAATTTGGATGAGTGTTTTAGATTAATAATTATTGTTTATAAAAATAATAATTGTTACCCTTTGCGCTATGCACAAAAATCTTGTCTTAAGTTTTTAAGAACTTTAGTTTATCAATTAATGCTTAAATAATTATTTGGCATGGCAAAGTTGGTAAATGCGCCGCTCCCGGGTAGAGATGATAAGATATTTTTAATAAGAAATAGTTCCAATCTGTCCGGGAAAAGTGGTCACCCCACCGGGGTTGATTACACGCTAGGATGTAATATCTGATACTTAAGAATAGCGAACCCCTTTTCTTTATTTGGGGGCATAAAATATACCTAATTAAAAAAATACCTCGGGACAACGGCAGAGGAGCTCGTACTGTGCGCCTAAAGAATGGTAGTCATAAAAAATGTCAATTAACCTTCCACGACGGAAAGGGGTGTTTTTTACCCCCACCCCCACCCCTAGGCCTGCGGGAGGCTGGGGATTCAGGCTACCCCCATAACTTTGAAGATATTATCGGACCAGGTACGAATTTCTTACCAAATTATTACGTAAATTAAAATGTGTCGCGGATATTGCGTGCACCTATTGCTTTTTGGGTTTGTATTGTAACGGCATAAAACTGATATTTTTTAAACCCTATAAGTATTACAGGTAATGTCGATGCGAAAACAGTACTCACGCAGATGCGTTGCTGGTATATAACGCGCTTGAAACTTGTTATACTTTTTTTAATGAAAGACAACCATTCTCGGCTTACGAATATCATGACAATATTTGAAAATCTCCTACTACCATCACAGTAAGCGGAAGATGTTCCTTGTGTGATGGAGGACTTAGCCAGCCGAAGAATTGAACTCACTACGCCTGGGTGGGAACCCGACGCTCTACCAACTCAGCCGCTGACATGTCAATATAAACATATGTATGTATTAAAAAAAAATCCCAATGGGAGATCGTATACAACATTTGGCTTTTTTCGCTAATAATAATTAGTAAGCCTAAATAATATGCAAATCTGTTTCCCAGTAACGCTTTACAAGGAAATCGTTGCCGAGAGCGTATACAGGTAAATCAATAAATACAATCCTAAGTTATGTGTTATTTGCATCAATTCTGACGGCTTCCATGGTCGAGGGGTAAGGCTCTCGACTACGAATCCGAAGGTCGCGGGTTCAAATCCCGGCGTGCGCAAGTAAATTTTATTTATCTAATTTGTGATGTTTCACAATTAATTCATTTAGAAATAATAAACGGTATATTTGCACACGTTCCAGAGTGGAAGATACTCTCAGTATCGCCCTGGTGAAAGACCACCATCAGAAATGAAATGTTGTTTGAAATGGCTTTCAGCCGTATTTAGTGATCAGACCTGAATAACCAGGTATTTCCCCATCTTCCTCTTCCCTTTCTCCTTCCCCTCCTCAATACCTTTAGCCTCACGACATTCCAATTGGGGATGCCATAGTCTCACTGGCTCCAGACGGTTGAGAGCAGTTGGTATTCTTGTGCGGTACTCATATAAAAAAAACTCTAATTGCGCTATCTATTTATAATTCCACAACCTTTTAATAATGAGAAACGACTATTAAATACTCTTCATTTCTTTTTTGGTAGTATTTCATCCAATCCACTAATTCTAACCCATTGACTACCGAAATAAACTGAAATGTTTACTAAAAGTGAACATCCAAAAAAGGTATTTTTAATATTATAAGTATTTTTCATTTACAAGTTCTCTCTTTATTTGTCAATGGTGAAAAACGTAGTTAAATAATTTAACACGTCCTCCTAAACAAGACATGCCTGTCCATCCGACGACAATGCGAAAGTTGAACAAAGAGGATTCTGATACAATAGACTTGGAGTTTCAGTAGTTTCTGATGCCGCTGCAGTTATGAAGTTAGGAACAGACCCGCGGACATCTTGTTTGGCATCTCAACTTGACAACAATGTCCATAGAGATGACCACAACTTGGAAGATGAATAGAAGTCGAAGGAAGGACTCCTGAATGGCGCGAATTCGGTCAATTCAGACATATTCTGAAATACATTTCAAGTACCTTTGCTTCTACTTAAGTTTTTAGGACAGCGAAGTGGCGATATGGCAGTTGGAACGATTTGTAAACCTTATCTTGCAATAAATGGTAACAGTTTGACTACACGGAAGATCGGTAAGCTATAAAATTAATCGTCTTAAAAGAAAAGAAAACAATTTCTGCTAACATAATAAAATTTATATAAATCTTTTACTCTGTGGTCAAAAAAATTTATAAAAGACATTTTAGTATATAGGTGTCAGTTGTTATGGGATAAAACATACAATTACGAGAGAGCTATAGAATCGTATTAGAATGCTGTTCAAAATATTTTGTTATGTAAAAAAATGGAGTTATTAAAAAGTTTATGACCTAGCTTTATATAATGCTTCCAACCATCAGTTTGCCCAAAAATTATCAGCTTGTCATTTATTACATGCTTAGCAAACTAGTCAATGTTCCCTTATCTGAAAATACTCCTAACAATTAATATAATTGCAATTAAGAACTGTTATAGTACAAAAGTAATAGTAAAAAAATAAAGTAAGTAAAAATTTTTTTTTGATCTATTTAATTGATTATTTTATTTATTTTTAATAACCATACTTCATATTTAGTAATAAAAATATTTGAACATCTAACAAGTTTTTTTTTTTTAAATATTTATAATTAATTTGTGTGATGATGTTTTTAACAGATCGGGATGTTTAAATTTATTTGTAACGATTGTAATTTTTTTTTAATAGGTAAGCCTTCTACAAATTTTAATACTAGAGTTGAGGAACACCCGAGGTGTTTGGGTAATAAACAGTAAGTATTCTGAATTTGCCATCGAAATTTAGAAAACGGTCTGTAAATTTTACGTACAAATGCAACTTGTTATCAAAAAAAAAAATTTAAAAAAAAAATTGAAATTAGAAAAAGTGCTAATAGTCATTTAAATGTTCAATCAAAAGGCCACTTGAACTAATTTTATAATGGCTTGGAATCGTGTGGATAGATGTTTCTACTAAGATTACGAAAATGTTACTAAAAAAATTAGATTTATTTTTTATTTAACAAATATTAATCCGATTTTTTAGCTCGTGACGTCACTAAATATAAATGTCCGGCTCGCGGTTTATTTATTTATTTTTAAGAATTCCACACTATTTTTTTTATTTTGATATATGACAACACTGAGACTTCCGCTGACTTTAAACGTTTTACAACATCGATCTCGTTGGAGCTAAAAACATAAATCTCAAAACAAAACAATGGGTATTTTTTTCTGTATTCTATGATATTCGAAAAGCCATTAATTACATTATGATTCCCCTAATTATTCAGGCAATAATAAAATTATATAATAACAACATTGTTTACATCCGTACCTATTTTATATTATTATTGTGTTTTTATTATGAACTTATTTTCATAATCGAGTTACTATATGTTACTTTTATCGTCTCGCACTCTTAGGTAGTTAAATGAATCCATGGCAATAAATACGTAGTCCGCTCCGTCTCCGGGCTTCGAATTCGAATTTTGAGGATTTTGACAGATGCCAGATGTCAAAGTGAACCGAATTATCAGTATTTCGGTCAGGGTGCAAAGTTTAACAAATTCAAATTGTATATAATAATAATACTTGGATGATTTGTATAGCGCCATTTTTGTGAAAAATCACCTCAAGGGCGCTGTAGATATATATAGAAGTATAATTTGAATCTGAGAAGTAAGATAATAATATATAATAATGAAAAAACACATTTCGTACAACACCAGTTTTATTGAATTAATAATGATCGCCAACCAGGTTTCGCTTCACCGAAGCTTCGTCAGGGCTTATTATTAACTAAAGATAATTAGATATAGGCACATATATACATAAGTAAATAAAACAATGAGTGAAAGAGATACAAAATGAAAGAAAGAGACGCATATAGAGTGGGAGGGGACACATTATTTAGGAAGGATAATTTATTTAATTTGATTTAAAACTTCAGTGATTTTAATATTATACATTGGGTAGCTAGTATTTTTTTAATGATTAATCTGCTAATTTTATTATAAAATATTTGGGTTCCGTAAAACAGTTATGACTAATGACGTTTAACATTATAATGATCAATAAGATGGATAAACGAAAAAATAATTTTAAGAGATGTAATATTTTTTGTACTTGTACGCCTCGTTATCGTTATGCCCCTCCGCCATTCGTTTGTAATTCGTCGATTTTTTTAAAAATGTTTTTGGGTATTTAATTTTTTTTTTCGCACTCTTAAATTATGTTCGGTCTTTCCGGTTTATACAAAAATGGTTTGATTTTGGAGATTGAAATTTAAAAAAAATCGTCACGGCTTTAAAAATATGTTTAAAATATAAAAAATAATGCAAAAAAATGCAAGTGGCCTCTTGTTCGGCTAGATTAGATTATCACTCTTTTTTTCAGTATTTAAGTCATCTTACTTGTCTCGTGTTCTAATTCATACTGTGCAATTTAATGATAAGTTTTTATACTGGTCATACAATAAATTAACAGATTTTTTTTATATGAATACCGCACAAGAGTCGCAACTGCTCTCAACCGTCTGGAAACAGTGAGACTATGGCATCCCTAATTGGGGAATGTTGTGAGGCTGAAAGTATTTGGGAGTGGAAGGAGAAGGGGCAGAGGAAGGTGGTGAAATACTTGGCTATTAACACGGCAATTTTAAGCAAGGTTTCAATTCTGGATGCTGTTAAATATTGTTGAGTCATTTCATTAACCTAACACACACTTCTTTGAACAATATTTTATATTAAATATCCATACACGCAAATTATAGGAAATAATTGTTGATAACTTCTTTACTTTAAATTTATTTTAAATTTTGTTTTCATATAAATATTTGAATTGTTAATTTTAATTTTAATTTTGATTTCTTAGTTGTTCCTTAATTTTGTTTAAATTAATATTTTTCTGCTATACATATTATAATAATTCTTAAAATCTTCAAAAATTGATATTTACTTTGTACCGTCATTATTAATAAATGAATTAAAAATTACTTCACAACTTTATTAATACATAGATATAAACATGTTTCGAAAGCGATGCTTTCCTCATCAAAATTAAATTATAATTTTCACACGACTTCTTTTTTAATTCCTTATATAAATTTGTTATTCATTGTTTTATAATAATTATTGATTATTAATTAATTACATACTATAATCAATTTTTGTTTATGTTTATAATTTGTCTATTCTTCCATTACTGGGTTCTATGTTTATCATTTGTCTACACTTGACATTATTATTTTTTAATATTCTATATATTCCTGCATAACTAACTAACTAACCATCACGCCGTTTCCCCGCAGGGGTAGGCAGAGAGGACGGACCGCCAAACAACTCGATCTTAGCATACACTTCTTGCTTCATTCACTTTCATACAAAGTCTCATACATTCTCTTCTGTTATTCCGACTTCTGATATGGCCCAACTCAAGTATTTGATTCACTTGATCGTGCCACGTCTTCACGTCTTCACATTCGCGTCATATATTCTCCTTACACTCCTTTCTTCATTCATTCGATCTACATGCCCAAACCATCTAAGCGTCCCTTTCTTAATCTTGCTCACTACGCTTACATCAGCCGTGCATTCTTTACGAATCTCAACATTTTGCACACGATCATACATGGTTTTACCACACATTCATCTCAGAGATCTCTTTTCTACAGCATTCAGTCTACTTTCATTCTTCCTCTGCCAGTTTCATGCCTCACAGCCATACATCAGAGTTGGTATTAGCACTCCATTGTGGAGTGCTAGCTTCGCTTCTTTGGACAACTTTTTGTTTGCGCCAACCGCGTTCAGTCCTCCGTTAATGGAGTTTCCTACATTCACCCTTCTTTCAATATCCCTATCAGTCTTTCCATCTCTCGTAAACATACTTCCCAAATACACAAACTCATCTACCTGCTCCAAGTATTCACAACAATATTGCACACTGTTTTCGTGGGACTGTAGATCTTCCATACTGTTAGCAATCAGTACCGCATTCCTGCATTATATACAATAATAATAATAAAAATAATAATAATAATAATAAGAATAATAATAATAAGAATAATAAAAATAAGAATAATAATAATAATAATAATAATAATAATAATAATAATAATAATAATAATAATAATAATAATAATAATAATAATAATAATAATAATAATAATAACAACAATAATAATAATAATAATAATAATAATAATAATAATAATAATAATAATAATAATAATAATAATAATAATAATAATAATAATGATAATAATTGGATGATTTGTATAGCGCCGTTTTTGTGAAAAATGGCGCTGTACAAATATTAATGCCTACTATTTTTCTAATTATGTACAAACAGATACAGAAAAACATACAAAAAATATACATTTTGTTTTAACGCTTATTCCTAATAGTGATTAAAGAGTATTAAATAAAATAATGAAAATTTAAACATAGGAATAGACACGGAAAAAAAATATTTTGATAACATTAACATAAATACATAGATAAAAAAAAAATTCTGTGTCTTTTCTATTTTCATGTTCTTTGAAGATTGTGAACATTATTCCAATTAGTAATTAAAATTATTCCAATTAGTAATTAAAATTATTTCAATTAGTAATTAAAATTATTACAATTAGAAATTTTATTATTTTAGCCTATTTATGAATATATATATATATATATATATATTTTGCTTGTTCGTTTGAACCCACATAATTTCTTAGGTGGGTTCCAAGCATCAAGCATCCCGATTAGTGCAGGGGTCCGGTTCTTTGGCCATGGTATTGTTTACATGTGCAGGTAATTGGACTATCTTTCCTGGTCGAGATTTATTGCTCGTCAGTTGTGGAATTGGAGGATTTCATCTTCAGTCTATTTGAAGGTTTCCGGCATATCTGTTGACAAAAATGATATCTGTATTATATGAAATAGATTTTTTTAAAATACCTTCTGAAATACAAAAAGGGTACTCGTAGGTACAAGAAAGTGTTATTTAATTGTTCAAAATAATTAAATGGACAATCATTTCCGATTTAGAAGTTATTTTAGCATGCTTATTTATATAGAATTATTCTTTTTTTATTATTTTTAAAATAACTTCACACAGGTGGCGCTGAGTAAAATAATTTCCCTCAGGGCCTATGTCACCTTTTAGTATGCTGTGTAGGGGCTCTTTTTGAGGAGAGGAAGTAGTGAAGAAAATACCCATGTTGTAGAAGGGAAGAAACACAGAGGCTGGCAAATCATTCCACAGCCGGGCTATTGAACTTAAGAACGAGTCGTAGAAACGACCGGTTCTCATGTGACAAATATCAACCGTGTGCAAATGTTGGGGGTGCGTTTGGCGTGTTTCCCACATGTAACTTAACGGCAGCCTTGGCTATACAATATATCGAAAACCGACACATACTCGTACGAGTACAAATAGATATTTAAACGCCAACTCGAATCATAATCCCTCCCAGCTGTCATCAGTTATAAACACCTTAGTCACTCGATCAAAACGACTAGCGGATAAAGATCAGATTATGAATATGAAGAACTAGATTTTCATATTAGTGCTCTTTAAGCAAACGGCTTCTCCAAATATTTAATAGAGAAATCCATAAAAAAAGAAAAAAAAGATCATGAACCAGAAGAGCAACCACTCTCAATAGCCATTGTTCATATATCAAAGGCTCCACAGATAAAATTAGCCGAATCCTCAGAAAGAATAAAATCAAAACAATTTATAAATCGGAAAATAAAATCTCGTCTCTCTAAAGTCCGAAAGACCACATTCCACTTCAATCACATGGTATTTTTAAAAATACCTTATGGGGCAGGTGGAAAGGTGCAATTATGCAGAACATGGAGTAGATGTCACCAATAAACGCTTTACGTCATCACTAGTACAACACGTCCCTAATGAGGGTCATAAAATAGGATTTAATAATACCACGACAGTAGCTAGCCTTTACAATGAAACGAAAAGGATTTGCGGCGAAGCCTTTAAATTCATAAACACAAAAATAATATGAACACTAGAAATGACACAATCAGAATTCCCGACACTTGGAAAGTCATAATTGATCAAAATTACCCTTAACTTGCTTAAATCAAAGCAATCAGGTTACTACGCGCAAATAGCCTATTAAAGTCCCCGCCCCTACCCCTCCCCTTTACCAACACGCGTGCTACGTCCTAGACCATTAAAATGATTTTCACTCACTTAGGTCTTGACTTCTGTATTGAACGGACACGCGCAAGCCTCTGAAGATGGACAGTGCGATTTGTCTGAAACGTCAGAAGTTGAAAAGTCCTTCTAAGGACTACATTAGGTAAACCGAGAAATTAACCTACATCCTACACCTGTGAAACTCTATAAATCACACGCTTATATGTATATCGGACGTCCAAATCATAGCACGTATTTAGGAAATGGCAGAAATGCTCTTACGTAATCATATGCTAAAAGTGCGTCAACGCATCAAGGTGACGTATTTCTGTAATTCAGATGACGCATTTAATGAGATCAATGGCAGTTGTTGCCGTCACTATTTCTGAGACATACACCAGTGACGTCAACTAAATTATTAAAGATGTCATAACAGACGTGTTTCTACCAATCACTGTGAATATACATCAATTGTTTCATTGAGAAAAATCAAATGAATAGAGAAGTTATTTTAATAAACTATCATTGTGAAAAAGTTATTCGACTTTCATTGACCTATATTCTATACCTCTACAAAAGTCCTGCTAACAGATTAAAGTGTCGATGTCTACTGGTGTTGTCCTCCGAAATACAGTATTTCTATGGGTTCCGTACAATATGTATATACCTTTCTTTTTAATCCGGGAGTACAATGTTGATATAATTCACGTAAATGAATTATCTTTTCTGATAGAGATCTATTGGTCGTCAGTTGTGGAATTGTAGGATTTTCATCCTCATTATATTTGAAGGTTACCGCCATATCTGTTGACAAAAATGACATATATTATATGAAAGAGAAAAAAAGATATACCACAGAAATACACAAAAAGTTATGCATAGGTACAAGAAAGTTTTTTTAATTATTAAAAGTAATCAAATTTACCATTATTTCCGATTGAGCAGTTCTTTTGGCTTTCTTATAGTATTAAAATTATGGTTGTAGACTTTAGCTGTATTTGAATATTCATATATGCGTATTTCTTTTATAATTGCATCTACCTACATTTCGTACCTACTTTATAATAACATCTAGATTTTTTATAATTTTTCAATATAAAACAGATATTTTCTTATGTACACTTTATATTTATGTTTTACGTAAAAGCCTTTATGGGGCGAACATGTATAATGACTTTGGGGTGTTATTATTAAAAAAATTAATAAGATTTGTGTGTCCTGATAAGGGAACCTTCGTTTCCAAAACATGTTGATATTTATACGTTAAACCAGTCATTCCCAAAGTGGTCTATATCGAGGGGGTCTTCTTCAAATGAAAAAAAAATTGAGGTATATGAGACGTAAATGGGAGTCCACGAGAGTGGATTCCATTTAGGCAGGCCGTCACCAAAATAATGGATTCCCGCAAATGTAATAATCCATCTCACAGATATTACCTATGTAGATACTTACGTAATACGCTCTAATAATAGACATAAATTCCATAATTATATATTTATAATTATATATATACATATGATACGTATTGTGACTCCCATTTACGTCTCATATACCCCAATATTTTTTTTCTAAATATATATATATATATAATATATATATATATATATTTCATAAAATTGTGCAAGTAGGTAATGCTATTCGCTTTATGATAGGAGAACTTGTGACTTGTAAAAACTTGCCTATTTGCCACCAGTAGCAAGTAGCAACGTCGCGGCCGTATTGCGTACATAAGCGCAATAACAACCCTGGTCCAGACTTGTACCAGTACCAAGAATGGCGCAGGCTTGAACCAATCGTGCTAGCATGAACTTGTTTAATTCGTCCATTATAAATACGAATATCAGAGAAAAACATTGATCATTTGTTTTCCGAATTTTGAGAAGAAAAGTGTTAAGCAAATATTTTCAAAAATATAATTAGATAACTATGGAGTGTATTATAGCAATGTATATGTATGTATGTCTTGAAATACAAAATATTAAAATGTCAAACATCAAACATGAAGATATAACGGGACTTTTGGCACTTTGATTTAATTATTTATTTAAAATCTTGACAAAGTAAATCAATGTCATCTTGTTTGAGAGTGCTGGAGAAAAGCAAGTAATTTTTTTTTGTAGAATTTTTCGTTTGTAGTTCCTCCGATAGCATAAATCTGATTACATTTTTTGCATTGTATCTTATATTATGTCAAATCTTTTAAAGGCGTATAATTAATAAATAAATACTCGGGTCTGGCCTTGTCAAAAGTCAGAATAATAGAAGAGTATGTGTGAAGCGATGTATGAATGTGAATGAAGCAAGGAGTATGTGCCAAGATGGCGTTGTATGGCGGTATACCCTCTCTGCCTACCCCTGCGGAGAGATGGTGTGATGGTTAGTTATTTAGTTTATACGCATAATCATTAATGGTTTTCTTTCTATATTTAAAGACATGGTTCTATGACAGGTACATACATTATTCCTCTCTACCAAATCTTTAAAAAAGATCTTTGCAGATTAAAATATGGTTTTATACCGGGAAACAATTTTGATTGCTGTCTTAACATATTTAAATAGCTTAATTTTTGTCCTCAGGTAAATGCTAGTATAGATGGCCGAAGCAAAAAAAAAATAATATAGGCAGTACAACGTTGATTATTGGCTTACTGGTGGGCCATATTACCCTACCATTTTTTAATATGTTGATTATTAAAGTTTTAGAAAAAAATAAATTAGGTTGATTTCTGATTACAATGATTTACTTTGACTGATACAATTTGATACACGATTATTTTTTTTTAGAGAAATAAACGACAAAGATTTTATGACATCTTAAACAAAGTGTTTTTATTAGTAATAATGCTTATGGTGTGACATATTACCCGAAGCTACTCTACACTAAATGAATGCTAACACACAGCTTCTGAGATGCTAACTTGGCATTAACATTGGTATGCTTGGTATAACTTGAAGTGGAACGCATGTCGGAAATATTTTTTCCGTGAAAGGAAACTAAATTGTCACCTCGATCCTTTTTGGATGTAACCAGACTTGATAAGGACTCAGTAACTATAACAATAGTAACTGTAATATCATCCAAAGTGCAGTGTTTTCTAATATTGTGCCCGTGCGCGCAAAATCACACCTTCTTAAGCTATAACTTTATAATATGACGTGTTAATTTTTAGTTACCTACCGATTAAGAATGTTTCTGTTTATACATTATAAGATAAACGCTAGCAAGTAATATTTGTACAGCGCCCTTGAGAAGATTTTACACAAAAAAACGGTGCTATATAAATCATTCAAATAATACTATTGTTATTATTAATACACTTATTACACACACATATTTATTTATTTGTTTAAATATTTATATTTCTCATTTAGTCCTCTTAAAAAAATAAATATTTAAAAAAATGGGAACTGTTTCGTAATGCTGGCGTCCAACAGGGATCAGTTTTGTCACCGACTTTGTTTTTGTCAGCACATCAATGACCTCGTGACATGTGCACCGATTCATTGTTACGCGAATGACAGCACATCCCATGGTAGCTTTTTGTTTAACAAGCCCCCAATGGGCACACAAACTCCAATGGCACGGAGATATTCACCAGGGCGATACTGCGAGTATTTTCCACAAATCTTTCAAAGACTCAATAATTTCTGATTACGCCTATAAGCGATAGAAATAATAATCTAGTCTCCTTTAACGGAAGCAATCAGCAAACGCGCGCCAAACATTACACACGGTCGACATTTGTCACATGAGAACGGATCGCTTCTACGACTCGTTCTACTGTTCAACAGCTCGGCTGTGGAATGATTTGCCAGCCTCTGTGTTTCCCCCATCCTACAACATGGGTCTCTTCGAGACCCAAGTTTACTCCTTCCTATCCTCTAAAAGTCCCTCCACACAGCATCCCCAAATACGATATAGGCCTTGAGGAAAATTATTTCCCTCGGGGTCTCCTGTATGGAGTTACTGTAAAAAAATAACATCAACCACATATTATTAATAATAAGTATACATAATTAATAAGGTGGATGAGGTAGTTTTTCACAAAAACGGCGCTATACAAATCATCCAATTATTATTATTATTATGCGTATTTAATAATAAATTTATATAATTAATAATGACTACACATAATTAATAACATCTATGTACAATTAATAACAACTACATGTAATGAAATAATAAAACGACCTCTCGGAATAACAAGGTTCCATCTGATACTGACCGTATTCTGAGATAACGGGCTTCAAAGATCTAAATTACTGTATTTCAATACGTATTCAACTTTACATTGTTTTGAGCATGCAAATACGGTTAGTCGTAGGTTTGATTGATTTTAAGTATTATCAAGGAATTATTAATTAAAAATTAATAATTATTATTAATTAAAAATACGAAATCTGTGAAAGTAATTTTATTAGTTTAAACCTTGTTACGCAATTGAGTGATTTCAAGTAAGAGAACAAGGTTCCATTTAGTGTTCTAACAGTAATGTTTTTTTTGGTGTACTTCTCTCTTATGAAATTGTGTTAAAATTCGCACTGTTCCGAAATTTAGGAATGTAATCAAACAATAAATAAAACAGATAATAATTATTTATTCTGAGAGGTGTGGTGATTAACAAACAGCAAAAAAAAATTATTAATAATTTTAATTATGAAAAAGTATATTCAATAATAAATCAGCAAAAATGGTAAGCACAAGATCCTTAATATATGGAAAAAATATAATAATAGACGATTCGTTTAACAATAAAAAGGAAAAATAAAACTATGTACCTAAGTAATTATGGTTATTAAAATAAATCAAATAAAATCGTAATAGTATCGACATGGTTCAAAATAAAAAAAGTGAATTAACAGTATTGTGTATTAACCCATGTATTAAACAAACCATTGTCTAAAACTATAGAAATGCATGGTAATATTTTCGGTCTTCCGGAGGAATAGAAATTACCTTTTTTATATATCGTGAATTTTTTGTTGAGATACAATTCCTTGCGTATTTCTTTCGTTTTTCGGATCAATCAATATGGAAATTGGAAATACCAATTCAACGTTGAAACTATTATTTCTCCTTCTCGGTTTATCGCGAATTAATAAATTTTCAATTTTCAAAATATTACAGCTGAAAGCAGTTATATACTCCAGTTCATGCATGTTTTGTATAAACCGAAGTACGGACACTTTTAAAAGTAGTATTTGCTTCGAAGGACTGCCGTAATCTTTAAAATCATCAGCGCACATTTGCAAAACTATAAGTGACTTTCTTCTATTCACTGACTTCAGTAATCTCATGAGACTGATCGGAGGAAAGAACTCGGTCTTGGACATGACCTTCTCAATAGCACTGTGAACACGGTCAACTTCTTTTATGCAGGAATGGCCAGGTATCGAGTACTTCATGGTAATCGAATGGTTATTTGTGGATTTTCATTGTGAAAATATAAAACAGCGGCGTTTATAAAAGAATTCCTATTTTGCTGAATGTATGAATCGCTCCACGTTATTAATTCAGTGAAATTATTCTCAGCAACCCAAAGAAAATCTAAAATCTTTTTAAAAGCAATCGCTAAGCCAATTCCATCACAACCAAACATGCTCTCATTCCATATCACACAAAATATATGGTTTTGGTTACCGAGTAGTGTGCAGTTAAATTGTACACATTCGCTTAAGAATTTACTTCTGCTCTCGGACATAATATAACGTTTTGTAAATCAAAACAAAGGACAGGTATATCATTTTTCCCATCAGCATCACTATCCTCTCTCGTAGCCATCTTATCTTTAAACTGATTTTCATACTTTAATGACAAATGTTCAGTCAACAGATTATATCATTTGCATCGACATTTTTGCAAAGATCACATCTATCAGATTTCTTCACGTAAAAATTTAAATTAATTTCGGCCATAAAAATATGCATGCACATGCCAATTTCACCGGCGTTGTATTCATCTCTTCACAATATTTTGTATACAAATCGTACATTTTCATCAGGTCCAGATTCGACTCTAAATACTGTCGTGATGTTTTTTTCAGTAGTGCGACTCCACCATGTGAAATGAAACAATATGCTCCATCACTTCATTTATTTTATCTGAGGAAAACAGTCAAGAACAGTCAGAATCGCTGTCTGATGGCTTATAAGGTGTTCCAGAATCTCTGTAATCCTCGTATTCAATCATTTTAATAAAGAATCACGCTTTAATCACTCTAATATACACTAACATCATTCCAACGCTCGGAAACCTAACAGTTCATCAGATGGAACGCTCTGTATAGATTAACGTGAAGTGGGTTACAAAATAACTTTTTACGTTGGAGTAACAAGGTTCCATGTGCACTTGAAACCTTGTTTCATAAATTGTAGTGAATAACTGATGCAGTTGGAACTTTTAACACTTTCTAATTCCCTTAATATTTACTAGATTTTGCTGGTGTCTACAGAAGAAATGAAGAATAGTGCAGTTGGAACCATTTACAATCAATAACTCAAATCAGCCCAAATTGTCAGTTGGAACCTTGTTATTTCAAGGGTTCGAAATAATAACTTTATGAATGAATAATAATAACTACATACAATTAATCAGCACTATCTATAGTTCAATAATAAATAATAACTATATACAATTAATAATAAATAATAACTATATAGTATTTAGAGACTATTTTGGCGCTCTCGTAGCTACCGGCAGCTTTTTATAAGCGCTCCAGTTTATCTGGGAAATATTGGGAAGTTCTTAATTTTTCCGGTGTTAAAATAGCGTTAAATAACCGCAATAATTTATAGGTTACATTTATAAAAATCATATAATTTTAATGTGGCCTTTTCGTGCTTAAATCAAGTTTATAATAAAAAATCAAATAAAAACCCAAACATTTTAACTTCAAATCTGTCACGTTGTTCTAAATTAACCAAAAGCATTGGTCATCGGTCGAAGGCGTTCGCCACATGTGCTTGTTAAAAGACCTTTGCCTGTCAAAAGCCTAGTGAAGTGTCCACAGTGAATGGATGATTTACAATGTTATTCTTTGACCTATGGTAATTGTAAACAATATCGTATACGACCGAGCTACACAACGCAAACTTAATGGTGAATGTGTTATTTTGGACCATTTAATAGCTGCAAAGATATCGTTGTATAACCTTGAACGTTGTCCTACAACCGCAACCCGTAAAATTAGATTTCGTGGCTGCCGAGAAAGGCGCAATAGGAAAAGACATTTGACAAGAAGATCTTCTGCTGTCACAGCGACCTGAGTTCTGACCTCCAGTCTACAGAGCAGATCCGGTGCATCATGCGGCCCACGGACGTGCCCGACCAGGCTGCTCTGCGACCTGGTGTGGTCCGACCCCGATAAGGACACCACCGGCTGAGGCGAGAAATGGACGGCACGCTGGTGTGCTCTTTCCAGATCCTGAAACTGGCCGACAAGCGCTACCTGGCGTACGGGCAGACCAACACCAAGCGTCCCGTCAGACCGCCCAGGGGCGTCACCAACAAAGACAAAGAAGATTGGATATGGATATGGATCAGTTCCCCCTGCCCCCGTCCTCACCCGCCGCCCAACTTCACATAAGTCCTATCATTTGTATTAGCGTTTTGCAATATATCGTAAGGAATAAATACAGTTAGCTTTTTTTTTCAATTTAAGATGTATGAAAACTTAGATCAAGCCGTATTTAGTTTTGATAATTTAACTGCATCTCTGTACATCATCTATAAATAATGTGTAATGATAGCCTGTCCAAAAAAAAATGTAATAGATGTAATATAGGAATAATGTAAGAATAGGGAGTAGGATTTGTACAGCGCCCTTGAGGTGATTTTTCACAAAAACGGCGCTATAAAAATCATCCGATTATTATTATTATTATATAATTAATAATAACTATATACCATTAATAATACATAATAACTATATATAATTAATAATAACTACATAGAATTAATAATAAATATATATAATTTACATAAGTATTAACTATATACAATTCATATTAAATAATAACTATTAACAATTAATAATAAATAATAAGTATATGGAATTAATAATAAATTATAAATATACATAATTAATAATAAATAATAACTATATAGAATTAATAATAAATAATAACTATATACAGTTAATATTAAAAAATAACTATACATAATTAATAATAAATAATAACTATGTACAATTAATAACAAATATTAACTTTATATAATAAACATAAATATTAACTATATACAAATTAATATAAAATAATAATGCAATTAATAATAAATAATAACAATGTGCAATTAAGAACAAATACTCATAATTTATTAATAATTAATAACTACCTAGCAGATTTATTTTATCACTGAACCGTTTACTAAACTAAATAATAATAGTTATAATTTATAATTAAAAAATTTAAAACTTCAAAATTAAATCATTTTTTAAAAATTAAAATATTCCAGTCCTTTACTATTATGACAGCTGTTTCGGTGTTCAGGGCACTTTAAAAATGGCTTTGAACGCCGCAATAGCTGTCACAACAATAACAATAATGGGTGCACATCAGCTAGTATAATATAAAACAAGTTTTAGGACAATAGATACACGAAAAATTCAACGAACAAACTCCACTCAAACAAAAATGTAGATTAAGGGACGCCTCCACAGATTGAAAGATGTTGCGGCTGAAGAATGTATATCAAGATGGTAGATAAAACACACCATGTTCACAAATGTAAGTATAAACGAAGTAATTCAACGTAGGTACTGTGTTTTTTTTTTAGAAATGGAGATACTGCGTTATTTCTTATAAAAACGAGAAATATTAAATTGTGTCTTATGTAAAACATACGAAATTGGATACTTAATAACTTCCTACAATCAACTCATTTTTGGCAATTTTGGTAATTACTGTGTTTTTACTTAACACGGCAGTGTATGTATATCATAATATATACAATATTATTCAAATATTTGAACAACCGAACAGTCAAATTAAAGGAAAATGATGATATATATATTCAATACATTAAAAAAAATACAAATTAAGTATTTTTATTCCACTTTTATTTTATTTATTATGTACACAGTAGTTAGGAGTTATATGAAATGTACACAGCAGATAGGGGTTACATGGAATGTACACAGCAAATAGGGGTTACATGGAATGTATGCAGCAGATAGGGATTATATGGAATATACATAGCAGATAGGGGTTATTGGGATGTACACAGCAGATAGGGGTTATATGGAATGTACACGGTAGATAGGGGTTATATGGAATGTACACAGCAGATAGGGGTGATATTGAATGTACACAGCAAATAGGGGTTATATGGAATGAACACAGCAGGAAGGGGTTATTGCGATGTACACAGCAGATAGGGGTTATATGGAATGTACACAGTAGATAGGGGTTATATGGAATGTACACAGCAGATAGGGGTTATATGGAATGTACACAGCAGAAAGGGGTTATATGGAATGAACACAGCAGATAGGGGTTATATGGAATGTACACAGCAGATAGGGGTTATATGGGATGTACACAGCAGATAGGGGTTATATGGAATGTACACAGCACATAGGGGTTATATGGAATGTACACAGCACATAGGGGTTATATGGAATGTACACAGAAGATAGGGGTTATATGGAATATACACAGCAGATAGGGGTTATATGGAATGTACACAGCACATAGGGGCTATATGGAATGTACACAGCACATTGGGGTTATATGGAATATACACAGCAGATAGGGTTTATATGGAATATACGAATACTGTATTTCGGTATCAAAAAGAAAACATTTTTTGACATTCAGAGTAATTTTATTTAGAAAGCATCACGAAGATTCTGCTGTTATATTATTTTTAAGCATTAAACAATCATTTAGGGCTTTAATCAGGCGAAATACTTTTAAATCACATGTGTATGATGACGGCGAAAAGTTTCTTGAAATGACCAGAGCTGAATAGTCACTTCCACACCTTCCTCTTCTCCATTTCCTTCCACTCCTTATTACCATCAGCCCCATAACATATCCCAATTGGGGATGCCATAGTCTCACTGGGTCTAGACGGTTGGGAACAGTTGGGACTCTTACGTGTTATGACATAAAAATAATATATAAAATTAACAATAAATGGATTATTTCTATAGCGCCATTGCCTCAAGAGCGCTTTACAACATAATTTATCTACACTATACATTATAACTGAGACATATATCTTACATTTTAGAAAAAATTAAGTCCAAAATGTTACTATTTACAAAATCTGAACTGTATATAAGACTGGAGCTTAGACATTTGGGAAGGTTGTTAATAAATCATAAAAGTACATGTTTTCACGCACATTTTTTTTTTCACACTATATATAAATATTTTTTTTTTGTTTTCTTTTTTTTTTTTTTTTTTTAAATTTTTTTTTTTTTAATATTTTTTTTTACAGAAAGCGTGTATATATTTTTCTGTTTTCTTAATTTTTTTTTAATATATTTTTTTTATTTTATTTATTTACTTTTTTATTTTTTAATAAAAAATTTTTCACAGTTCATATGTATATATTTTTTTAAGAATATATAAATTATAGAGAGACCGATGAAAGGTTACATCATTGCCTGTACTATTTTTTCCAGAATGACATTTTTTTTTTATTTACAAATAAAAACAATTCAAAAAGTTCCGATAGAATACTAAACTTTGCAATCATCGTAAGGATAGCAGCTAATAATATCGGATTTATAAAAATGGAGGATAATATTAACAAGTCTTGAACTTGAAGTATGATATCGGTGTAAATGGTGTAAATTGAACTGGTCTCATTAGCTATGTTGGTTAAGCGGTTACCCCGGATAGGTAGAGGTCCTGGGTTGCGACTGAAATCTTTTTATTTTCTGTTGTTCTTTCGGTTTCGTGGTTCATTTGGGATGTGTTAATATTATCTTCTTCAATGATTAAATATTACAATGAGGTTTACAAACTTCAATAAGTTGTAAAGAATAAATTGAATACTTTTTAGTAGTTTGTCTAATGGGAGCTTGTTATGCAAATCTCAAAATTTACAGATAAGGTTACAAAATGTCTATGTATATGTCTATATAAAATAAATAATACATATGTAACAAACTTACAGGATAAATATTTTTCACGAATCTTACTCAAAAAGATTTCTACAAATTAAAATTATTAACGGAACCGATAAAGGATCGTTAGATTCGCCCCGGCCGTCGTCGAAGAGACGACGGCAGCTATAAAAACGCAAACCACAAATCTACAACTGGCCTATAGGTTCTTAGGTGAACCTGAGAACGGTTGGGTTAAATAATAACATGATATTACAGTAGTTAGCGCTTCCGACAAATGTCATATCATACTAGCAAAATTAGATGGCGTCGATTCTCCTTACATATTTACGTACTTTTATATAAATAAAGTAAAAAATGAAGTGAATTTTTTTAGACCTCCGCATGTGCAATTATTTTTTATTTATTTTTATGAACCTGACAGTATGTTTTTTTTTTTTTAATTGTGTATTTTTCTACTGAGTCTGAGTATGGAATAAATACCCATTATAAAAAAACCTTTTAAATATATACAGGTATTTAAAAAAAACTAGAAATGTACGTATGGATAAATTGTATTGTTTTATGATGTTTTGGTTACCAATTAAATAAATGTAATACATACCAAGTGATGAAAGATCCTAGTTTTCCAACCGCGTCAATTTATCCTTTTACGACTCGTACTCGAAGGTAGGTAATTTTAATAAAATCTGCTTTTATTAGAAGTGTACTCTCAAAAGAAACAATTCGTTTTCGGTTATTCTATCTGCTCTGACCACTCGAACAGAACAATTATTTTATATTGAGATATAAATTCGCAGGGTTCATAAAAGTCTTTTTAATCAGCGCGATAAAAATTAACACGATAAATAAAACATAGTCGATATCTTATCTTCTTATTTCAGGAAAGAGGAACCGCCCACCTTGGTGAAAACCACCATGCAGAATAGAAATGGCTTTAACCGTGTTTTGGTGACCGAATAGCCAGGTACTTCGGCCTTTTTTTTATACCATACAATAGTCCCAGCTGCTACCTACCGTCTGCAGTCAGTGAGACTATGGCATCCCCAATTGGGGAATGTTGTGAGGCTGAAGGTATTGGAGAGGGGAAGGAGAAGGGGCTGAGGAAGGTTGGGACATATTCAGATCTGGTCCCCAAACCCGAATGGTGGTCTTTCACCAGGGCGATACTGAGAGTATCTTCCACTCTGGAACGTGCGCAAATATACCATATATTTATTATTTTTAAATGAATTAATTGTGAAACAGCACAACTGCGCACGCCGGGAACATTACAGTCAAGCTGGCTCTGTATAGTCTTAAGCAGGAATGCGGTAATCAAATATACTCAGTTTTTTAAGACTTATAAAAATATTTTTATATCTTTTCAATATATTTTAAAGACGGCGCTACCGAACTGCGATGTGAGTACGTAACGTTCTGATTCAAAAATTAAAATAAATAAAAAAAAACTTAATTCTTATTTTAAGTACATATCGCAACCCCCCAAAACTAAACTGTCGCAAATCAAAAATTGTCACAATGAACGCTTTGAATGAATGAAGTCGTATTACACACACTCGCTTTGTTGTTTGAATTTTGTTAAACTGTCGCAGTGCACAGTTATTTATGGCTCTAAACACTAGACAAAATTATTATTAATACTTTTCAATCAATGTTAAAATCACCATAATCTTGATTCCCGTAAGTCTCTGTAAATAAACATAGTGAAGATGCAAAACTTCAAAGATCGTTTTCCGGGTTTGACATATTTTGACCTGTGACAGTTTTGTTGCGAGGTTCAAATATGATGATTTTTTTGCCACCCTCCTTCCCGTCTGCCCTATATAGGTAGCGTTGCAGTCGGCGTGGTCACATTTCTCAACTAGATTAAAAGAACATATAAGATGTTATATAATCTTACAAAATATCTTTAACTTAATAATCCCGTCCCGCTTGACAACAACAAATCTAAACCCTTACATATAGAAAAATAAGATTAAATTTACTTGAATAATCAGAAAAAAAAAATTAATAATCAGAAATTAACAAACTAACGAATGATCCTAATATAAAATTAATTAATAAAGTAAAGAAAATTATATATTCACCGTTTCTCAGTATGTTCACATTATCAAAACAATACAACACATTTAAAAAAATCAATTAAGAAAACATTGTCAGTTAAATACGAGCAAACACATTATAAATGTGAAAAACTCACAGAATTCAGAAGTTTAATTATTTTCTAACTAAATCGGTTTTACCGATAATAATTTTTTTTTTTTTAAATCCGTCCAAATTGAAAAGGAGTGGGAGTAAATAAAATCATATAAATACGTCGTCACAATGTGGATTAACCACAGTTTGAAAATGGCTGAACACAATAATAAAAACTAAAAATACTTGCAGAACTTAATAATAACATTGTTAAAATTGATTTACATTAAATTAAAAAAAAAAGGGTTTTATTCTTGGCCGAGGCAATGTGTATATTTTTTTAATTGAAAACTATTATTTTATGTTTTTTTACTATTTAAAAAAAAACACTTATTTAAAATTAAAAATACAATTTTTAAATCGTATTAAAAAAAACGTAATTCACGGGGCGGTAGTATTTTATATTTGGCTTCGTTTCAAATATCAGGGCGGAGATAAAAATACGAATGTAAAATTTTTTTTGAAGAGATTAAACAACAATGTTTAAGCCACACGCCAATTTAAAAATATATGTACTTAGGTATGTAATTAGTGCTCAATACTTTTTTAACACTAAATTGAGAAGAGGAGGCGGGAGGAGTCGAAACGCGGTGACACTCGAAACGGATCCATCACTCTGTATCCAGTACACGCACACGATGACCGAATGTTGCAAAAATTTAAGATTATGGACCTTTCTCTGCACGTGAAATCGTTGGTGGAATTGTGTTACCATAAATGTGTTTTTGAGACAAAAACCTCACATTTACCGAATCCAAAAATATGGGATTGAAAGTCAGAACAAGTACCTGCTATACTAGTAGTAATCCACATATTTATTTATTATATAGTACATTGTCGTTAGATGAAACTGTTCAATGTTCCCTAAATGGCAAGAAAAGAATAGGACAAAATTTGGGCAAACATATATGGCAGGAACAGTTGAAGCAAGCTGACTTTTAGATCCAAGTGATTAGATTCTAGAAAGAATTTTGGTTAAGTTTCTTGGAAGAATATCATGTGATGGAGAAGTTCTTATGTTGAAATTATTGTTCTCTTTTATTATACTGGCTACAAATAAGAGATTATTTATTTATACTAGGTTTTATGTTCTCACTTAAGTGAGAAGAATCAAGTTATAGAATATCTTTTATTATAAACAAATTACATAAAATTACAAATACTCAGATAAAGGATGACAAGTGATATATTAGCAAAATCAATGTTACTTATTTTAAGTAGTAGCAGGATTTTTTTTCTGTAACTGTACAAGTTATCGACAAAAACGTTTATTAGCACACTCTATCTTATCATACAGTCGACGCATTTGATAGAGCGGGCTAAAAAATTAAGGCAATAATATTTCTGAATGTATCCAGGCGGAATATGCTGTGGCGTCTTCAATACCGAGAATTAAAAACATTGACTTGAGTACTCCTAGGACATTATTGCCTGATTTAAAAATGGGAGTAATATGGGCTATTTTCCTACTTCTGGAACCACTACACTACTGTTCGAGGCGCACACTGGTGAGAATTTTGTCCTGGTCGAAACAAATAAAATTAAAGGTATATTTATACAAAAACAATGCAAAAGTCAAAATAATTCAGCAGTGGTTGATTTTTACGACGATATATTTTTCTCCTGGCGGATTTATAAAAATTGAAACTTTAAAATAACAATTTTATATTTTATTCGTCACATGTCACGTCTTTTTGGTTTCAAATAAAAAATTTTAAAGTTGAAATATTAATATTTTTGTATAATAATTTTACGCCAGAGATCCTCATCGTTTTTGGCAGAAATTACAACGAGAAGAAGATTTCTCGTTTTTTTTTCATGGTAGGGAATATTTTTAAAAAATTGTTGTTAGGTGGAGTGCATATTTGGAGAAAGTTATCGGTTTTTCGAAATTTATTTCTAATTTTGAAACTGTAAATTGATGGTGGAATTCCATATTAAAACGATTTTTTTTTAAATTAAAAAACCTTTGTAACTTTTTTTCCACTTATTTATTTTCGACCGGACCGGTTTCACCCTATCACGGGCATCCTCAGACTGGTACAATGAATACTAAATCTATGGTATATATAGCATGGATGTCTGGAGTCAATTCCCTGCTTTCTAATATTGTTTTTATTATTTGAAATTTATTTTATTGCCGACGGTACTGTTTTCATCTTAGCAAACAAGACGGAAATCACAGGGAAATAACAAAACTAGAAAGAATCATCTGTTCAAATAAAAGCTGACGAACGACTTTATATAAATTGAAAAAAAAACACATAGATTCAGTAAATAAACACAATGTAATCCGTCTTCCAGAGGTTAATAAACCATCCCGAAAGTAGTTTTTAAAAACATAATAGTAAACAGTACCGTCAGCAAAAAAATAAATTTCAAATAATAAAAACAATATTAGAAAGCAGGGAACTCACTCCCGACATCCATGCTATATATACCATAGATTTAGTATTCATCGTACCAGTCTGATGATGCCCGTAATAGGGTGAAACCGGTCCGGACGAAAATAAAAAAGTGGAAAAAAGTTACAAAGGTTTGTTAATTAAAAGAAAATCGTTTTCCGAAATTTGTTTATTGCAAAATTTTTTAGTCAGAATTTTCAATAATTATTTATATTTTTTGTATTAACAAATAATAAAATTATATTAATTTACAAACAGTTGTATTTGTAGTGTTTTTCATGATAATAACTACATAATATATATATATATATATATATAATGTAATATATATATATATATATAATGTGTAAACAGTTATATAAGTTGTACAAAGGTGTCAAATACTTGCATATTACATACCTACTATAATAATAATATATTACGATTATGATATTCTAGATGATATTGTCCCAAAACTGATCAGAGGCATGCAAATGCAGCTTTAATGTATCATATACATACTCGCCCCCACTGCTGTTCAATATCAGGTTATGTTCTGATTTTCCAAATAGTAACATTTTGTACATAATTTATTCTAAAATGAAAACATGTTAGTTGTAAGACTCCCTCACTAGTTTAAGTCACTAGCTACAGGTCTAAGTTGTAAGTCGCTATCTATATAAGTCTTAGATGTAATTCACTAATTATAAGTCTGAATTAGGTATTTTCTAGTTATAAATCTTAGCTGTAAGCCATTAGTAATAAATCTAATATGTAAATTATCAGATATAAGTCTAAGTGATAAGGTATGGGTTAGGTAAATTATGTTGTAAAGCGCCCTTGAGGTGATTTTCTCACAAATAATCCATTTATTATTATTATATTATACAACCAAGTCGGCCGAATAAAATGGGTTCGCGGGCCATATGATATAGGCTCGTAGGCCGCGGGTTGCGCACCGGTGAATTTGGCTTAATCATTCTTTATCTTTAAAGCGAGATAGTACAACATCTATATAAGCATGCAGTTACGGAGAATTCTTTACTGCGCAATTGATTTTTTGGAAATCTGACCCAGTATTGCATGTAAGTGTTCCTAATTTATTTATTATTACCTTTTGATAAAAATATTTCCGTCGCTTTGATAAGAGTTTTGTGTGTGTGTATTCATATCCAATAAAAATATTTTTGAAACGTTTTTCGGCAATTGATTTTTTTACATGATCGTATTTATCCAAAACTTAAAAGCCTTTTTTGCATACATAAATAATTACAATCGTCTGTCACGCGTATACAGTAGAGATTTACATGCAATTTTTTTTTTTAAATTGTCTGTGTCATTATAATTTTTTTTTTAAAGAAACTGAAAATTTATATGAATATCGACAAATTATTTACTACAGTACTTGTTTATTGAACACCTACAGTGGCTAATAAACTTTTTAAGGCAACAATTTTCCATTTTTCGTGAGTAGATTTCTAACTGAACAATTAAAAAAAATATTAATAGTGCGAACATATATAAAAACAATTACCCCCAATAACGAACAAAATAATAATGCGGAATCACATTTTTTAAAAGTTTGCCAATATTGGCACGAATGAATGATCGAATGTAGTAATCTAATCACATTATAATAATAATAAGTTTTTTTCTGAAAATTCCTGTCGCAATTAATGAACGTTTGGCGATTTTGTTTGTATTTTAAACGTAACGGAAGCGACAAACTTCTCATTTTAGATACTTTGCCTTTGCAGGAGAGTGACTGGGTATTTGTCGACTTTTTTTTTAAATATTTCAACCTAATCGTCCAGAATCAAAATTATCACCTTTCGTTCACAATATTTTTTCCTAGTTTAATGGCTTTCTTTAGAAATTTGTAATTTAATTTTATGCTTATGTTGCACGTTGTATTTTTTTTTTAAATCAATGGTTTAAATTAAAAATAACAAAATGTCATCAATTAAATTAGAAACACAAAAAAAACTGTTTTTTAATATTAAATCTTTGAAAATGATGAAAAAGAAAATTGTTTTATTTTATTTAATCATTCTTTTTAACATTTTTAATTAATTCCATTTCTCATTTTTTTGTTTATGTTTGTAATTTGTCCTACGTCATTATTTTTCAATTTTTTATTTGTCTAATTCTGTCATTATTTCACTAAATAATGGATTAAACAAAACATTTCTCATTTATTTCAACTTTTTTTTCATTGGAAATCGTTATGTTTATTTCTTTCTTTAGGTATTTTTTTTTTTTAATTTCGAAAATGAAACCAACTTGTAAAAAAAAAAATTATCTTCATTTAAATAATTCAGTTTTTTAATTAATTTGTTTGTTTGTTTTCAGAATCTCTTTAAAAATGACACTACCATTCGTACCGACTGAGGATGAAATCCGTTATAAAGTCTCAAAACCCGATACTAGCAAATATCAAGTAGGCAAGGTGTTTCAGTTACCAAACTACGTACTTCAAACTGTCATAGTACCCATAGTTAAAATAACCGACACAAAATCAACAAAGCCATGAATCCACAAGTCCATTAAAATGGAAAAATAACTTTTTAAACGCTGACCGAGTAGAACTTCGCCCTAGGGCCCCCATAAGTATATCTATTCGGAATGTGGTTTAAATCACGCTGGATCGAGAAACAATATATGACAATAACGTAGAACCGAAACACTTGACTGCCAAACGCAATACACAAATATTCGCTATTCTTTTAGCTCAACATCACGCTATACAATGTTTTACATTGCTCACCCTTTCGAGAATGTTTACATTATTAGTTATTTTGACCAATGAAAGGGCACATTTGTAGTATAACAACCCGTCAAGGGGCTCCACGGATGCTAGTATCGTGGACTTGAACGGATAGGGTCAGTCTTGCAAGAAATCATTGCGCAGTCAAAAAAAAATCGAGAAAATTATTGAAAAATACGGCAAAAATCAACACCTAGACGTCGAAACTGAAACTCAATATTTCTCGACTTCTCTCCGATATGAAAATATTCCTTCAGCAGCCGAATATTTTCTAACCATCACTCATAAAATGCATTTTTATTTTGAAACTCAATTTTGTACATAACAAAACGCTTTTTGATACCGATCATATTAAAATTCTGTTACTTAAACTCTTTTGTACATTTATTTATTAACACTTCCCTAAATAACAACACAGGTAAATTTGAAGAAGTTTTCATATATTATATATTCATCACCGTAACAAAGGTTATTGAAAGCTTGATCAAAATCATGATTTAACGATTTTTTCTCGTATATAATCTGTAGAATAATATTTACACAGCACTTTATTCCAAGAAATTATAATATTAAATCAGTTTGGCGGTAAACCGAATTAAAAATCCTGGAATTTTGTGTTCAACTAATATGGCTTCGTTAAAAATAACAGAAACATAAAGTCATTTCATGCATTCCATAAAAATCTTTATTAAGATTTATTAAGATTTATTAACTTTATTAAGATTTATTAACAAAATTTTATAATGTTTTTTTTCAATTATCCATTTTTCTATAATTGATAATAAAGTCAATTGTGAATATTCAATTTTTGAAGTACTGCATAAAAAGGGTTGGATTATCTAGCAAGGCTAGGATCAAAGTTATGTTATCAACACTGATGGATTTTTTTATGTGAATACCGCACAAGAGTCCCAACTGCTCCCAACCGTCCGAAGCCAGTCAGACTATGGCATCCCCAATCGGGGAATGTTTTGAGGCTGATGGTAGTGGTGAGGGAAAGGAATGAGGGAAAATATCCGACTATTCTGATCTGGTCACCAAACACTGCTAAAAGCCATTTCAATTCTGAATGGTGGTCTTTCACGAGGGCGATACCGAGAATATCTTCCACTCTGGAACGTGCGCAAATATACCATATATTATTTTTAATTAATTAATTGTTAAAAAACACAAATTAATTAAATAAAATTTACTTGCGCACGCCGGGATTTGAACCCGCGACCTTCGGATTCGTAGTCGAGATCCTTACCCCTCGACCATAGAGGCCGTCAGAGTTAGCTATAAAGCACGAAACTTGCAAAAAAATAAACAAAGTAGACTTTGTTACTGCTGTAGAACACAGATCCCTAAGGCGATAGTAAGATACGATTGCGGGACGCGTGAAAATCAGAAAATATTGCAAGTCCGATAAGTGTGATTATCGAGTTTAAGAAAGGGACGCTTGAATGGTTTAGTTGGAATAGAACGAGTGGACTGAAAAAGAAATGGAAGAATGCATAAAACGCGAAAATGGATGGAATAATGGAAGACTTCCCAGGAATATATGGCACAATTCAACTAATCATACTTTAGTCAAGTATATTGTGTATGAATGTGAATAAAGCAATGCGTGTATGCTAAGTCTAAGTTGTCTGGTATTTCTATCCCTTTGAAAATCACTGCGGGGAAATGGCATGATGGTGGGTTAGTAATCAATATACATAAAAATCAACGTAAGTTTCTTTGTTTGTCCTCAATGTTCTCGAAAATTACTAGACCGGTTTACTAGACTGAAAATAGCACAGTTTGTTTTCTTTGGTGCCGGGAAGGTTTAGAAAGTAGTTTGAATGAAATCCAATATGTAAAACTGTTGCTATAACGTTTTAAAATTATTATGAAAACATTGAACCCGCCATTTTATTTAGGTTAGCCCATAGATATAACACTCTGGTTAGCCGCAGATTGTATGTTCAAAAGAAGAAGTTTTTTTTAGTAGCATATTTTCAAAATGGAAAACACGAGTAGGTATCTACTTAAGAACTTCATGAAATAAAATATTCAAATCAATGTTTCTTTATTTGGAGATAGTTACTTTCGCTGTCTAATCAATTAAGGCACCCCAATGACAAGCAAGAATACACAACTTCATAACTTTATTCTAAAAAGAAAATCCCTAACAAGGCCGGGTACACATCAGCTAGTTAGAAATAAAACAACGTCATCCGTAGCTATTTTTTACGTGATGTACGAATACAGTATTTATTACTATCTTATCGTAAAGCCTTTGGTACAAGAATATAAAGATTATTTCATGAACGACACAATTATATTCATGAACGGTGGTGATAAGGATACTGTCTTATAAAAATACGTATTAATTCATCGCGTCTATAAGCTTATTATGGAATATGTGTTTACGTAATAAGTTAAAATAAAATTTGTATAATTAGAAAAAAACTATTGAAATATTTTCCAGTGAAACCCTCTAAAATACCCTCTACACGGCATCCCCAAAGATGATATATGCCTCGAGGGAAATTATTTCCCTCGGGGTCTCCTGTGTGGAGTTTCTGTAAAAAAAAAGGGCAATACATATATAGGGAGTACGTGTCTATCACTTTGTCAAAACTAGTTGTGTTATTTGAAAACATCCATGCTATATATACCATAGATTTAGGATTCATTGTACCAGTCTGAGGATGCCCGTGATAGGGTGAAACCGGTCCGGTCGAAAATAAATAAATGGAAAAAAGTTACAAATTAATAAAAATAAAATCATTTTAATATGGAATTCCACCACGAATTGACAGTTTCAAAATTAGAAAAGATTGTCATTCACTTTGCGACGTCATTATTAATAAATTAATTAAAAAATATACTTCGTATTCACCACTTTATAATTATTATACACAGATATCTACATGTTTCAAAAGCGATGCTTTCTTCAGAATACTATATATTATATATATTCCTGATGAAGAAAGCATCGCTTTCGAAAGATGCAGACATCTGTGTACATTAATAAAGTGGTGAATACAAACCATATTTTATAATTCATTTACAACATATTTCATTTGTCTCACGAACAAATTCTGGAATAACATTGTGTTCTCAACATATTATTTAGATGTGTTTAAATCACATCGACTTCAAAATTGTTCGTCTTATGAGCTTAACGCCCTTAATTTCAGCCACCAATAGGAAATGCGACATTTAGGTCGTGTTTTGGAAGTATAAGATATTTCTAATACGTATTGAGTATTGATTGGTGCATGCGCAATCACGGACCAATCACTGGAGTCTTCTTGACCAACCCCTTCAGTTTAAGTCTCGCTTTGAGTGTATATTATTATGTAGGTCAGATACACGTTACACTATTGGCGTTGACACTAACAAAATATCCTCTGGATTATATACACTTCTGATAGTGACGTCCTCGCGAAACGTTATTGAGAAACAGCTTTCTGTCTTGCTCACATCTTCTTATGTTTTTGGTATAAAATGGATAACAAATGTAAATGGCGTTATCGTTTCTTTTACTTGTCGTGAAGATGTCATGAACAACATGCTGTGATGAAACTAAGAGGCGAAAAATAAAAATGAAAATAAAAATGTAATTAACAAAAATGAAACGTTAATCATTTATTAAACAATAAACATGAACCTTCACAAAGTAGGTACAAAGATTTTGAATAGAATCAAATCATTTCACTTTATGTATGCAGACTGGAGCTTGACTTTCCAGTTGTTTTTTTTTTAAAATAACCGATACCGTTTCGGTTTTTAAAAATAAACGGTTACTCGAAACTGCTTAAAACTTAATTAAATATACATAATTTTCAAAATAAAAAAAATAAAACAATATTTAAAAGGTTGCGACGAAACATTTATTTGCAATGATCGGCGATGAAGTTTCGGACGAAAGCGTTTAAGGCGAAACAATTTAACGACAAAGCGTTTCTTCGCAACGGGTTACGGCTTATCGCGGACAGGCGTTTGACTTTTTCAAAAGCGTTTGGTAGGAACGGTCAGCGACAGAGTTTCAGGCGACAGCATACATGAAAGCGTTTATTTTCAACGGTTTACAACGGGTATAGCAATACAAGTCTATTATTATTTCACGGGTATAGCAATGCAAGTGCGCGACACTGTTACAACCGTTTCGGAATTTAAACAGTTGCGACAAAACGGTTTCATTTTATTTTGCTCGCCTATAACGCAGACTGTATGTTTGTTACGATAAAAATCGATATCACCTTGTAATAATACCTACGTAGACAACACAGATAATATTTTTCGGGGAAATCCTTCGATAATTTTCCAACGGCTACATGTTGGATCACACGAATACTGATACATAATTTACACGAAAAAAAAATATGCTATCGAAATAAAAGTGGAAGACATTTTGATTGTAATTTACCGTGTCATAAAATGGATTCCAATTTTTTTTTATGTATGTAGTTTATGCTTAGTTGAAACATTAAGAAATCGATCTTTAAAAAATGGAAAAATAACACACATACATTATCTAAACACCCTGGTTGAGTGATGACGTCATATATACCGCCCAGGACGCAACTTCGGTGAGATTAACAACTTTATATTGACTTAGGTGGGTAAATAAACATAATAATTTGATGCTAATTTTTATTACAAAACGATATTTATATAAACTGTTACCTTTACATATAACGTGATGGTTGGTATTGTAAAAAATACATTGAATCCCCTTATTTCACTTCAAAGAAAAAATCTGATCTGATGTTCTCTTACATCAAATTCGTGTGATGAAAAATATTTTTTTTTTATTTACGCCCAAATTCAGTCCAGTTTCAGTTTCAGTGTCGATAAATCGACGTTTATTGAAAGAACGTTATACAGTTTCATACAATACTGGATGTTTAAATATAAGTACAATTGTTACATGATTATATTATCGTACGGTTTACATTACCTACTTCACTAGGTGAAACTTGTTCTGAGGTAGGTTACTGGATATAAAAAAAAAATTAAACGTGATATTATGACAGATTAGGCATTGTTAAAATAAAATATTTAAGAAGTGACATATTAAAATAGCAATGCTAGAATATACAAACATTAATTGAAAGGGAATTTCGAATACATTATGAGAGGTTAAAAGAGGTGACATAATTAAATAAAGAAGGTAATCTGTAAAATAAATGTTCTGTATTGTTACGTTATGTCACAAAAAATTAAACTATTACGCTTTTGTATTATTTAAAACAAGAAAATAAAATAAAATAAATAAATTAAAAGTTACAGTGTAAATGCAGGACGCAGACAGTAGGTACCATTAGCAATGCAAAAAGAATAGCAAATTTTATTTTATTAAGTTTTTCAATTTCCTTATGATCTTTATTAATTTGGCTTTATACGAGTACATTTAACATTTTCAGTACAGTACGAACACGTTATTTAGCTATGCAGTAATCAAAATATATATTCAAATAATAATTTTAAAAAGAAAAGGAAATACAAAAAAAGATTCACATATTTGTATAATATAAACAATGACATTGAAAAAGTATAAATAATCAGAAGTAAAGAAGAAGTTAGTATTTAATGGATATATTTTAGTGACAAATTAATGAACATCATCAAATTCACAAAATAATTTTTAACAATACATACGTAATCAGTACGTTAAGATAAAACGATAATCTAGTTATCATAATAACATTTAATCAGCTCGAAGCAGAGGTGGGTAATTTATTCGATTGGATTACTTCTGCTTATTATAATTACTACCTAAATTCTGTATACGGCGAACGGGAGTATAAAATTGTAATACAGTATTGGAATTGTCACAATAATAACATAAATAATGCCTCGATGTTGATTTACGTGGCGCATGGAAAGAAATCAAATATAATATTTTGGGGCTGTCAGTAATTGAATTTATAATAATGTATAAACAAGTTAAGTCAGTAATTATTTTAACTAACTAACTAACCATTAGGCCGTTTCCCCGCAGGGGTAGGCATAGGGGACGGACCGCCAAACAACTCGATCTTAGCATACACTTCTTGCAACATTCACATTCATACATTCTCTTCTGTTACTCCGCTTCTGACACAGCCCGACTCAAGTATTTGATTCACTTGTTTGTGCCATGTCCTCCTCGGCCGTCCCCGGCTTCTTCTTCCATTCACATTCGCGTCATATATTCTTCTTACACTCCTTTGTTCGTTCGTTCGCTCTACGAGTACATGCCCAAACCATCTAAGCGTCCCTTTCTTTATCTTGCTAATTGACCAACGTAAATTGGTCATTTATTAATTTCATTTAAAGTCCCCCATAATGCTTATTTTAAGTTTTTATTTTATCTCTCATTATATTTTCAAAGGAGACGGGATAAAACTTTTTTTTAAATCACCATTAACCACCAAATAGTTGTTAATGGTTCCTCTAAAATTTCGAAAAATCAATTCCTTTAATGGCCTATATTTCATAATGTAAAACAAAAATAAACAAATTACTTCTAAATTACATTTTGACGTTACATATTAACTATAAGTACCTACCTCACCTTTATAGTACAAGTTCCACCAACAGAAATAGTTATGCTATATAAATTTTGGTCTCCGGTGAAATTTTTAATATATTTTTTTTATATGCCTAAAAACATTAGAAAAAATGGTAGGTATTTGAAAGGTAAGGTCGAGGTGGAGGGTTTGGGCGGTTATTCGGCTAAGTGATCAGTGAGGACTTGTGAAAAAAAAATTTGTTCCATTTAAAACAAAAATTTCAATCACAAAAAAAAACTACAAAAAATGTCTCAGGAGATAAAATTTCGCTTACATTTTTTACTTCAAACATGGTCAGGAATTACTTCATTGCTAACTAAAATTCGTACATATTAATGCCATGCTGAGAACATTTGACTGAAAGGTCGAGCGAACTAAAGGAGTGTTTACATGAGCATAATATTGTATAGACATCATAATTTACGCTTCTAACGACCGGTATGAATGACGGATCTATTCAAACTGCCGAACAGTGACAGTGCCTAGCGCTGAGGCTAGAAACGACTCAAAACCACATGGCTGCGTCTGTTTTAGACCGGAAATAGAACAGACGGCGCAACGCGTGAGGCGCGTTGCGCGCATGCCGGTCAAATTACTGTCAACGCGTGACGCGCGGTGTCAGCAATGAACGTGTTAAAGTAAGTACATCTCTTAACATCATGTATAAATATCAACATGTTTCGAGAGCGAAGCATTCCTCATAAGGATACGCCGGATACTAAAATATAATGACAAGTGTAGGCAAATGGTATAGAAAACAAAATATAATTTGTTTTTTTCTTGATTTTATTTATATTAATAACAGATATAATTTATTTTTTTAGCATTTCTAATTATTCGTATTTTTATTATACGTATCTTTTAAAATAATTTTAACATTTTTATTAATTACTTACCTACTTTTATAACTTATAGTTAATTTTTGTTTATGTTTGTAATTTTTCATTCTTTTATTATTATTTTTCAATGTTTATCATCTGTCTATTCTTATCATTTTCTTTTGTATAGTCAATATATATACAAAATAATACAACAACATAATATAAAACAACAATAAATAACAATCATCATACAAATGTAGGGCAAAATTATTATATATAGGCGAATGCATGTTGTGATCAATGTACATAAGTTGGAAAAAAAATTAAAAAGAAAAATAATGGAAAAAGCATTACAGTTTTGTTATTGAGATACTAGAGTCCAATTTTATAACACCGATTTAAATAATATTATTAAAATATCAAAACTATAATAGTACCAATATTATAAAAATATCAATATTTTAAAAATATCATCATTTTAAACATCAACATTATAAAATTACCAATATTATAAAAATATCAATATTTTAAAAATATCATCATTTTAAACATCAACATTATAAAATTACCAATATTATAAAAATATTAATATTATAAAAATATCAACATTGTAAAAACATTAATATTACAAAACTATAAATTTTTAATTATTAATTATTTTTATTGAGATTTAAGAATATCATCGTAATATTTAATCATTGAAGAAGATAATATTAGCATAATCTAAATGAAAGATGAAACCGGACAAAAGGACAGAAACTAAAAATATTTCAGTCGCATCTGGGACTCGAACCCAGGTCCTCTGCCTATCCGGGACAACGCTCAACCGACTTGTGAATATTATCTTCCATTTTTAATCTCATATTATTGGCAGCTATTTTTATGATGTTTACGAAGTTCTACCCGAACTCAATTGCAAACTTAAACAGTGTCTCGGATTTACATCCGACTTTTTATTTATACATGAGACATCTATTGACTTTTAATAAAAGTCTAAAAAATTCAATTTTTAATTATTAATTTTTTTTATTGAGATTTAAGAACCTCATCGTAATATTTAATCATTGAAGAAGATAATATTAGCATAATCTAAATGAATCTTGAATTTGAGATATGATATCGATGAAGATGACACAAATTAAACTTGTCTCATTAGCTAAGTCTGTTGAGCGTTGCCCCGGATAGGCAGAGGACCTGGGTTCGAGTCCCAGATGCGACTGAAATATTTTTAGTTTCTGTCCTTTTGTCCGGTTTCATCTTTCAATTAGATTATGCTAATATTATCTTCTTCAATGATTAAAAATATAAATATTATATAAATATCAAATTATCGGCAAGTAATAAATAAAATGAAAAATAAAATAAAATGAAATCCAATATGTAAAACTGTTGCTATAACATTTTAAAATTAGTATGAAAAACATTGAACCCGCCATGTTTTATTTAGGTTAGCCCATTGATATAACACTCTGGTTAGCCACAGATTGCATATTCAAAAGAAGGTTTTTTTGGATAGAATATTTTCAAAATGGAAAACACGAGTAGGTACCTACTTAAGAAGTTTATGATTTAGATATATTTTGAAAAAATAAACGTTTGGAATGCAACAAAATATTCAAATGAATGTTTCTTTATTTGGAGATAAAGTTTTTTGGAGATTACTTTTGCTGTCAAATCAATTATTGCATCCTAATGACAAGCAAGAATTCACAACATCATAACTGTATATAAACACGAGCAAGGCCGGGTACACATCAGCTAGTTATTAATAAATTAAATAAAAATACACTTTGTTTTCACCACTTTATAAATATACATAGATATCTACATGTTTCGAAAGAGAGATGTTTCTTCATCATGATTACTTTAAAAAATAACTTCTTCGATAGATGTTTAAATAAAGAATTAAAAAAATACTTTGTTTTCACCACTTTATAAATATAAATAGATATCTACATGTTTCGAAAGAGAGATGTTTCTTCATCAGGAAGCATCTCTTTCGAAACATGTAGATATCTATGTATATTTATAAAGTGGTGAAAACAAAGTATTTTTTTAATTCATTATTTAAACATCTATCGAAGAACTTATTTTTTAAAGTAATCATTGCAAAGGAATGTTTAACTCACCAGGTACAGGAATAAAAAACGCAAAGAAATCACTTTTGTAGCTTCTGATATCGATATTACAATTAAATACAAATTTTCACGTTTGGAATTGTCAGTAAAATAAAATGACACAGTTTACACCTGTTTTACGCACACCTTCCACGCAAATGATTTGCCCTTTTCACTACATTGTCACTTTTACCTGCGTCGTACCAATGTGAGTTTGACAGGAAAAGCTGGACAGTCCCCTTTCTCTTGAGATAAATCTAATTTATATTACAAGTAGAGTAAACTACAACCACCCAGTCAAAAAGTCAAAACGAAACAACTGCGTCAGAAAACGGTTCTTGGTATGTCCCGATTACTTTTTATAAATTACTGGTGGAAATATTTTTACGATGATCTAAACAAAAGTGGATATGAATGACTCACAAATTATAGTATTTGGAAACAGAAATATGTAACACAGTTTTTCAATGTTAGTGCAGATCATGATATGATAATTAATATTTACGGCTGAAAAAAAATTGCTTACGATTCGAGCTGACGCTCACGGTAAAGATTAATTTCTTTGGATATTTTCAATGGCTTCATAAGACAAGTGCGAGTGTGACTTCATAATTGTTTTAATTTCATTGCATCCTTGTGAAAAGTGGAAAAAACAAGACTTAAAACAATCGATTTAACTTGCAGCCGATTTGTGTGCCTAGGTGTTTTGTCACAAAAACGGTAATATGCAAATTATCCATACAATATTATTATTTTCAATAATCAAAATGTTGCAATCTTTGTCATATCGAATAATTGACAAAATAATATGAACGAACAATATGCTTCTGGTCTTATTTTTCAGGTCTATAGTTTTTTTCTATTGAAATTACATTATGAGCAGATAATAGTTACAATGACCAATACAAATTAGAAATTAATTGATTAAAAACAGAAAACGTTCATAATTTCATAACACCAGAGCTTGCTATTCGAAGATTTTAACTGATAAACAAACAAACAAATGATATGTTCTGCTTTAAATAAGATAGGTGTAAATTGTACCATATGATGCAAACATTTTTAGTCTGTATTAAATGTGGACATCTAAAAGAAATTACGTCTTTCAATATGTTAATGCCCTTATAACACTGAATAGTAAATCCCTAGAAGTGTGATTTATAACGATTTGAAAGAAAACTGATGTCGCCAATTTAGACAAAATGCTTCTATCGGTTTATATCTTCAGTGTATTGCAGTATCACCATCGTGGAATCTCTATGTCCACTATGAAAGATCTTGGTATCATGTTTGATGGTAGGCTGACATTTCATGCTCATATTGAAGTGACCTGTAGAACTGTATTCAAAATACTTACTTTCATCCTACGTACTGCAAAAAAGTACCACCCGGGACCCAGTTAAAGACACCCGGGCTCTCATAATACTATATAACTCATTAGTAAGGAGGAGGCTTAAGAGTGGGTCGGTGGTTTGGAGCCCACATCCGGTGTAGTATTCCCTCATATTGGAGAGAGTTCAGAAGAAATTTTTGGGGATTTCTCTACCTAAGGGAGTATGGCTTCTACCCTTGGCTTTATCCTACGGACTTTCCCTTAGGTAAGCTCGGAATGTATCATCTGCAGGACAAAAGGTATGTACAGATAGTTACATAATTCTTCAGACTGATTTGCGGATGGTTCGAAAACTCGGCTATCATTGAGAGCATTCATTTTTATGTTCCCGTTGGTTATCTCCATCACCGACAGCATAGACAGTTTTATCTCCCGGCCTGCAGGACCAACCTGCCAATGGTCATGCCGGTGGGGTGGGCAATCTTGCTGTTAAATAGAATCACTTCGGATATCGCCATATTTAGCATCAATGAAGCTGCGTTTAAACATAAAGCGTTGTTGCTACTTGTATAATACCAGGATGTGTTGTATGCAATTTACTAAGATTATGTATGTCTACCTTCTTTCTTTTAATTTCTTTTTTTTTTTTATTCGTAATTATTTTAGATGTCGTACCAGGAGTCTTTTTTAGTAATATCTTTAAAAATGCCTAAAAATGAAAATTTTGTAAAATGAGTAAAAGGAATAAAGAATTGAATTGAATATATTTCCGCTAGAATATGTAGTAAATTCCGCTAAAAGTAACTTGGATTTTTGCTAAATATTAGATATTCTAGGCACCAAGACCACGAACAAAAGGCGATTTAAAAAAAGTCGCAGATGTATGTATCTACCGATTTTGTCACAAATCGGGCATGGATTTAGGTGGTTGGATTCTGTTTTGTTTCTCCTTATGCTCAGCCTACCATATTTATTACTTCTAGGGGTAATGAATAGGTGTGACATGTTTCAATCAGTATCTACTTGCACAATAATTAATGTTGACCAGGACGACCCCGAACAACGATCTGCGACGCGCAGAGATGTTCAATAAAAAAAATAATATTCCCTAAGTTAGGGGAATTTTTGCAAATGGCTAAATAAATATTTTCCCATAGAAATTGCCACTGCGATAAAATAATTCCCCTAAAGACTTCCCATTATTTCAATAGTTCCTGGAATTACTTTGTTCTTTTCTTTAATAAATATTTTTATACGATTCCATTAGATTATTCGTTATCCAGTAAATCCCGTTAGACACAAAATTCTTCCGTTTCGGAGGATTCGAATCCGCTAGATATGACGAGAAATCCATCACAATGGCAACACTGGTGTATTGTAACTAATATATCATTAAGCGCACACCGCATTGAAAACAATAAATCCATGACCGGGCAGTACATGAGTTGGGATCGTGTTTGGGTCTCACCCAGGCGTCGTGAGTTCAATTCCTCAGCTGGCTAAGTCCTCCATTACGACACAAGCAATATCTTCCGTTTACTGTGATGGTAGTAGGAGATTTTCAAATATTGTCAGGTTATTCGTAACCTAGGAATCTTTGTCTTTCTTTAAAAAAAAAATGTATGTATTTCCATAAAAAAGGAAGAGAAAAATAATTAATGTCTGAAGGTCCAATTGGATTCCAGCAAACTGAAATTAAGGTTGAGTCTAGTTTTAATATTCTGTTCTCAATAATATAAAAGATAAAAATAAATCTTTAAAAACAAATACAAAAAAATATATTTTTTAAAAATCTATTTTTTACGACTTCTCATCAGATTGTACTATTATCTGAAAGTCATTAATGTTCTTAAAAAACACCATCTGACGAAATTATAATAACCAAAACAAGTTGTATAAGCGAAGTGCAAGTCCCACGCCAACTACAAGAGCCAGTCTCTTTTTGTTGAGGCACAGTGACAAACTGTGTATTATATATTTTTTCATCTAGTACTTCCACTGGAAAAAAATAATACTAAAAAATGTGTACACTTATATGAAGAACAAAAAAGTAAGTATATATTTTTGTTTTGTGAAGATAAATGCCTTTGAAAAACGATACCCAGCATGTGGTCTGAAGTTTTTTATGCAAAATTCCGATCTGCAGCGGGAATACCCGATCGACTGTCGTTCGCCTCCGTAAAAAACAAGTTGGCATGATTGCCAAACCATCATGCTAATTATTTTTCCAGTGGCGTCAAAAGTAAGCTTAACACACGATTATAGCAGCCCAATATTCATGCACAAATGATTTATTTTTGTTTAGTTTAATAATAAATTATTATAATCTTGTTTTAGCACTCGAATTGAGTTTCACTGCCATTTTTTCGACAAATTTTATATATAGACTGTGAAAGGTGAGACTCTTCAAGCAGCATTTTTGGGGAATGTTACTTTTCAGTGGTTTCATATCGAATAGTCTTCATAGTACAACATGGTAAACATTAAAGAAGGTAATTAATTTAAAAAAATGTTAATTAATGTTAATTCGTCTTTGGTTGCCCATGTGTAATTTTTTGCCAGTATTTAAGTATTTTAGTTTATTAATATTTTTAATCGATTTACTTTGTGCGACTGTGATACATTGCTTTCTTTGCATTAGCTCCACCCAGGAGGCTTGAGAGAAATAATTTCTCACGGGGTCTATGTCACATTTGTGGATGGTGTGTGGGTGGTTTTTTGGAGAGAAAGGAAGGAGTGAACCGACTTCTTGAAGAGATAGCCGACTGCTGAACACAAAAACGAATCGTAAGAGCGACCCAAAACACTATTCATCTTACTTCTTGCTTACTCATATTCATCCTCTGGAAAATCAATTTGCAATCAGTCATATTTTAAACTAGGTCATTTTTACTACAGAACAAATAAAATATAGAGATGCCCTAATACGGGAAATGGACGGAGAATGCACTAGGCATTCATAAATAATAATCTGTCTAGGAAGGAAGCAAGGTTAGCAATCCACAATAAAATTCTGATATCAAACTCTGATGTATGAAACTAGCAGAGTAAGAATGAAAGTACAGTATCCGATCGGAATGAAATCCCTGTGGCTATATTGTGAATGCTAGAAATATTTTGTGGTATCCGTGCATAACGAATGCAAGAGAATGAACCACAGAGCAAATAATACAAAGAGATAAGGGAAGAAAATGAAATAAGGGGAGGTGTAATTATTGAGAATTAAGTAAGCCAGTAAATAATTCAAAGGGTTCAGCTAATTTACTAAACGTGGTTTACCAATAATAAATCATTATTTTTACAAACCCGTACAAATTAGAATGGGGTGTGAGTAAATAAAATCATATAAATAAGTCGTCACAATCTTGATTAACCTCAGTTTGAAAATGATATTGAACGTCGAAACAACTGTCAGAATAATTAAAACTAAAAACACTTGCAGAACTTAATAATAACAGTATTAAACTACATAAAATAAAAATTTAAAAAAATACTTGTGTTACTATAATATGTACTAAACACTTATTATACTCTTACAATCCGCTGTTATAATGTAACCACAGGCGAAATTGTCATTCATTACGCTGTGACTACATGTATGTACCACATTATTATACTCCTTCGTTTAACAAATTATGAAATAAATGTATCAATATGTAAAAGATAAATAAATATAACATCGGACACAATACTTAATATGTAAACGTGCGACGAACCGCCATTGAATCGAAAGCAACCGGCGACAACAGTTTAAAAATAACACGCGGCGACCGGCGTTTAGTTTGTCAGTGCTGTTTACGTGCTCGGTGAAGCTTGTGGTCTCGAAGAGACGAGAATTATAGACATTCCGAACAATCACTTCCTTTCAATAAATAACATCATTACAACACAGTGTTTTTTGTTTTCAAGGTAAGCAGTGCACGTAGTTCTTTCAATCGATAGTGTAGATATATACATAGTAGTGGCGTACATTGATCTATGACTAAAGATTTGGTAAACTTTGTAAACTGTAAATTGTAAACTGTAAACTTCGCCTGCTCTCAACACAGGTTCTCCTAGTGAGACAGGCACAGTACCATAACCCTTATAAATACATTAAGATTGTATAGCTGAATAAATAAACAAAAATGGTAGGCTGTGTGTGGTTTTCAAGTTCAGGTATGAATCATTGTGAATATCATTTAATTATCTTACTAAAAAGTGTACAGAACGATTGTCACATAAAAAAATTTTGACAAATTAATGTTAAAAATTCATTAAGATAAAAATTCTTTTAATTTCGTTAATGATTCGTTTTTCTTGTGGTGGGCACAGCAATTCCGCCGCTTATGGATTGTACGCCACTGATATATGGCTATAATTACGTGTGTTTAATTATTTAAATGGATTTATTTCGATGATTCTGCCATTGAGATGTCCGTTGTAATCTCTCTTACTGATTTATTAAAATCTGAAAGCGCTCAAGAGTAGTACTACATGATGTTATCATTTGTAGGTTCGTTGTGAGGCTGAAGGAACTGGGAAGACGGGGATACTCTCAGTATCGCCCTGGTGAAAGACCACCATTCAAATTCTAAACATTGCTTAAAACGGTTCCAGCCGTAATTAAAGAGTAAATCTGAATGGCCAGTTATTTTCCAAACGTTATCTTCCCTACCTCCTTTCACTTCCCGCTTCCTTCAGCCTCACAATAAACCTCCAATTGAGGATGCCATGGTCACACTGGATTCGGGCAGTTGAGACTCTTGTACGGTGTTCACATTTAAAAATATATGATAGAGGAAGGTTTGCATGTACCTGGGTACTCAGATCTAGTCACTAAACATGGCTTTTACATTTAAATTATTAACATTTTAATTTTGAATGGCGATCTTACACCGGGTGAATAATTTGAGTATATATCGTAGATGTTTGGTAATAAGTTGGTAACTGCAACACGGTACTTCTGCCATGTTTTGACCAAACCAACCATTATGATTGTTCGTAGTTCGTATATTATCATCGTCACATCATCATGGTGTTTATGGCGTTTTCAAATTAAATAAAGATATTAGAATTTTACTAATCGAACATAAACAGTGGCCGTATTTTTACACTTAACAGAGAAATACAAAAAATGCAGTTATCAGGTAATTCCTAATAAGGAACTCAAACCATTTAAGGGACGCTTAAGTGGTTTGGGCATGTAGAGCGAATGAACGAAGAAAGGAGTGAGAAGAATACATGACGCGAATGTAAATGGAAGAAGAAGTCGGGGAAGCCCGAGGAAGACATGGCACGATCAAGTGAATGTACGAATGTGAATGAACCAAGAAGTGTATGCCAAAATCGAGTTGTTTGGCGGTACGTCCTCTCTGCCTACCAATGCGTGGAAACGGCGTGATGGCTATTTAGTTAATTATAGATATTATCAAATCATGAACATTATTTATTATTAATTTACATTTATTTTTTTATTTTTTTTCTATTCGCTGGCGTCAATTCGGTAATACCCATGTCGAAAATAATTTTCTAAATGACGGTTTCACGGGATTTTTTAAAAATTCTTTTAAACATCTTGATTTTATTCTAAAGACAACAATCGCTTTGGTAAAGATTTAGAAATCTAAACATCATGTCGTCCGACCACTTCACACGTTTTTTTGTTGTTGTTGAAGATTCCATTATAGTATTATTTTGGTGAAGCACAAACAAATTACATGCCATTGGTCGCAGGCCGCAGGAATCCAACCGAGTTGAAACAAGTGCTCACATGGCATGTCGATTTGGTGTCAACTCGAACAATGACTCACATTTGAAACGAAACTTGTCAACCTCATTCGATTCGACTCAAAAGTTGATCAACTCTGTTAAAAGCATGTAACATGTATCAATATGCTTTCAAGTGTCTTTCAACTTAACTTGCTTTCACTAAAACTGAATCGGTCGGGGTAGCGAAAGATATAGCTAAAGCCTTCCGAGCAAGATTTTTAACAGTAGTTTATCACAAGAGCGATACTAGAATATATTCCACTCTGTAACGAGGTTAAAATACCTATAATATTTAAAAAAACATTTTTTTTCGCTGTATTTTGATTCCGTGACTTCTGGGTTCATATCCAAATACCTTACTGCTCTGCCACGAAGGTTGTGTTTAAAAAAGTACAAAAAATTACATCTGCATATACAAATCATGGCGTCATTATTGAATCCATCTTTTTCCTAGTATTATTATCAACTTTGATTCGAGTAGCTTCATTTTTTTGTATCGTACAAAATTCCCGTCAAAAATATGTCGACCAATTTTTCACTATATACGTGATACGAGTACAGCATGGCTTGTGTGATAATGTACATAGATAAAATGATTTCACAGCTCTCGTAAGGTACAAAGATTTATTATTAACGAAATCATTTGAATACGAAAAAAACACAGTATCTTTTGTGTTTGACAATATTTACAGGAAATGGTTTATATTAATTCGTTAAATTTATCATAATTTACATTATTATCTTCGCATATAGGTATATGCGAAGATAATAATGACATATTTATGTAGTGACTTTAGTGAATTTATGATATGACTAGAAATTATATAGGCCACTTTTGCAAGTGTTCCGGAGCAGGCGTTTTAGATAAAAACACTCGGATGGTAAGTTCTGATGGCTTGAAAATTGTACAGTTTTTGCACTCTTGAATTTCTATGTGAACGCAACTATTATCAGATGGTAAAATATCCGTCTACCTGTCAAATTAAACATTTGCAATTGAGATAACGGTAAAACTCGGGCAAAGCCGACAATAAACAATTGCCTCGTAGCAACCGATTTCTTTTAAAATTCCACATCAAAAAATCCAACTTCCGACTCGATTTACTCGAAAACGAAAGCTCAAATAAAAAAAAAAATATACCACCAAATCGACTCTAAATGTCACGTAGATTCACAACTTTCCGGACACCGTGTATAAAATAAATTATAAATTTAACTTACACTTTGCAAATAATACCGAATCCTTAAAATTCCGTAACTTCATCATGCTTCAAACGCGACGCTTAATATTTGATCTAATCTTGTTATTTAAAATTATTAATAATAGCCTGGACTCGCCAGAACTCATTAACTTTATAAACTTTCACATACCATCAAGACCAACCCGATAATCCGATTTTTTTTATTTGCCCGCATGCAGGACCAATCTCAGAATAAATTCATCAATTCCCCGTATTTGTGCGCAATATAACGCACAATTTCACAATATCGACATTCTTCACAATACCCTTTCAAAATATCGAACCGCAATAATACGTACGACCACAAATTGTGATGCACGCCTATAGAATGTATCGAGAGCATCCCCTGTCCCGATCCTATCTTCGTCTTCCTCTCCTCCTTTACTTCTTATTTTGTTTTATGTAATAAAACATACTTACTTTACCACTTTTAGCATTAGAAACTTTGTTGGCTTACCTTTTGTAAAATTTCCTATGTATTAAGAGCTGTTTGTTTCTTACAAATAAATAAATAATATACAATACAAACATTCATTTCTGTCTGCAAGTTTAAAATATGTGATATAACTAAATTATTATTTAAAGGAATTATATGCAGCTATTATTGCCTCGCAAAATTAGCTTAACCGGATTAAACAGAACAGTGACAAAACAGAATATGATAATAATATATTAGTTGAGGTTAGATTATGTTAGATTGTGTTTTTTTTCCTTCGCTTTTTCTCAACTTTTCTTATCTGTACATTCAGTTTTGCCATGGGGACATATGTATCTACTTAAGTGTCATAGTATAATAGTAATTCTAGTACTTAGGTAGCTTTAGCATTTAACCAACACAAATTAAATCCAATAAACGCTTAAAAATATTAATGAAAAATAAACCAATATTTAATAGCACTCTGAAGCACCTAAACATTTTAAATACTAATCGTTGGTATACAATATAACGTGTAGTCAAACTTATGCGTAGGTTACACCTAGCCAGTTGCAAGGACAGTGAGGTAAATAAATCACTGTTCTGAGTAAAGTGACAAGTGCCGTTTACACGTGCAATTAGTGATTTAGTAAACTCTTGTATCTGTAGTAAACTTGATTATGTGCGTGTCTAAACGGGGTGAAAATAGCCCCCATCTAGCTACAATGATGCGTGCGCAGCGTATTTAAGCGGATCAATGGAAAATATTATAATCCAGTCAACTAAATTGCTACTTAACGGTAACTTACTACCCAGACGCGGACAGTTAAAATTAACACAACGATTTAGTTGCCACTTATCACTTCGCTTGCTACTGGCTGCGTGAGACATAGCCATTAGGTCTAATGATGACTAACATATGGGTGAATAAAACGTTTTGTCCTTTAATTAAGAAAAAAAAATTATAATTATTATTGTCTGGCTTCAAATTTTTTGACATCAAATGTTAAACGATTTCTGAGAAGAGGACTTACCCACTTTGCTTTTTTTTAATTTTACATTCTCATCTGACAAAACCACCAACCGTTAGAAGTGTGTTGTGGGCGTGTCAGTGTGCCTGAAGTAAGTTCAAATTGATTTTTATTTGAAGACATTCTTTCTTTTAGCAGATAATCAGTTATATTGGTCTCTCTGGGCTCTTGTCTTATATAAATTGACTACAAATATGTTTAATTTAAACTTCTAGCAGTTCCCTTTTCAGTGGACACAATTGAATGACACCAATCAAATCTGACGTCATTATAACTTGAGTGGAATCATGATTTTAATGTCTGGTAGTTGAATAAAAAAATGTTTTTGTTGATCGCATAAACAACTGTTGCGCCACAAATTTAGAGGGCAGTCGGGGCAATACTCCCTATGACGTTATTCCATTGTTTGATTCTGATTAACTTCACGTCTACCGCTTTAAGGTTGGACATTTGTAAGACAAATATTTAGTATTAAACTGTGAAGATGTTAAAGATTCAGTTTTTTTTTGTTTCTTAAAGAATTATACCATATTGATAGTTTCTTTGATATCGCACAATTTAAAACCACACTATAAATTCAAATACACGCAAAACTCTAGAATAGAATCTGCAAAACTCACAATATCTACGAGATGTAGACATTTTCAACGGTAACCTAAGATCGAATGAAATGAAGTAAGCAATCAAAAATTAAGTTTTGCATGAAACAGGCCGCGCGGCCGTTCCTCTTAAGAGGAAATATGGTAATTTAAAAAAATATGTAATAAACCCGCAAATAATTTTCTACGTTGCCTCTAAAATTTGATAATATTTTTTTCATGGCCTATTATACTTTATAATTTAAAACAAAATTAAATAAAATATTTCTCATACGTACTAGATATTTACTAAACCTTTAATTTAAAAAATGTATCATTTAGTTCGAATGGGTATTGTGGCCTGAAATTCAAAACTAAGTTATGTATGAAACAGGCAGCGCAGCCGTTCTTCTTAAGAACAAGGATGGATATAAGAATGGACTCGTATGTATTCTTTCATATAAAAGTAAAGGGGCCCAGATAATGGAACTGTACTCCAAGATGCTGTGAACAATTATTTCATACCGTCTTCGTATTGCGATTTCATTAGTAAATGATCTCGCATTACGGCGAATAAAGCCAAACATTTTGTTGGCACGCGAGTAAATGTCACATATATGAGATTTACCATAAAAGAGAGATTTGTCACAAAAATCACGCCAAGGTCCCTAATCTCAGTTTTGCGTATCAATTTTTTTTCATGTGATAAGGGAGAAGATTTTATTCTTTGAATCTTGTACATGTAACGATAAAGCATTTCTGGATGCTGAAGGGTAGTTTGATCAGTTCCGATCATTTGAAGAATGTAATCGATGAGTCTTTTGATGGCTATGAAAAGTTTGATATCGTCAGCGAAGAGGAGATATATTGAGCATTTAACGGTCTTTTCAATGTCGTTTATGAATAAGAGAAAGATAAGGGGTCCTAGGTTCGATCCCTGGTGAATCATATGTAGTATGAGCATTGAGCATACCTTCATAGTTACATACACGGCTTTACGAAAATACGGTAATATATGCACGAGTATATATATTATATGGTAAAAATGGAAACGTTTTATATAGTTAGTGCACGTGGATGGTTTGTGTACTTAGGAAATATGTTCACGCGATACGGATACGCAGATAAGAAAAAATAACAGATGGGTGAATGAGACTTCATAGAGGACAGAATGCAATCATTGATAAAAATAAATAGAACTCTAGGAAGGTAGACGGCAAACAGTTTGCGATCAAGTTTTGATACCAACTCTGGTATGTGGTATTGGGGTATGGAACTGACACAAATGGATGAAAGTAGTCTGCATGGTTTGGAAATTAAATCCCTGAGGTCGTTACGTGATATCGGTTTTGCGTTGTATTTCATATTTTGATCACTTTGAAAGTATAAACCAGTTTAATTGGTCAAGCGGTCCAAAGCGTCGGGTAATAATAACACAAGCAATGATTCAATCCTCTACTAGCTAAGTTCTCCATCATTGCACAAGCAACATTTTTTCATAATGATGGTAGTATGAGATTTTCATTTTTTTTTAGATTCGATTAATAATAATAATAATTGGATGATTTGTATAGCGCCGTTTTTGTGAAAAATCACCTCAAGGGTGCTTTGTCTTTCTTTAAAAAGAAAAGAAAAATAGATTCCTCAGGCCGCCACTTCTGTTATTAATTTGTCAAGTATTATTAATTCGGGAAGGCCTCTTAACAATTAAATTTTAACAATTTCATTTTAACAGTTGAATGTTAACACTATCATTTTAACAATTTCATTTTAACAGTTGAATGTTAACACTATCATTTTAACAATTTAACGTTAAGACTTTCATTTTACCAATTAAATGTTAATTCTTTCATTTTAACGGTAATTTTAATGGTAACAAGGACATGCTTAGAATAAAGTTTTACTAATTTAATGTTAACAAAAAATATTTGTAAAAAAAATTGCATAATCTTTGTTTTTAAAGAAAATCTAATTTAATATTGTTGTTATTGAGTTATGCAAGTATTATAGTTTTTTGTTGTTGTTGTGAAAGCTGTTTCGGCATTTAAACCATTTTCAAACATGTGCTTAATGGCTTTACAGAAACAGCTGAAATAATATAAAAAAAAAAACTAAAATTTCTTCGAAAGATGTGTAAGTGTTAATTATTTTGTGGCATCATTATTAATATGATAAACAAGAAGAACTTTGCTTACATCACTGTTTTTAATATATAAATATTTACATGTTTCAGAAGCAAAGCTTCTCTCATCAAGATAAACAATATACTAAAAAATATTGACAAATAATAAACAAATTACCAACGTAAAGAGAAATTTACAATAATTAATTAATTAAGAATGTAAATATAATAAAAATAAAAAAAATCACAAATAACAAAATTAAAAATAAATTATTTTAAATATAAATATAACAAGAACATAGCAAGGCGTAAAAAAATATAATACGGATTATTATTATTTATAAATTAATAAAAATACTTACGTAAATACCATATTTTAAATATATAAATATCAACATGTTTCGAAAGCTAAGCTTTCCTTATCAGGACATACAGAATACTAAAAAAATAATAATCTCAAGTATAGACAAATGACAAACATAGAACAAAAAAAGTGGTGTTTACAAAGTATTTTTATTAATTTATTAATAATGACACCATAAAGTGAATACAAATCTTTTATTAAGTTATTATTATAAGTTTATTATTTAGTTTTTCCTGATGAAGGAAGATTTGCTTCGAAAACATATAGATATTTGTATATTTATTAAAAACAGTTGTTTAATTATAAAAACTAACATATTTGCAAAACTTATTAAAACAATAACATTATTAAAACAATATGTTTTAGTGTACCCATTTTAAAAAATAAATAATAAGTGATTTTATAGCTTAGTTAATCGTCCTTGAAATGATATTTCACGCGTCCGGTTCGTTCACCTCAAATCACTTGTCCCACTCCATAGCATATGTTTGTCAATGTAATCATCGTTTATTTTTTTGAATACCTCGTAAATGGTTAAATAATAGGTGGGCAAATACCATTGGCGTAGCGTCGGGTGTCCCCGGTTATGGTTATTTAAAGTAGTAACGTACATCTTAAATTCATTAATAATGTCCTTGAACTGCGTGCCTATAGTGTAGGTTGCGAATGAGCCCAACTGCTCCCAACCGTCTAGAGCCAGTGAGACTATGGCATCACCAATTGGGGAATGAATTGTGAGGCTGAAGGTATTGGGGAAGGGAAGGAGAAGGGGAGGAGGAAGGTGGGGAAATACCCGGCTATTCAGAGCTGGTCACCAAACACGGCTAAAAGCCATTTCAAGCAACGTTTCAATTCTGAATGGTGGTCTTTCACCAGAGCGATATACTGAGAGTATCTTCCACTCTGGAACGTGCGCAAATATACTATATATTATTTTTAAATGAATTAATTGTGAAACAGCACATTGTGTAATTACAGTGATTGTGTATTACACAAAACCAAAAATAATTTTAATACCTCTCTCTCTTTTAATATTTTCTATTTTTGATACTATGGTGGAATTCCATTATAGTGATTTATTAAAACAATATGAAAACTTTTCTCCACTTTTTTATCTTTGACCTGACCGGTTTCAGTCTATCACGGCCGTCATGTAACATATATATGGAGTATATGTAATAGATAGCAGTAAATGTGTACCCACCAGTCTGAAGATGGTCGTGATAGGCTGAAACCGGTCAAATCAAAAAATAAAAAGTGTTTTTTTTTTTCAATTATTTTAATAATTCATCACCTTTGTCTTAGTACCTATATACTCCTTGCCTCATTCTTATTCACACATACTCTTCTGTTCTTCTGTATTTTTACATGACCTAACTCAAGTATCTAATTCATTTGATCATGTCATGTCTTCTTTTAACAACAACTTTTACCATTCCGTTTTGCGCATTTCCCTGCGCTACGTTCATCCGTTATTCACGTTCAATCCATCTAATCGTCTTTTTCTCAATTTGAATTATTGCACTTACATCACCTTTGCATTCTTTCTAAGCAGCTTTCATCGGTTTGTTTTATAGTATTAATATGCTTTACTTTAAACTATCTGAGAATACACAGGTAGTTTCCTTCTAATTTTTTTTTATATATTACATTTATAATAAATACCCTAATTTCGTCTACCCTCTTAACGTCCTCCCACTTGCAATCACAAAACAAAATCTCATAATTATGAAATTTTCAGCCATCAATCAACGCTAATATGGAGAACCTCCTCAGAGAACTCTTCAGACCTAAGGCGGATTTAACTATAATGCAGAAGGCAGCCGCACCATTCAGAGCACCAATCTACGTCCGAGGCTCTTCGGTCGCTCCGGATTCCCCAGTAGCACCAAACACCCCACAAATATCTCCAACCACCCCACCTGTATCAGTAGAGGCCCCACCAAGATATCCCAATCAAACAAATTATGGAAACCCATCGTAGCACAAACCCTAAATTAGGGCTTCAATGGTAGTGTAACATTCACAAAACTTGAATAAAAAATCTCAAACTAAACCTATGAAAATAAATAAATGTTCGAAACAAGCAATCGAGGAAACTGTTTCAAATCCTGGAAACTGTTATGAACATTGCTCCAACACGTATCGCTGCAAAATAAAACGATGCTTGTTTGATTTGATTATTAGTCTACTTCTTACTGGAGAATTGATGGCGTCTGCATAGAGATACTGAGATTTTAGCCCTTCAATTGCATTCGGCATCGCGTCGAGCAGCATCAACGTGTTCTGGGGTCTTGGTAGAGTGATCCTTCTTTTCAACAAAGTGTTTTGCAGCTTTAATTTTTTTAAATCACCCAATGTCTTCACTTCAAAGCGTGGAACATCATGTACGCACAACGATTGTAACTGCACGCTGTGGCATGCGATTTAACGTTGTACACGATTTCCGAGAGAGAGATAGAAAACCCGGCATTATAATCCTGGGATCCATAATTAGGTAGTCTGTTACTAAGTTCGTCTCAAATCTTCATTGGAGTACGGACGTATTAATTAATTATTTATTAGCCAGTTTTGCCAAACTTATCAAACACCAATAAGAAAAAAATATACTTTTCACCTTACTGTTGGGGCTACAATTGACGAAAATAACTTTATTGATAATCGAACCTTCTGCTGTACGTACATTTTAGTTGTTGAGAAATCTAATGAATTATTAATACCTCTTGATCAACACCATTCACCATTCGATATTATCACAGCAAATATGTCAAGAAAATCTTCAAACCTGTACCTCACCATATAACTTTTCCAAAGCTGATTACCATAATATTACAGAGTACCTCACCCAAGTAGATTGGTCATTTTCTGATTTAGAAAATAATATAAATAATCACTTAGAACATTTTTACTGAATTTTAAATGCCTCTATTGAAGGCTTTGTTCCCAAGGTTAACTTCACATCATCTAACTATCTCAAATGGTTTACAAGAGAATTTAATTAATCAAAAAAAATGTACCCATAGAAATTACAAAGACGCCAGAAATCCTAACGATTACATAACTTTTACTAGATTACGAAAACGGTGTAAAGAATTGTCAGTAAAATTCTATAGAGATTATGTTAGAATTATAGCAAAAGAGGCACACAATAACGTTAAAAAAAATTGGAAATTTTGTAAATCTTTACGAAAAAACGATTGTGGATTTTCTAATAACATGTACTTAAAAGAAAAATGTGGCGACAGTATGGAACGCATAGTAAATCTCTTTTCTGATTCGTTTAAAGGTGTTGACGATACAGATATTTCCATCAATGCAGTCAGTCTTTCAGTTGAAGAGTCATTGAACCTAAGTCAATATTTCATCAAAATAGAAGACATTGAAAAGGACACAAAATAATTAGTTAACAATAAATCTGCCGGACCGGATGGTATTTCTCCAATTGTATTTAATTACAATTCCTTTAAATAAACTCTAATAAAAATTTCCTTTTTTTAACCACTGTTTTTAATATATCAATATAGACATGTTTCGAAAGCAAAGCTTCCCTAATTAGAATGCTAATACAATATAAAAATAGGCTATGTTGTGTACATTTGAGTTAGTTCCCTATTGAACTAAGGTATCGATATGTGCAGTATATGTAATATTATGTCGATTTTCATTTTAAACGATAAACGTATAATAATAATACTTATAATGAATTAAAAATTACTTTGTAATCACCACCTTTTTAATATAAAAATATCAACATGTTTTGAAAGCGAAGCTTTCCTTATCAGGATATACATAATACTAAAAAAATAATAATGTCACGTTTAACTATAAAAATGGTGATTACAAAGTAATTTTTAATTCACTTCTTAATAATGACGCCACAAAGTGAATACCAACCTTTTGAAGAAATTATTATCCATATCATCCGGTCGATAGAAACAATACAAAATCTAATAATTTCGATGTTTTTTCTTCAACAGTTCAAAAAGCATCAGAAATGGGGTCAATTTTTAGCAACCCCAACGCTTCTTACGCTGTGCCATTTAGAGCTCCAGACTATGTGCAGAAATCCACCGTGGCTCCAAATGCTCCAGCTGATGAAAAGCGGGAATCAGCACAGAGCACATCTTCAAGCCAAGCAAAAAATATTGGATCTAATAATCCTCGCCAACCACCAGGAAATGGAGGCTCCGCGAGAACCTAAAATCTTTTGCATCAAATAATTCTCGATTCACTGACAAAGTCACACACACACTTATATCTTAAATTTTCATCATTAAATTAAATCTACGAGATTTGATTGCACATTTTTGCGGTATTCACATTAACAAAAACCAAGGAATCAAATTGTCCTAATCCTCCAGAAGATTAATAACGATGGCTCAAAACTATCGAAATCATGAAAAACAAAGATAAAACATTCAACGAAATCTTTAAGAAATATGAAAACCCTACACACAATATGCGTACAAATACATACCTATGACTAAATCGGAAGTACCCGCCACTCGAGTATTTGAAACAGGACTACATCTAATAATAAATAAAATATTGACAATGTATGTTATAACCAATGTTCGACTCTGTATAATCCAAAAACATGTGGAGATATCCTGGTGCAATGCAGCGCTTTTGAACTGTCCAATAGGCGAAATATACTGTATACTTGTTTCTTCACAGAAGTTGAGGAGGCATGTTTACAATGTTCGCCAAACTAAACTGAAAAAAATCGTTAAGACTATATACCAGTATGTGTTTCAATATATATTTATGAAAATTATTTCTTCTTCAACAGTGCAAAAGGGATCATGGACCATGTTATGAGTCTCTTTGGGAAACGTCCTTCAAAGGACAACGAAGCGGAGAAATACATAGCTGCTCTACCCTTCAGGGCTCCCGATTATGTGCAAGGTTCAACGGTTGCTCCGAACGCCCCAGGAACTCAAAAGCTAGGGTCAGGAAAGAACCCTTCTTCAAATCCAACCCAAAACACTGGATCTAACAACCCACATCCACCGGGTGGTGGAGGCTCTATGATGGCATAGTACATATTATCACAGAATCTGAAAATTTGGAATGTGCTCTCTTCTTGGACTGACTTGCTGCTTTGAAAAATATAGAAATTAGCACTGTACCTCACAGGAATATTTTACGAATTAAAAAAATTGTGGTCACCATAATTATCTTCTAAAGACAATAGACTTTATGACGACAGGACAACGAATGAATTAACCCGAACCAAAACAATGCTGGTGTCCCAAATGAGATCGTATAATGTCAAGAAAGGTATTGTTTAAAACTTTTTTCTTATAAACGTATGGCGGTGAATCTGAACGACATAAGAGGAAATCATAGTAGTGTTAAAAATGTGACAATTTTAAATACAGTGTTAGTAAAATTAGCCAGAAATATCATAATATAATCTGTGGCAGTGTAAATTATAAGAAATAGTTAATCTCCTTGAATTAAAGTCGAGAAATTTCCACACCATTGTAAAAAGGGACGTCTTGTTTGCTTGCCAATATCTTACTTGAAAAAAAAAACATTTGATTCTAATTACAAATGGGTCTTGATGTAAATATAGATATTTAATTTCGGGTTTAGTTATAAATTCACCCATATTGACCTCCACCCCTTTCATGCTGTTTCAAGTAGCCCATTCCTTAATTCACACTTATGGGGCATCTCTGTGAAAGTGTTTTTGCATCAGATGCAATAAAGCATTTCATTGACTTTTTCAGCATTTAAAATGCAATACAAATAATTTTGCCTATATGATTACTATCCTGAAGAAGGTTGAACATGAATAAATATAATAACGTGGTTTAAAACAAAGAATTTTTTCATCATAATGTCAAGACACAAAATGATTGCTTTCTTCGACAGTAAAACAACGGAGTATTTCTCTAGAATAATATGTTATGTATTTAGTATGTAAGTATAACTTGCGCAATTATCCGTTATGTATAATAAGAAAATAAACATGTAATTTTTTTATAAATGAACTTTTAAAAATCAAAAGTGTTTTTTTTTTCATTTCCCTTAATAAATGGTTTATCTTTCGCAACTTGTTTATATTAAAGATTAAAAAAATAAATTTATTAAAAAAATTAAGCTATTCTGAAATTGAAAATTGTATTTTAGAAACCAATCAATCATTTGATATAAATAAAGGTTTAAAATTTTTACATATAAATACAACCGGTTTTCAATTAGACAAATTTGAAATACTAGAAATCCGAGGAAGCGTTAATAGTGAATTAAATTTAATAAATAATCAAATATTAAAAAAAATTAGATATCTCTTGAATTTATTTTCATATTAATATTAACAATTAAAAAATAATTCATTTGTTTAATTTCTAATACGAATTTGTTATTCAATGTTTTATAATAATTATTTATTCACATTTTTGATTAATTACTTACCAACTTTAATCAATTTAGGTTTATGTTTATAATTTGTCTATTGTGTTCTAATTTTTATCATTTACTTTACATTATAATTGTTAGTATTACTTCTGATGAAGAAAGCATCGCTTTGGAAACATGTAGATATTTTAATATTAATAAAGTGGTGAATACAAAGCATTTATTATTTGGTACCGTTCAGGTGCCAGTATCCATATTTAGAGAAAGTTGTAGGGTTAAGGTTGACGGGGAGGGAATGAAGATGAGGTAGAGAAAGAGGAAGATTGGTAAGAATCCATTTAATTCCATTCCTCTATATAAACCTAGAAAAATCACAGATGCATTATTCTTACACAAAATTTTGAACTCGTGTTGATTCACCATATTTATTTATTTATGGACCTATGTCCAGTTACACAAAATACATAACACGTAATGAAATAAACAAGAGCTTCTGAAAAATAACAGGACATACATAATACAAGAATGAAGCAATGAAAAAAAATAGGACAAAAATATACATTTGAGAGAACATTTAAGTCAAAGCCTGAACATGGTTTTAGTAGAGTCCATGATTTTAGAAATTCTAAATGATAATCTTAGAGTTCTAATTTCGTAAAGCCTTACAAAAGTCATTAAGACTGGTACCAAAAATTTCATGCGACTGGCTTGAGTTAACAAATCTCGACATTCTGGACAGTGGAGAATGGTACCCATAATTAGTGTTTATTGAGGAAAAGCAATTTATTATTTCTGAGTCTACGGGAATGTTGAACTGAATGAGTTGCAATAAAGAAGGTGAGTGCAATTAATTATTTTTAAAATTCGAATAAGATCAAAGTCTTTCCGACGCTTGTCTAAGGTAGAAATGTTTATGGTTTGTTTAATTTCAAGGTAGGATTTTGATACGGAGTAATAGCCTCTTTCTCACCCTAATCTCCGTGCAATTCCACGTAAAAAGCGATGTTGTACAGACCATATCTGTCATATCGGAAGGATTGCATTTCGTTTCCCTGAACGCCAGACCAGATCAAACAATTGATTTGGTATAATACCTTGTAAGTATTCGCAAATGTTATTAATGAGACGTATCTGTAAAACATTCAATTCTTTGCAAGATGCAGATATTTTCAATTGCACCTTGAAAACTGTTTATTTTTATTATATCTACTTTTTTTGTTTATAATATAGTGGAATTTAATTTGTTTTATCTTTGTTCATTTAACAATCTAATTTTCATATTGCATAACTGTTTGATTTCTTAATATAATAAAATAAAAATATTGTAACGCCGATTTATATGGCCAGCGATGGAATACAATTAGCAGCCTTCAATTGGAAGAAGAAGAAAGATGCCGGCCGAGAAAGCGGGAATGATTTGACGGGCACTTCCGCCTACCCCTCGCTCGAGTGAGGAAAGATAGAATACAACCTTATATGACGTGAACTTGTGTTAGAATCGCCAATAAACAGTTATATACACATTAACAGACTATTTTTTCACATTTCCTGCAATATATAAATAAAAGATGTGTAACCGAACACAAAATAAATTACATCTTTTTCCCCTTCTTTTCTTAGGGCGTTCATATTTCGAAAGCTTTTATAGACTGGGATTCTTGCTTTTTAGATCTGATCATGAAACATAAGTTAGAAAGTGTGTGGAGAAGGAAGAGGGTAAGAAAAGTTACAGAAATTATGTCAAAAAAAATTCAATGCACTCTTTGCTTTATGCATGCATTTTCATTTTTATAACATGATTATGTACTTGTTTGTTGTAAATTTTCATAGGGTAATTTTTTCATGAAGCGCTTTATTCACGTAGTTGATATTAAATACATATAATATGTACTGTTGAATACAGATAATACTTTTTGATGGTTTATTACAAAAATAAAATAAATCACTTAGTACAACACAATTTTGGTTCAGTGTTTCTCCTACCGGTTTCGGATTCACTCCCCTTTTTCAGGGATATAAATATATTATATTAACTAAACACTATTACTTAACTAATTTTTAAATTTTATTGTTTAAATTTAATGCATTTAAATATAAGTATGAAATGGATATATTTAAGGAAAGGTGAGTGTAATAAAAGTTAATGATTTTCCCAGAAATCAAAATTTTCTGATAATGGGTATTATTAGTAAGTTTCCAAAATACATCCCATCATAATAACTTTGCCTAGACAAAATTGTGTGGCGGTCTATCCTCTCTGCCTACCCCTTAGTTAGTTAAATTCACCAGTTTAAGGGAATAGTGTCAATACTTACTCCGCTGCAACAATTATTGGTTAGTAATTCTGTTAGTCGGAGGAAATTAATAAACGAAGTTATCTATTAATCCGGGGAATTTCCCGGTGTCAATCTTTAACGAAATTCCTATAGCCGGAGAAACATTCCAACGGGGTATAGTAGAAATTCAGTTTGTCAGATGCAAGTAAAAGTTTTCCCAAAATCTGGGAATATTCTATGAAATTCCCCGCAATTTGAAATGATGACATTGCCAATGACCGTCAGTGCCAAAACTTAAAAATATCCTTTATGTCAGGGGAATGTCCCAACAGGACGACCAGTTTTTGTCGGGGAATTTTTATGTGTCGACGGGCTTCATAGGTACCTTCAAAGGCAGTTTGCACTCAGTATCAGTGTGGAGGTACTTTTATTATTTCCAGAGTCGGCAATTGTATCCACGAATTGAGTATTTTAATAGTTTGTTTGCAATCTGAATATTATGGTGACCAAGGTCGCGGCAAGTGAAATTGGCATTTGGATAATTTTTCCTCGATATTACGAAAAAAATATTATGGTGGCACGTCGTCTTTTCTGGAATTTATCGAGGTTATTATAATTCTGTACAACCTATGTTATATATTATATACATAATTACCTAATTTAACTTTGTTTTTAAATCAAATTGGTGAAACTGGCAGCCTAGCAGAAAATACAGATGAGAAAAGAGAAAATAGTATTTACTTATGTACTTAATAAATCAAGTATTGACAAAAAACAATAAAACATCACGATACACGGGCGAATAACAAAATCCGACATACTTATATCTGCAGTCGACTTGGGAGAAATACGATGTAGGTTCCTACTTGCATACAATATAATTAAATGTCTCCGGGCGGGAGGTAAGCAGAGAGGATATACGGCCGTAGGGATAACAAAAGTCGATATACTTATATATCTGCAGTCGACTTGGGAGAAATACGATGTAGGTTCCTACTTGCATACAATATAATTAAATGTCTCCGGGCGGGAGGTAAGCAGAGAGGATATACGGCCGTAGGGATAACAAAAGTCGATATACTTATAAATGAAAGCGTCTTGAGTGGAAATTCGCCACATAATATATTTTTACTAAAAATAACGCCAATTCTCCGAAGGAGTATGCATTATGCTCGAAAAGGCGTTCACTGGTTTTCGAACTTCATCTCTTTTAGACATTGTTGTGTGTATTAAATATGTAGAATTTAAGGAATACAGTTCAATAATTTTATTCACTGAAACGTTAGACATTCTTCTAACTATCCGTGGAGAAGGTACAGGTAAATCATTACTTGTATTGTTTGCATTACAAATTTAGAAAGTGGTGTTTAACTCTATTTTCAGTGCGGACCCTTAATCAAAAACACCAAAGTGTTTTGTCATGGAATATGAAATTTTAAATAGAGATAACTTTATGTTTATTTCCTGTGGTAAATGCACACGTAAAACGTTTGCGTAATCAATGACTCAAGACTCAATTAGTTACTTATGTCAAAGTCAGTGTATCTTCAACGATCGTTGAAAGAGGGTTTTTTGTTGGTGAAACAGAAAAAATATTGGAGTAAATAAAAGGTTATAAATTTTTGATTCAATTTTCAACAATTTAGCTAATCTTATTTCAGAGCTTTTTTTACTTTAATATCCTTGCGTTAACTCAATCAATCTAACTTTTTACATAAACCAATTGTTAAATGTGCATCACCTTTTTAACCATATTAACTCAATATAAATATTCTATAAGATCTATTTTAAAAATGTGTTTGTGGAAGTGAATGATAAATGATTTTAAATTGCGGTTTCTAGGTGGTGGTGATATTCAATGTTAAAAATAGTTACTTCCCTGTTTCTATTGTTCCCTCTCTAGACCGTTTTCTTATTGGTGACATGGAAATATGAAACAAACATATTAGGATGTACCTTGGAATGTCATATTCATTACAAGCCTCGTGCGGTAAAATCGAATTCAAATTTTTGTTGCACGTTTTTCAAATCTTCTCTATACCTAAAAAATAAAGTGTGTCTGTGAGTCTTCGATTTTCTCAAAAATTACTTTACCGGTTTCGCTGAAAATAGCACAGTTTATTTTTATTAGTGCCGGAAATGTAATCCAACGTGTAAAACTTTTAATATGATGTTTTTAAATTAGTATGAAAAACATTGAACCCGTATTGTATTGATGCTACCCCATAGATATACCACTCTGAGTTAGCCACAGATTACATATTCAAAAGAAGAAGGTTTCTATCGGTAGAATATTTTCGTAATGGAAAACACAAGTAGGTACTTGCTTAAGAATTTTATTATTTATATATAATTTAAAAAAAAAAAATATTTGGAACGAATAAAATTTTCTAATTAAAGTTTCTTTATTTAGAGATAGAAATAGTCGTCATAAGGCATTATTTAGCTTGAAAATTAATTATGGCACCCAAACGACTAGCAAGAATTCAAAACTTCATAACATTATTCCAAAAAAAAACGGGTCAAGGCGGGTATACATCAACTAGTGAAATTCACCAACGTAAAATGCTTGAGAAGTCGGTTAGAAATGTAATAGGTTAGGTACAATACTTCCCCATAAGTGTAACCAACTACTAACTACAAAATTACTAACTAAAATTGTACTAAAAATTTGAAATAGGTTGCTGCGAAAATTGCTTAAGTTATTAATCCAAGTAAATAATTATTCAGATTACCAATTTTCCAATTCTAAAGACACTGTTAAAAATACAGGGTTTTTACCTCTAAGTTGGAAAAATTTAACTTTATTTTTTTTTAAATTTAGACTAAATATTTTTATAGTGCCACTGTTGTGAAATATCACCATAAGTGGGTTTGTAGTTTGTTAAAGATTTCCCAGGACGCCAGTCATCTCCTGTGAAAGTTCCATGGAATTTGAGTGATATGGATCAGGTCGCAATAAATATTGTACAAACTCATTTAAATTCTATGAAGAAGTGATGGCGAAAAGAAGTTTAATACTTCGATATCTATAGATTGTGAACAAATTTATTCTTCAACATTTCTTCTACTCCATTCCCTTAGATTCCTAAATATATTTAAATAGTTTCTCAAACTCATTAAAATGCTTTTCTTTTTTTTTATCGATTTTCTTTTATATTTCAGGGAGAGGATATATTCATAATGGGAAATTGTTGGGGCATAAAAACTACGAAATGCTGGAAGCAGACTCCAGTGAAAAATGTTGAAAACAAAACCCCTACAGTTGATCAAAATTTTGAAGACGGCGATGGATACTACCTTAGTGATGCAATGCCTATGAAAGCCATGGTATTTGTAACCCCAAAATATGTTAGGAAGTTTCCGAAATTCACCATGCCTCCATTCTTCAGGGTATCAAATACAACGTCTACAGAGAATTTTAATCACACTTCATCCAATTTTACTGGAATTTCTTCAAATCAAAATCAAGTTAAGTCAGTTTCTTCTTCTTCCACTCAGCATTCTACAGTACCTGAACAACGGCAATCAGTTTTTTCAGAACACCCATTGACCACTGCTCAAGATTCATCTGAATCCGAGCAACATTTATTAGAGCATGATTCACATCGAGCAACTGCTTTGCAAAGTTCGTCCCAAACTGACTCCATTCAACATTTATTAGAACTTGAATCACATCAATCATCTTCTGTGCCAAGTTCGTCGGAAACTGAATCTGGACAACATTTACCAAACCCCAGAGAATTCTTGAAAATCCAGACTCTATCTAAAAATATTGAATGTGCCAATCTTGACGGAATCCATGAAGTACGCGAAGGGGCTGTTGTATTTTTACCTCCAAAATACGTTAAGAACTTTTTAGAATCTACCACGCCCTCATCCTTTGGTGTTCAGTCGCCAAATTCAAACTCTACGGCGAATTTCAATCAAACCTCAACATTTCCTGGAATTTCCTCAAATCAAAATCAAATTAAAGCAGTTTCTTCAGAAACTTCATCGAACACTACTCATGTTTCAACTTCCATTCAGAGTTCGGAAACTGAATCCGAACAAAATTTACCAGAACCTGATTCAAATCAATCCACTTCTACATAACTTTAATCGGAAACTGCTATCGGAAAACATACAGTATAACCAAAACCACAGAAATCAACCTTTGTGCAACGTTCATCGTTAAGTGAATCTGAATAGCGATGGCTAGAACCTGAACCACGTCAATCAACTTCTGTGCAATGTTTATCAGGAGCTGAATCCAGACAACATTTACCAGAACCCGAACCAAGTCAATCCAATTCTACGCAACGTTCATCACTCAATCCGAACAACAACTGTTAGATCCTCTATCAAAAGATAAATAATTTTAATTATATTAGCAGGAGTAAAATAATTTATTTTTCTTAGTTTTTTTTAGTTTTTTTAGTTAAAGTGATTTTGTGTGATATATCTGAATATGTGATATCTCGATGATAATTTTGCATAAAACGAATGCGATACTGACATTAGCTAATTTGGTTGGTTTTTTCAGAGGTTGCTATTGTTTATTTCTTAAAACAATAATCCCCATCTAACAGATAATTGCCAGAATAATTTAAAACCAGATATACAAAACTTAAGTCATAAACGACGGTCATGTTTATATTTGAAGAGTTAATTGGAGCCAAAGGATTTGGCATCCAATGGCTTCACGACGAAAAGTTGTCTAACTCCCAGAGGAGGTGTCCCGATCGGTACTGGATGACGTCAGAGCGAAGCCGGAGCGTTCAAATCTGAACGTAGGTTTGTGTTTTTATTAATTCTTCAGTAAATGTAAAATTAATTTGTGGTGTCATTATAAATGTTATTTTATACTAGCTAATGTGTACCCACCATGCTCAGGATTTTTTTAAATATATATAAATAATAAAGTTCTTAAGTAGGTACCCATTTGTGTTTTCTATTTTGAAAATATTTTACTCAAACAAACCTCCTTCTTTGGAATATGCAATCTGTGGCTAACCAGAGTGGTATATCTATGGGCTAACCTAAATAAAACATGGCGGGTTCAATGTTTTTCATACTAATTTTAAAATGTCATAGCAACAGTTTTACATATTTGATGTCATTCAAGTAACTCTCTAAACCTTCTCGGCACTAATAAGAACAAACTGCGCTATTTTCAACGAAACGGGTCAAGTAATTTGCGATAAAACCAAGGACAGACAGATAATCATTCATTTTTATATTTAGATATTATTTTTCTAAATCGTTTTATTTAATATTAAAGGAATCAATGTTGTTGTCCGCATGAACACATTTTTTTAAGGTCTTTATATTTGTCACTAATTGTGTTCATATAGAATTTCTTCACTATTTGTTTGCGTGGATAAGAGCATATCATATAACACTACTAAAGTTTATTTTTGCGGTTTCCGTTCACATGCAAAAGGTGATAAGAAAAATTCGTTTCTCTATCAACATTTAAACAATATTCTGAATGCGAATGTGATCTGAGTTCCAATACGTTGAGTGTAATAATTGTTCATGTGACCTTATTATTAGATTTTTAAATGTAATACCGAGGAAATTGACCATTCACTCCCTCTTACTTGTATCTCTTGCTTTCTAATTTGAGTGACGTGGTGATTTTTTTCACCAAAAGAGAATGGGAAGTTTTTGGCCCAGTAGATATTTCGTTTTATTTTATTTTTTTAATAATTAAGAGGAACGGCTGCGCAGCTTGTTTCATACAAAACTTAATTTTGGATTTGAGGCCAAAACACTCACCTAAACCTAATAAATATCCAGTACGGATGAGAAGTAATTTATTTATTTTTGTTTTACATTATGAAATATAGGCCATTAAAGGAATTGATTTTTCGAGATTTCAGAGGCACCTTTAATAATTATTTGTAGGCTTACGGTGATTTAAAAAAAAAGTTTTACCCACCTTATTTGAAAATATAATGAAATAAATTTAAAAAATAAAAAAAACACCGGAAAAAACGATTTTTTTAAAGTGTTTTGTTTTGTATTTTTATTTACCTACCCACTTACCCTGCAGTAGTCCTACGATATAGTACACCACTACATAAGAAAGAATCTCTTTATTCTGATTTACCTGAACTAATTTGATATAATTAAATTAGTCCTTCCACAGCGCCCTTGAGCTGATTCTTCACAAAAAACGGCGCTATAAAATTATCATCTTAATACTATTATTATCTCAAATGTTCCGAGATACACTCTTTAAAGTGATCTATAGACGAAGCTCTCGGTGAAATCACTAATTCGATTAATCTTTACTACGAATCGGCTTACATTTTGAAAACCAAAAAATCTGCTTTGGATAAATTGACGTTTTTTTCATAGTTTATGTTGATTAGTTTAGAATCGAAATAAAATTGTTAATTACGTTATAAAAAATTTAAGCGTAAACTACTAAATAATTTATTTAGTAGTTTAATAAGTTATAAACGCATACAAAAACATTAAAAAATACTACTTTATAGCTAAGATTATTTGTGACAGTTTCCGTTGATTAACCGTTTTCCTCTTGCAAAAATATTCACAAATTAAATAAAACCCGCTTTTTGAGGTTAAATCAAATATTTACGGACTCCGATTGCCAAGCGATTTTTATGCATATTATTTAAGTCTATTCGTGGATAAGGCACACAGCTTGTTGTAATATTTCTGGCTTATGTATTCCTCAATTCCGTGACAGTTGATCCCCCGACAGTTAATCCCCCCAACATTTGATCCCCCCGACAGTTGATCTCTTCGACAGTTGATTCCTCCGACAGTTGATCCCTACAGCAGAAACAATGCTTTAGGGAATCAACTCTCAGAGGGATCAATTGTCGTAGGGATTAACTGTCGGGGGATCAACTGTCGGGGGGATAAGGCACACAGCTTGTTGTAATATTTCTGACTTATATATTCCTCAGTTCCATGCCAGTTGATCCCCCGATAGTTGTCCCCCTGACAGTTGACCCCCCATCAGTTAATATCCCCTATAGTTAATCCCCCCCGATAGTTAATCCCTTCGGCAGTTGATCCGTACAGCAGAAATAATCCTTTTAGGGAAACAACTGTTCGAGGGATTAATAGTTAGAGGGATCAATTGTCTTAGGGATCAATTTTCGGGGAGATCAACTTTCGGAGGGATCAACTGCAGGGGGATCAATTCTTGAGTCACCGTATATTAACCTAACATTCTAATTTGAGATCACTTTAAAGACAGTATAAATCTAAGCGGTCAGACATCTTGGCCGAAATAATAACTAACTTTTAAAAATGTCTCCAGTGACATATAAATTAATTGGAACTATTTAGTCAAAGTATTTGAGAAGTGGACCTAGTTCCCATGTATTTCCGCCCATTCTCTTTTATGTAATTGTTCACCTAACTGGTATTTGAATTTAAAAACAGAACCACATTTTTTACTATTTTTCTACGTGAATATCACACAAGAGCTCTAACTGCTCCCAACATATCCATGAATGGTTCAGTTGCATACCTAATTAATAGTGTGAAGCTAGCCGTTAGTGCCTAAATAAAGTAATTAACCAACCATGTAAGTGTAAATAATTATTATCAAAAATCTCAAACAAAATAATCTTTCAAATAAATGCCAACTCTTCTTTCGCCAATAACCTTCTAATAAATATAATATCAATTACAAATAGGATTTAAACAGCAACTCCAATATCATGCAATGTGCAGTGTTTTCTAATATTGTGTCCTGTGCATGCAAAATCATATCTTCTCAAGCGAAAACTTTGTAATTTAACGTTTTAATCTGGAATGACCTACGAGGTAAGTATGTTTCTGTATCTGTACATAATAAGATAAACCTTAGCAAGTAGTACTTGCACAACGCCCCTGAGGTGATTTTTCAAAATGGCGGCGCTATACAAGTCATCATACAAGGATTATTATTATTATTATTAAGTAGGTTATATTGTTATGCAAAGGGTAGTGGAGAGGGGAAGGAGAGAAGTAAAATATAGATGGAGAAGTACCTGGCTATTTAGATTTTCACCAAACACGGAAAAAACCATTCCAATCAAAGTCTCGATTACGAATGGTGGTCTTTCACCGGGGCGATACTGAAAGTACTTTCCACTCTGGAACGTGCAGCAAATATACTATGTATTATTTTGAATGACAATTAGTTCATTACAAACTAACAAAATAACACAAATTAGTAAAAAAAAAAAAAATTTAAACCCGTGACTTCTGGATTTGTAATCTAGGACCTTGCCTCTCGACCACGGAGGCTTTAATGCTACATTACTTTTGTTTTCATTATTAACCGGTACTTCGGTATTGTATTGACAATATTACATTTTTTAAGCATATTCATAAATGGGAGAAAATAAACATTACTGTTCGTGGAAATATAGAACAGCCATTGTTTAATAAACCTTTTCATGAAATTGTAAAATAAATAAATTCCGTTGATTAAGTCAAGATATTTTATTTTCCAGCCGAGGGTAAAAATATAAATGATCCTATATTTTCGCAACACCCTGTTGGTACTGCACCTTATTTTTTAGCAAAGTTCTTTAATTGAAAATAATTGCCGAGAGACAAATTAACTTTAAAAGTACGCAGGTGTATTTCTTGATGCATACAGAGTGTTCTTTTATTTTGTGCCAAAAATAATTTGTTGATTTAAAACACTCTCCGGAACGTTATTGAGATCAGTATTTTTATTTTGACTATTCGAATTGCTTCACAAAATTATGCGAATTATGCGTAGGCATCACGTAGATGTAATATTCTCATAAAAAAATCCAGTAATTGATTTTAAATGCCAGGAATTATAATATTCAATTCAACGCATTTGCATGCTCCACGCATTCATTTGTCCTGATCAATATGAAGCACTGTAAAACGAATTGTACATTTATAGGAATAATAAAAATAATAAGAAATACTCTGTGTACACCGCTGTTTAATATATAAGTATCAACATGTTTTGAAAGTGAAGCTTCCCTCATCAGGATACATAGTGTACTAAAAAATAATTATAAGTATTCAACATTTTTTAATGTAAGTCAAATTTAATAAGGTTATTATTAAGTTCTGCAAGTATTTTTTGTTTCGGCATTCAAGGCCATTTTCAAATTTCCCAGAATTAAACACAAAAACAATTAATAAGTATTAGATGAATAATAAACATGCAAAAATAGTAATGTACGAATAGACAAATTATAAACATAAACAAAAAATAACAATAAGTGATGAAATTAGGTGAGAAATAAAAAAAAAATGTTAAAATTAGTTAATATATATGTTTATAAAATATCATTAAATGATAATGTAAAAATGAAAATATTCTAAAAATAATAATTAAAATAATTTAGATAACGTTAGTTTTTTCTTATGTATTTTCATAACGTGGAAAGACGATTTTTTATTTTTTTCTATATGTTTAAGCTGTAATATTATTGTAAAACTGTCGATATTCCGAAAATAAAATGAATAAGGTGTTTATTTTTAAAACTAAGTCATTACTTTCTTCACCTGAGAACAACTCACAATTTGGCTTATGCCGTTTTTTTTTTTTTTTCTGTGAATACACAAAAGTCCCAACTGCTCCCAACCGTCTAGAGAATGGTATCTCCAATTATTCTCGAATATTGTGAGGCTAAAGGTAGTAGGGAGTAAAAGAAATGGAAACAGAAAGTTTTCGATTCTGAATGGTGGTCGAAAGGAGTATGCTTTCTACTCTAAATAAAAAAAAAAAATAGAAATTGGTTGTTTGAATTTGAAAAAAAACAGCCTGTATATGAGTTTGAAGGCGTTTAAAAGAACAAAAAGTGACTTAGCTCCAAGAGAATAAAAACGTTAAAATATTCTACAGCTGGTTGTCGGACTTAACCCATTCGTACTCATTTGCAGCAGCGACAGTACGAAAATTTACAATAATAACAATTATTTATCTGGACAGAAGGGAATTTGAAATTATTGTACCCGGACCGAAAGGGTTGATTAAATTTTTAGTTTAATTTTTACGTGGATTTTTTTTTCAATTAAAAAAGCGAAATAACTAAAAACTCTCGCCACCTCCCTCATGGGTGGGCAGAGAGGATATACCGCCACACACCCCTCTCTTGGTCCTTGCTTTATTAATATTTATACATCTTAGCCTGAATATTTTTCTGTTACACCAACACATTTTAGAAAATGACGCCGTGCAAAAGACAGGTGATCATTCGAAAGGATATTATTTTCATTAGTTGCTACAATCACCATATCTGTTAGGCAGAATATATGTGAGCGTATCAATATTCTGAAAATCTTGAACAGTGAGTTCTGGCCCCATGAAATTTGCACAGTTTTTCTGAAATTTTCTGTTAAACGTAAATATTTTCAGCTCGTAAAAAGCGTCCGTTTCTTTATCTTTATCATTACATTAATTTCATGTCGATTACGAGTCTATTTTTTTGTGCCAAAAGAAAATAGGGATGATCTCATTATTGTTTCTAACGAGATGAGTGCACTCGTCCTTTCGTCCTTGCTATATTTTACCAGGTACAAACTAATTTGTTTTCTAATATAAATACATACATTTGTGTTAAACCACTCCAATTTAATATATTGATTGACCGATTTCCTAAGTACCCTTCCTTCGTCAGGACAATATTAAACCTAACATAAGATACAACATAATGGCAGACATATTCACGACACGGTATTATATATTAATAATTTACAATACATTCACATAATTCTACATAAATATTGCTTATATTATAAAAAATGTTTGTAAATAAATGGAAATTAATTAATCGTCCACAGTTGAATTTAGACGTCACCTCTGGGCTGAAGCTCCCAAATACTTGATAAACCTGCTTGATTCTGTGGAAAAGAGGGCGGTTCGTCTGATTGGCAATCCGTTTGCACACCGACTGCCATCTCTAATGCATATACACAATGTAGGTTTGCTGAGAGTATTCTACAGATATTTCAATGGAGCCTGCTCGAAGGAGTTAGCAGCGTTGATCGTGCACGAGCATCAAACTCAACGAACACGAGCGGCTTCATGAGAACGGGTTGTTTTGCCGACTCGTACGTGGAACGAACTACCGGCATCTGTCTTTCTACATACATTTATTCCGGGCCCAACCCTCTCCTTAACCCGCCTCACAACGTTGCCTAACCGTGTAGCGATATAATTCCCACGTATATGCTCTGTATATACAGGAACGCTCTTGTGTGGTGTCACTTAAGAAAAAAAATATATATCGACCGAACCCGGCATATTAACCGTTAGAGTGCGGCTCAGCGCCATCGCGCTGTAAGATTTAGTTACGTAAATTGCTATAGCGCTTCAATTTTTAGTGTGCGTTTTATCATCCTCGGGAGAGCACATGTTCAAATTGAGCGTGGTATATTGCGGTTGGCACGTGTCTTGATAATTATATTTATTGTTCATCCTGTTAAAATAAATACACCCTAAAGTGAATCGATATTTTTCACAATGAAGTTAGTTCTATTGCGGATGATCGTAATGGATCAAATGACAGCGGCACTACGGACGACGAGATCTTTGTTCCCGTAAATGATTGTATGCAGCAAAGCAAATGAGATAAAGCGATCCAATCTCATATGCGCTCACTCTAAAAATGGACTATATTGACCACGGGAAAATACAACTGTGATGTGAAATAACCCTATATTTTTGTATTTTTTTTTTTAGTTGTAAATGTGTTGTTTTTTATAATTATAACTACAATATTTGTAAATTTTCATTCTTTACTTGTATAATTTCAAAAAAAAAATTTGATATTTGTAAAAGTTACAGCATTTTTATTGAATACTTAAAGAAAAACACAGAATATCCGTAGCAATTTATATACGAGTACACACTTGCAAAATAAGCATAGCACTAAAACGGTTAAATTGAAATAGTTTTAAAGAAATTTATGTATTTGTATTGTAATTATGGGAATTCATAAAGTGAATGCTTTTTACTAATACGTATTTTTTTGCTTTATATTAATATTGAACTAAGGATTGAATGAGTAAAAATCCGATTAATAGAGTCATTTTCCCACTCTTTTCGTCCGAACATTATCCATGATACATTTGATTATAACCTATACATCCATGAAATTAAAGTATCGTACTATCCGCCGAGCCACAGGGGATGAAAGAAAAATGTCTACCCTACTACAGTAAGTTATCCAGTGGTGGAGTTGAAAAATAAAATAATATTATTCTTAAGCATATTTTAATTAGATTTTCTTTTCATTAGAAGCGGGACGCCATAGCGACATTTATGTGACTGAGGTATAAAAGGGTTGATAAAAATATGAGAAGAGGGGGACGTTACATCCCTTTGCTCGGGATAACTCTCTCGAATAATGGACGGTTTATTCTTGCCTGTATTTATTTAATTAGGAAAATAATATTTATTTTAATCAAAATCTTGGTACACGAACAAAACATGAAACGCTCCTCGGTAATATGAAGGAATTTTTTCACCTTATTTTGATTGAGATTTTTTCTTTTTCTTGCTCTTTAAGTAGGTACAGATCGACAATGATAACTTTGCAGCAGGTGGCGTAAGCGTCATACATATTAAATATGTATACAAGTTCAAAATAAATCACACGTATTAGGCTTTATAATTTCTTCAAAAGATTTGTATTTACTTTGTGGTGTTATCTATATATATAAAAATCAATCTAAGTTTGTTTGTTTGTCCTCGATGTTCTCGATTACAATTTCACAATTAATTTATTCAAAATAAAATGTAGTATATTTCCGTACGTTCCAGAGTGGAATATGCTTTCAGTATCGCCCTGGTGAAAGACCGCCATTCAGAAATGAAACGTTGTTTGAAATGGCTTTACCCACGTTTGGTAACCAGATTTGACTATCGCCAGTATTTTCCCACCTTCCTCTCCACCTTCTCTAATATTTCTTAAATGGGGATACCATAATCTCACTGGATGGTTGACGGTTGGGAACAGTTGGGACTCTGCAGACATTCGAATAAAAACAATTTAAAAAAACTCTTTTCTTTGTAGTTCAACTCAGTTGTATGCGTGTCCTAACAGCGCAACAACAGGCCCCACCTACCTACGACGATATAGAGCAAAGCACGTTTTTTAAATGATTATTATGCGAATACCTCACAAGAGTCAACTAACTGTTCGGAGCCAGTGGGACTATTGTATCTCCAAATGAGGTATGTTATGAGGCTGAAGGGAGATGGGAAAGAGGAAGTTGGGTACCTGGCTATTTAGATCTGGTCACCAAACACGATTAAATCCATTTCAAATTTTTTTTTAAAATATGTCTAAATAATAAAGTTTTTAAGTAGATACCTACTTGTGTTTCACATTTTGAAAATATTCTATCCAAACACCTTCTTCTTTTGAAAAAGTAATCTGTGGCTAACCAGGGTAGTATTATCTATGGGCTAACCTCAATGCAACATAGCGGATTCAATGTTTTTCGTACTAATTTTAAAACGTTATAGCACCATTTTTACATATTGGATTTCATTCAAACTATTCTCTAAACCTTCCCTACACTAATAAGAACAAACTGTGCTATTTTCAGTGATACTGGTTTCGTAATTTTCGGGAAATTCGAGGAAAGACAGAAAAACATTCATTTTTACATACAGAGATATCAGATTCATGTAAATATTTAATGATGTATTGCATGTCTTAAAAAAATTAATATAATCAAAGACAAATTTTAAAAGGCACATTTTAAAACATCCACATTCTGTTGGATTAAGTTCACCTTCCGTTAGGTTGGTTTAAAATTAAAATTTTGTCAAGTCTAGGGCGAAACCGGCTAGTAAAACTTTAAAAAATTCGAGCTTTTACTGGTGAAACGTAAAGAAAAGTTTCCAATGAGGACCGTATCATACTATTAGGTACTAGATATGCCAGTACTCTGTGGAGAGACCACACGTTGTATGTTTGCCGGCACTGTGGGTGAGAGTACCTGCGTTGTGTAGCGCCGCTTGCACCTGCCATTTTAAACTTGGAGACATTAAGATTAACGTGGCTGTAAGAGCTATCTCATGTTACACACTGTAAGGATAGCTAAATTCGTCAAACTGTGGAGAAAATTAATTACTACTTCATAAAAAAACACCAATACTTGATTAAAATGGTACGTAAAACTGTTTCCACGTAAGGTTGAAATCAGCTTTTTGTGATTTAGAGTATGTACTTGCATTACTACTCATCTAAAAACTCATCTCTTTTGAAAGTCATATCTATGAATTGTACAGTTAGTTGCTTGTTTATTTATTTCATGTTTTACAAAAAATGTGACCTTACTGGGGTACCCCGTTCAGAAGTCACATTGTACGTAGTTTTATCTATGAATTATAAATTGAATCAAGTTTTTTGTATGTTTGTTAAATATTTTAAGTGAATTTTCGTAATTATGTTAAAATATTACTATAATGCATTAAATCAATAAAAAATCTAGGAGAAAACATACCGTGACCGTTAAACTCTGTTCGGTTGCAAAATCATATCTATATTCTTCCTTCTCGTGTCCATAATCCATATCTTAATACTCCTTTTGAAGATCGTTAATTTTGTAATGTTTTTTATTGCTAGAGGGAGGATGTTAAATACTTTTATACATAAATATTGGAAACTTCTTTGTCCAAAAGTTGTTTTAGTTGTAGGTTGGTGGAATGTAAGTTGTAATGAAGATCTTGTGAATCGACCCGAGTTTGTATGTGCAAATTTATCCTGGTTTTAAAATATCTCTTGAATATATTTGCTTACTCAATTTACACAGTTAGCTGGTTTCTACCTACCTAAAGTCATTTACAGAAAAAAATGATATGTTTTGTAGCCTGCGACATTCTAAATAACTAGTAGAAATTTTTTCGGTCTCTTTCAAAATCTTTTCTACGGTCCTAAACCTGATTAAAAAAAAAATAGCAACTCTTCTTTTGCATCTAACCTTTAAATAAATATAATATCAATGATAAATAAGATTTAAATAGTAACTGCAATATCATGCAATATGCAGAGTTATTTTAATATTGTGTGCTTTGCGTTCAAAATCATATATTCCCAAGTAAAAGTGTATGAAATAACGTATTAATTGTTTTTGTTTATTCGAATTGATACTTTTTTAAATTTAATAATAATAATAAGAGTAAGAGTAAATTTCTATAGCGCAGTTTTGTGAAGGTTCACCTCAAGTGCGCTTTGCACTAACTAACCTAACCTAATATAATTGTAAAATAACAGATATGCTACATAGTATATCTGTTACTATAATATATATACATGCAAATTAAAAATATGACATAAAATATTCATGAGCAGGTATTATAATATAAAAATTTAGAAACTAACTATAAATAATAAAATATAACGTAGGTACAAATAACAACAGAGCAAGAGAAAATTATATACATGGTTTTTCACTGGATACTGAGGGAATTAAATAATTAGCGGAGAAAACCGCAACTAAATAAGCTATGGAGGATTAACAGAAAAAATGTCCTGAAATTCTGTTTCTACGCACATGAATTTATGTTTTATATGGGATAGGATTTTTTTAATAATTTTGTTTTTAATACCCGTTTGAACCTATGTTAATCATATAAGCTTCAATAAGTCGAAAAAATTCAAAATTTATAATGCTTTTATTATGTTCTCCAATTATTTTAGTTTTTTTTATTGTGACGTGTTGAGATATTTCGGCGTTCAAGGCCGTTGTTGACGTGCACAGAATGGAAATCTAGTAGCTGCTTGGGTGCGCAACGACTATGAGCAAATTTGTACAGAATTTGCAAAAATCAATTGATTTTTTTTAATGTCATTATCTTGTGTTAGGTTGTTATCACAGAAGTTAATTGCTGACAATATAAAGTACATAAAAAATCAGTTTCTTGTTTAAATTGCGACAAACATCAATCCTGGGTTACGAATAACCTAACTAACTAACTATCAGGCAGTTACCACGTAGGGGTAGGCAGAGAGCACAGACCGCCAAAAAGCTCGATCTTGGAAAACACTTCTTGCTTCATTCACATTGATACATCGTCTCATACATTCTCTTCTGTTATTCCGACATTCAACATGGTCCGACTCGAGCGTTTAATTCACTTGATCGTGCCATATCTTCGCCGGCGTCTTCTTCCATTTACATTCGCGTCATAGATGCCAAAACCATCTAAGCGTCCCTTAAGTATCTTACTCATTACACTTACATCAGCCTTGCATTTTTTGTGATTCGCAAAATTTTTCACACTTCTACATCTCATTTCTCCAGCATTCCGTCTACTTTCATCCTTCCTCTACCAGTTTCGTGCCTCACTGCCATACATCTTCTTCTTCTTCAAATCTGCATGCATAGGGATTGAACTCACGACGCCTGGGTACCAACTCAGCCACTGGTTTTGGTCCTCTAAAACTATTTACGTAGGGAAAAGAAAAAAAATTGCTGTGAGTTTACTTAGTATAATTTTTTCACGTGTGGGTACTTCCTACAAGATATTAAATTTAAAATGTTGAGAATCTCAGTTTTAGTTTTTCAACCACTGCTTTCTGGAATAATGAACCCTAATTTATATATTTATATTCATTTTTATAAAGAGTTGGTCCATTAGCTGAACCTAGTTCATCCAATTACTCAGAAAGAAACTTGCGGATCAAATTTCTTGTGTGCTTAGAGCTGAATAATTATTAACCTGAGCTTTACTTTGCGAAACAAATTATGTTGACATTAAATAGCTGGGTAGAGAATAACATAAGGGACAGAGGGGCGTAGAAGCGTTACAAGCTGGAAAGCGAATTCACGTTACTAGTACTGGATTAATGCGCACGTTTGAATGTTTTGCACACCGATAGTATCGTGAGCAAGCGTCAAACCGATTCGAACTAGTTTAGAAATGTAATATTTGGATACTGGGTGCGTAGCGATGTTTGTCACAAACTTCGAATAATATCGACGTAATCTGATTAAATCGAGTTAATTAAGTAGCGATTTTTAAAATGAGGCCAATAATTAAATCTGGTCCTTGTAAACCATTGACCAACCAATTTAATTTAGTTTTATGTAATCTTTCTAGATAATTTGAATCGAAAAATTATATATATATATGTGAGTACATTATCTACACCAGTACAGCTAGCTGTCAAATCTAGTGGTATTTCTATTGGATCTGTTCAGAGAATATTCTCCGAAAATAAATGTTTTTTGGAACAGCTTAAAAACAGAACACAGATATTAAAAATACGATAGTAAAAATATTTTTTTTATAATAAATAAAAAGTTATGCTATTTATTTCTCAAACATCTAAGAAGAACTCTAAGAAGGATATTTCCCTGACATCTAACTATCATAATATAATAAAATATATTACAAATATGAGAATATATGACGCGAATGTGAATGGAAGAAGAACCCAGGGACGCCCGAGGAAGACATGGAACGATCAAGTGAATCAAATACTCGAGTCGGGTCATGTCAGAAGTCGGAATAACAGAAGAGAATGTATGAGGCGTTGTATGAATGTGAATGAAGCCAGAAGTGTATGCCAAGATCGAGTTGTTTGGCGGTCCGTCCTCTCTGTCTACCCCTGCGGAGAAACGGCGTGATGGTTAGTTAGTTAGTTAGTCAGACACACCCATAAACATTCCATCAGTTCCTCTCTTCATCCGTGAGAATTTTAAGTGTTGTGTAAAAAGTTTCTATTTTTTTTTTTTTTTTAAAAACAGAAACACAAACAAAATATTTATGCAAAGACATCATACACAATATATCATATATATACAATTGGCGTGAAAATATCTCTAATAAATGTTCAATTTATTTTTTATAACTTTAAGTTTGTAAACCTCATTGCAATATTTAATCGTGGAAGAAGATAATATTAACACATCCCATTAAAATGGAGGATAATATTAACAAATCTTGAACTTGAAGTATGATACCGGTGTAAATGACGTAAATTGAACTGGTCTCATTAGCTAAGTTGTTTAAGCGGTTACCCCGCATAGGTAGAGGTCCTGGGTTCGAGTCCCAGATGCGACTGAAATCTTTTTATTTTCTGTTGTTTTTTCGGTTTCGTGGTTCATTTGTGATGTGTTAATATTATCTTCTTCAATGATTAAATTTAATAAATGTGTTAACAACATGTATGATGTACGCAATAAAGTTTATGGATTGTTTAGTTTCAAATAACAATGTTTATTTACCTATCTCATTGAAACTCGGTGTTTGCAAAAATATGATAGTGCAATAACGATATTGTTTGTTTTCACGGTGGGTAAATAAATGAAGATAATAGTTAATATTTGTAATATTTATTTGAAACACACGTTATTTAACAAAAATATTTAAGAAAGCTTTGACTGCCCAAATAGTTTCGTGGCTGCGGACTGTTCTGGATATAATGTGTTTTGTGTTTGTTGTTTGTTTATTTATAGGTTTGTTGGTGCACT